>JAPTHN010000073.1:1503863-1917985 GCA_026936325.1 Platynereis dumerilii
GCAGTGCCATATACAGGTCTATATTTCAAATTTTATCCTAGCTTTATGCTTGATGTTGGCTGTTAACTTTTTTGTATCAATACCACATTGAAAATTTATTTCTGAGGTTTCATTTATTAATAATTAAGCTGTGCAGCTGGAAAACTCGACCAAGTTTCATAGGTTTGCCAAATGAAACTGTCCCTCCCCCATACCTCCGATATGGCTTCTTGTAAGACGTCCAATGCTTGTGAAAGTTTAATCCAGTAGACTGACAGGCTGACAGTTGACAAGTTGGTGGGTTGACAGGTTGACAGTTAATGGGTTGT
Source organism: Platynereis dumerilii (assembly GCA_026936325.1). NCBI lineage: Eukaryota > Metazoa > Annelida > Polychaeta > Phyllodocida > Nereididae > Platynereis > Platynereis dumerilii. Next base: position 1,504,172 of record JAPTHN010000073.1, read on the forward strand.
CAACAGACAGTCCAAAAAGCATGCTACTAATGAGTTTACTTGCCCCCTGAGTTCCTGATCCATAGACAGCAAAAATGCAAGGCAGTAACTTGGTCGCATTCCGCACCCAATTTGCATTTTATTGTAATAAATTTCATTTCATCAATCGGTTAGGGACATCGTTGTATTATGAAATTATTAAAATACGAACATAAAATCACTGGAATAGAAATGCTAATTTAGTGAAATTACAAGGCCGCATTTAATGTTAATTTTAAAACTGAGTGAACATTACTTCAACGAAAAAATAAAATTCTATAATGCATAAAAAAAAATTATTATTACCTTGACCCAAAGTATTGGTGCTCTTTGTAAATCGTCAGGATAACGCGCGAATGTACTTGATTCAGACAGCGGCTTGTGTTCAGGAATACCAAAGAAATGTTGGTACCATATCGCAGGACGCATGTAATCAGAATCAAAACTCGGCACCCATACTTCTGTCGTGCACGAAACAGTGTACACATCATTTTCCAGGACAGTCAAAGGTGTTTGAGAGATCGTTGGCTGGACTGAAAGTTATATCAGAATGGATAATTTGAAAGATAAATATCCAGATAGGTATCTAAATTGGGGGGGATAGGTGGCCTATACATGCCCACAAAGCCCAGTTCTCGCTGCTAGAGGGCTCTAGGGTCACTATGTTTTCAAAAGAGTAAAATTGGATTTAAAAAAGATGTTTGATCAAGGGGTTGACAAATGCAGCAGAAAAACAGGGTGGTAGCACTGTTTGGATAATTGGATTACCTGCAGAGTTTCATCATAAAGCATCCAGTGGTTTTTCGCCAATTCGCTCACAGACAGATGGACAGATTAAAACACTAGGCCCATTCTAACAGCGATGCAGTATTGCGCTCTATTGAGTCAAACAGATGAAGTCCAACAAGAGTTATTCATAATATCATATTTAGTACGACAGATTTTCAAAACAATTCTGCACTTTTTGATAAAGTCATGAAATTTGGCACAGTGGTTCCCAAGGTGTTGAAGATTAATTTAAATGTTGGGGACATTCTGGAGAATACTTTTGGTTGCCATGGTGACCATTTTTGCTTCATGCTCCCTGGTAACCACACTTTTCAAAAGAAATTGCACCTTGCATGTAATGCAAAGCTTAATTTTATAATTTTCTGCATGTTTTTCAGTTTTGCTGAAAAATGATTAGTTTCCATGGCAACCTTACCACAGAAAATTGGCCAGGCAGAAGAAATTACTGAAATATGCCACTTTAATTGCTCATAAAAGGATGATGTTTGTACTGATATGCCTCATATCGATCTCGAATTTGAATATTGCTTATTACGAATTTTAATAATTTTTCTTTGAAGAATGGTTGCCATAGATACCAAATTTTAATATCAACAAGTCACCAAAAGTTTGAGGTGACAAGATCCTGAGTATGAGAACGAATCAAAGTGGTAGGGATCTAGAGGATCCATGCATAATGCCATAAGGGGTGGCCTTGCATCCCAGTTTTAAATAATTGTTAAATTGGTCGGAGGTACTTTATTTTTATAGACCTACTTTCAACCAAAACTTGTTACATATTTATTTAAAGTTCAACACAAGAACCACAATTTTTCATCAAATTCACATTTCACACAATGGAGTCCTTTCTCAGTCCAGATTCACAAAATCTCACACTTTACACAAGGATATACCTCAGCTGACAGCAAAAGTACTATATACCACAATAGGCAGCGAAGTTCTGGCAAAAAACCATGTGATTCACACCATGTGGTTCATCATTGTGAACCGCATGCATCTCATTATCTGACGTTGTTATGTAAAAATGAGCAGTGAAGTGATAACGTCACAATGTTTTGACGCTCTCACTGGTCGGTGTGGTAGTTAGGGATCTTTTTGTGGCCATTCAAACAAAATACTGCCTCTTGAAATTATTAATTCTTTCTCCTGGAGGTCTGCTTAAATTATTGTGGGATATAAATAAAACTTAATGGGAGTGTGGTTTACAGCAATGAACCTCACCCATGTCAGGTCTGCTGCAGAATAAACATTCGTCCTTCGGACTCGTGTTATATTCTTCCACGACCTGACATTCATGAGGTTCGTTGCTCTAAACCACACTCCCGTTAAGTATTATTATGGTGACGGAATGACGTGACGGAATCACGTGACATAATCAGTTGACTTCCATCAAGCATTGCACCTAATTATTTGCAGTAGGACATGTAAAACTGAAAAATTGTCAAAAATTCTTGAAAATTGTAAATTAGAAAAGTAATAACATAATAATAATAATAATAGTAATAATAAATAATAATATATACCATTTTTTCGTGCTTATCACACAATTTTACAGTATTTTGAAAATAATACAATCAATAAATGTAATTTAATTAATAATAATATTCGGGAACCAAATGTCAACTTAAGGATAAATAGAGGATGCAGTCCTTCATCTCCTGTGAGGTCCAATTGTTCAGTTTTGAAACCCCCTGCACCGCAAGTGAAAGTTCCCTTATGGCATTTGCTGAGCTGTCCAAGCCTGAGTCCAAGTCATGGCATTGTTTTTCCCCATGCCAATTCAGATTACGTGATGTAATGCTGCCTTTGGATGAGCTCACAACCTTAATAATTGCTGCAACTCTCCTGTTGTTCCTGAGATCATAGTATTATACAACCTCAAGAAACGTGAACGCAGGGCACTTTCCATGGGTATTGTTTCAGCAACCAGAGGTAGTAGCCTTCTGTGGGTTTGACTGTCCAAGTTCCATATTTTCCTCATACAGATATTCCATCCTGTCTGATACTTGGTCACATTACGATCATCAAGCGCCCAAGACACAGCACCATACATAATAATAAATACTTTATTAATCACAAAGATTGTGAAATTTGGCTTGTGTACTCATAGACAGGAATGACAAAATCAATCACACAGGGTTCGCACAGTCAAACATACATCTTAAACACATACATTCAATCACAGACATACAAATTATAGTTTATTTAAAAGCCGGATACTAGATGGTACAAATCACTGTGAATACCTTGAACATCTGATGGATTGAACATCCCTAGTGCAGATACAGTGTTTCATTTATAAGTAGACCTCCAAAAAGACCATTATTAGAGGAGGTATTTTTGGTGAAATGTCCATGTGTCAATGTATCCAAGTCCACTTGTCCACTTGTCCACTCTCCTTGTCTACATATTTTGAATTGCCCATTGCGACTTTAGTATTTCACTGGGACTTATGAAATTTGGTAGTGATTCACTTTGGGGTCTCCCTCAGAAATATTTGGAAAAATCCAAGATGGCTGCCAAAATGGCCACAATATTTTGAATTGCCCTGTGTATTTCACTTAGATTTATGAAATTTGGTACAGGGATTCACTTAGGGGTTCCCCTCGAAAATGTTTGGAAAAATCCAAGATGCCTACCAAAATGGCCACCATATTTTAAAATACCCACTGTGAATTAAGTATTTCAGTTAGATTTATGAAACTTGGTACAGGGATTCCCTTAAAACTTTTTGGTAAAAATCCAACATGGCTGCCAAAATGGCTACCATATTTTAAATTGTCCGTTGTGACTTAAGTATTTCACTTAGGTTCAGGAAATTTGGTATAGGGATTCACTCAGAGATTCCGCTCAAATTTTTTTGGAAAAATCCAAGATGGCTGCCAAAATTGCCACCAATGTTTTGAAATGCCGACTGACACTTTAGTATTTCACTTAGATTTATGTAATTTGGTATAGGGCAAGTTGACCTAACTTCAGCCTACTTTGGTTTTTGATCGCTTGTCATTGGCTGGCTATTCATGGGAATAACCTGTAGCTGTGGACCTAACCCCAGCCTTCACTCCTCTTTACGACTATATTGTAAAAAAACACCCACATGCTTTATAAGGCAGTGAAAATGTTTTCCAAAGAAAATAGTGTGAAATGTACCTAACTTCAGCCGTGTTGTACCTAACTTCAGCCTAGGGTGTACCTAACTTCAGCCCCGAACCTAACTCAAACCAATTGATCCTATTCTGTCATAAAAAAACAGCAGAATGATTAAATTTGGCCTTAATTACTTACCTGTATATAAAACATGACAGTCTGAAAAAAATCAATGCTCAAAAAATGTATTTCAAAAAAGCTTGGAAAGAAGTCATCGTTTTCAAGGAAAGAGGATAAAGATTTACTGGTCTATTCCAGTATGCCAGATGTAAAAATGCTTTAAAAATTAAATTTTTAGATAGACAGACATTCAGGGATGAATAAACAAACTTCGCATGTGAGATGTAGTGGCTTGAGTTTGGGAAACCTGGGGGCTGAAGTTTGGTCACATGGGGGCTGAAGTTAGGACCATGGGGGCTGAAGTTAGGTAAGATTGACATGTCATATAAATCACCTAATTCATTGAATGATCAATTAGAAAATATTGAAAAAAATCTTAATTTATTGAAGATCACAAAATTTTCCTTGTGATGAAACTTTTTTTTGGCTGCATCTGCTTTGGTGAATTGGTACAGCCAACTGACAGATTTAATGTTTTATCAAACTTTTTTTCTTTTCGCGCTGTATTCGCGTCGCAAAAAAAGCAAAATGCGGTCCACCAAAAAAACATGTAAAATTCCTGATTCATTGTTACGATGGTCATAAATTTTTGATAATTTATTCTAAACACATTGACAATAACTTTAAACCCAAATACTGGCACCTTGGCCTCATCAAAATTTAATTACAAGGAGTTTTCTGTACGGGGGCTGAAGTTTGGTGAGAGGCCGAAGTTAGGTCAACTTGCCCTAGAGGTTCACTAAGGGGTTCTCCTCAGAAATTTTAGGAAAGATCCAATTGGCTGCCAATATGGCCGTCATATTTTGAATTGTCCACTGCGACTTTATTATTTCACTTATATTTAGATTTTCTTAGGGGTTCCCTCTTAAATTATGAGAAAATTTCCAAGATGACCGCCAAAATGGAAGCCATATTTTGAATTGCCCTCTGTGACTTTAGTTCACTCACATTTGCTTGCAGCAAACACTATCAGTCTGGCAATCACTGCTCAATACAAAACAATCCACGTAATAATATATAAATCACCCTCGTCATGATTTCAATCCCGAATATACAATCGCCAAAGGCTGGTTTTGAATCCACGGATTTTTGTTCTCCATTGTTAGCATTTTTCAGCAATTACAACCCGAAAAACCACAATTTCTATCAATATCTTAAAGGTTACAATCTGAACTGCATTGAAGTCTAAAAATGAATAAAAGTAACAGATGACCAAACTTATTGTATATTAAAAACAATTTTCTGGCATCGGTTCAGCTTACAGTCAACATCCAGTCAGATGAATTCGAATCTGGATTGAACAGAACTGCTGTAGTGACTGGGTCCAGTGTACAGAGACAGGACCCACCCAGTGTGCAGTGATGGCGCGTGGTACAAATGCCAAGCACTCTGATTTCTGTGGAAAAATGTGATATATTTGGGAATATGGTTGTTATATTGGTCATAGAAATCCAATAAGTGTACCAAAAGATGCAGAATTTAATGGCCTTCAATGTGATATGCATTACCGCTCTTGATGGCCTAGATAAATTTATTGCTCCCAGATTTGTATGTTGAAAATCTGATTTTTTGCCAAATTCCCAAGATGAATTTCTGGGAGCTGGGTAGTTTAAAAATTTAAGGAGTCATGGTTGAGATGAAAAAGTCTTATCAGTGAGATGCTACACCTGCTATGGTTAAATATTATTATGATCAGATGCCTCTAAGATAGTCTGAGGAAGATTTCAGCCTGGCTATGCTGCAAAAATGAAATAACAAAGGAATTTAAGTCTTCAGCAATTTTCGGAACAAAACAAATTGCACATTGGAGGTACCTCAAATTGGACATCCGGAATAGGAAATACCTGCATTTGTAGTTCCAATTGATTCAATATTCCATGCATCATTTTTTCTTTTGTTATTTTATGAACATCTTAATTATACCATGCGTATAATAGACTTTTTTTGGAAAATATGACTTTGCTTAATTTCTAAGAGAGACTAGAGGCAAAATTTCACAATTACAAGCCTGATGTGTTTGTTGAAATGACAATAACTATTGCCTGTATTTTTTGCCATTTCTTGCAGGCGATAAATACTGAATTCAGTACAAAAACATATAAGAACCCCATACAGCCACCAGGGGTGCTTCATAAAAAAAAAAAGAATGCAAAATATGAATTCCTTGCCTATCGAAACCCCAAAATAGAGGTATCATATGAGAATATGTGACTATTAGTTAAGAAGTTACATCAGTATACCAATTATTAGGCGGCCATCTTGAATATGGGCAATATGGACACCAGGGTAGCTAAAATTACTAAATTGATGCCAAAAATGAATTCCTCAGTCAAAAAAACCTCAAACCAAGTCACTAAAGTATTTACGATGCCTGTTTGAAAAGTTACAAAATCACCCATATCCAATGGTGGTCATATTGGACTTGGATACGGCCACCAGGGGGCGAAATCAGCTTGGCGGTAGGTCGATTTTGAAAGGTCTTGGTAATGTCTACCCACAACCAAAACCTCATAAAATTGTAATAAAGTGAACAATTTCTTTACTGAGCTTCATTCTGTGAATACAAGCATTTAATGACCTTCTTGGGAGACCAAAATTATACGAAAAATGCAAATATTTCCACTTTGACCCCAGTTATCACCATAACAACAACCTTTTCCAATTGCAAAAATGAAGTGATATATCATGGCTAAGTTTTTTGGTGCAATAATTAAGGTTCCAAGTGATTTCCTTGGTTTAACATGATAAAAGAATATTTTTCCAAAACAGTATTTTGAGGGGACTTTTCAATTGTTATGCCTCTGTTTGTATGGTTACCATGGTTACTCACATCTGTATTTCACATCATGTTGAAGTAGCAAAGTAAGACTTGCACATTAATTATTGTATCTTTCTTTGAATTCCATCATTTAATGCCCTTCTGGTTGAGAATTAAAATTATTTTTAAAATGCAAGTATTTTCAGTTTGACCCCACTTATCACTATGACAACAACCTTAGTCCAAAAAGGCCAAATGATATGATAGCTAACTTGTACAAATAGCTGAATTTGCTGCCCTATAGGGTGAAATTAAACATCAAGATGCACCCAAAAAGTTTGAAAAATTCACTTTGACCCCTCTTATTACCATGACAACAACTGTTGACCTGGAAGGCCGAGTGACAAAAATGAAGTCCGTGCAAATGAAATTGTTTTTGGTGGCTCAGTTGAAATCCGCTTATAAATCTGGTTAAGATGTATCATAAAATATGAAATTCTGATATTCCTGACCAAAAATGGTTGTCATGGCAACCGGAAGTATTTTCCAGAATGCCCACAATGCGTAAATTAAGCTTCATGACCTTGAGTATCTATGTAACAAATTTCATAGCTTTATCAAAATGTGTAGGGTTTTTCAGTTTTTCAGGGAAAATCTGCCGCGCTAATTGTATGACAGATTTTGTCCTTGGCAATGTATCCATTACAGCCCGGTATGTAGCTACTGCGGAACATTTGTCCTTCCAGTGGGCAAGCGTGCCAGCAGGTGTCTGACTACTGGGCATCCCACTTGCGTATTGCGCAGTATGCCAAAACTCGGGCATACTTTAGAGACCGTCATGCAGGTCTCTGCGCAAAGCGCAGATACCAGTGATCTTCAGATGGTAGGAGACAGAGTTATCAATGGTAGGAGCCAGAGTTATCAATACTCACACATGGATATACCAAGCAAATCTTGTGCATGTGCCATATAGATAGACATATAGATAGCTAGATAACCTATGAGCACATCTATGTTGTATTAACATTGCAAAAACGTCATACTGTTCATCAAATATGTCAAATATGTAATTGTATGATAGAAATATGTTGTCACAATGTTGTGAAGCAACATCGAAGATATGACATTAGCATGCAACATTGTGGCGACATTGTGAGGCAATGTCAATGGTCCCACCATAGCTTGCGACGTTGCGGCAATGTTGTAAAAAAAACTGACGTCGTGGCAACATAATCTCTACCATATCTATAGATAGATAGGTAGATAGGTAGATAGAAATCTAGATAGATAGATGTACAATTTTCAGTCTGTTTTTTCCGAAAAATTTGAAATCTGAATTTTTTTTTTGTTGATTCCTTTTTCCACATATTTTGCATAGCAAATGACAGTTGGTGAGCCAAATATTTCTGATGAAAAGAAAAGGGTATGTCAGAAATTCAGAACAATATAAATGTCAGTCAAATTTAGCTAAATAGGGTTGTATTCGCAATGTCTTAAGAATTTCAAATTGAAACAGACAACTCTTTTATTTACAAATATGTCTGAAAATTTAGGTGTAGAATATAACAAATAGTGGATGTTGAGTCGACCAATATTGAGAAAATTGATAATATTGGTCTCGACCTGCGGCAATGGAAAAGATCTGTGGCCAACATCACAGATCAGTGGAGTCCCTATGGGGGGGCATGGGGGGCACAGACCCCCATATTGGACCTGTGCCCCCCCCCAGGTTCCCCCAATATGAACTTTCCAACTCTGGCTAAAATATACAATTAGTATATACAGGGTGCCCCCCCCAGAGAATCGCGTGCCCCCACAGGTGCCCCCCCCCCGCTCGAGACTCCCCACTTACGCCACTGTCACAGATCTCTATGGAAATGGACATCAGGCACGTACTCCCTCCATGGCACAGATAGACCATGGCAGCAGTTGTTATGAATAGACTTCGTCAAATTGGAAAGTGAGGAGTGTTATTTTCAGTTTGCTCATCATAAACCTGTTAATTAAAATTTTTAACAGCCACTAATTTGGCATGAAACATGAGCTCAGCCCAATAATATAAGCAAGTTCCTGATTGGTCCTTGCTATGAGTCATTAAAGTAGGTGATAGGATTAAAGTTAATGAGACCAAGGCTTCACTCTCAGACATGGACTTGAGTGCAGAGGAGGCGCGTAGATGGTAATGGCTATATTGTTTTAAAAAGTTTAAAACAAGTTATAATTAAACATAAACTGAACAGCAAAAGAAAGTTGTCACTCGATTTTGGTGTATACTTTTGCAAAAAAAAAATTTTTTACAAAACAAATTACATTGTATAGTTCCTTTGATCACCTAGCATCTTATTGCCAAAAATCACTCAGCTGTGACCATTTCCTGTAGGCCTTTAGACCTGTAAATCCCATTTCAGTTTTTTCAATAAAATATGACATTACCAACAAGATATGCCAAAAATAAATGGGGTCACTTTAAACAATGCTCAAATATATAATAAAATCGAAAAATTATCACATCAACTCTATTTTTTAATTTTACAGGACAATTTGATAATTTGGATTTTGCCGCTCTGAAGCGTCTTTCTGAAAATTTTCTACAGGGGGTGCTCTAGTCTGGGACGCCAATGGTTCCATGAATTTTGGCAATAGGCAGAAAGCAAGTGTTACTTTTCAGGAAGTATAAAAGTGGGAACTGTTATGCTGTTTTAACCCTCAAAATTGTGTTAATCCAACTGTGAAATGATGACAGAGACAATGATGACAGAGACCTTGTAAGAGCAATAGATTTTCTTGAAAACAGAAGCACTGCCTTTATTGCTACCAATGGTGAGAATACCGTATAAGTACTAGAGACTGTCATTGCTGAAGTCAATGATTTTCCCTTATATTTTAGGTTATTGTTACTGTTATTGTATAATTTAGTTATTAATTTCATCCGTTTTCAAGTTGATATATTGTTCTTATGAGGTCTCTGTTCTCATCTCTCAATTGGGTTTATAAAACGTTAAGGGTTAAAACAGCATTCTAAGTATCACATTGATACTTCCAGGAAAGTAACACTTGTTTGCCACCCATACTTCTTGCCGAATAACATTTTTACCAGAAAGAAATAACAGTGCATCAATTGATGGAATCATTGGAAGCTATTGGAGTCCCAGACTACAGCACCCCCTGTGGGAAATTTTCAGAATGACTCTTCCATTCTGAAATGAAAAACTTTACTTGGAACTATCGACCTGGAACAGTCTTACTGGAATATTTGTTCAGTCCATCTTATCTCTGGACTCAATAATCAGGAACATCCCCTGCTTTGATGCATTTGGTTTTTTTAATCTTAAAACTGCATACCAGTCATGCTAATGTGATTTTAAGAAAATGGCCTTCGTCGCCGCAAAATATTATTTTAAACAGTGAATTTAGCATTGAAAATAATTGCGGCAATTCTTGGACAACTTAGTTACATTGTCTGAAAATTTTATTTAAAAAGCTCAATTCTAAAGGCCAAAACCATAGTGATTTTGTCTGCTACATTTACAAATCAGCAAATCCACATTTTCAAACTGTCCTGTAAAATTCAAAAATAGAGTTCATTCGGTAATTTTTCGCTTTTATTATCTGTTTGGGCACTATTTAAAATGGCCCCATTTGTTTTTGGCATAACTTTTTGGCAATGTCATATTTTATAACAAACACTGAAATGGGATAAACAAGTCTAAAGGTACACAAGAAATGGTCACAGATGAATGATTTTTGGCAATAAGATGCTCGTCGATCGTCGGAACAATACTATGTAATTTGTTTTTTTTTAAAAGTTTTTTTGCAAAACTGTGAGCCAAAATCAAGCGACAACATTCTTTTGCTGTTCAGTTTATTAGGAAGGTATTTTCACTGCCATTACACAGTCTATTTAGAATTTTTAAATTGAAATTTAACATGATAAAATTCCAATATATGTGAAGATGTCGACTTACTCCACCTTTTCATTTCTTGTGAGTCCCATGCTTTGAAATATATGAACGGGGCTGTGTATTCCATTATCATTAGTAGTTCAATATGAGATTTTTTCGGCCATGCACATCACAATTCTCTGACGCGATAGTAAAATGCCCTGTTCGGCCAAAATCCCCACAGCTGAAATTTGCTTAAAAAATGCCCTGGGTCTGGAATCCTGCATGGTGAACAAGTGAAAGATAAACTCACAAAGAAAAGCTACTTTGGCCTCTCCAGTGTAGATGAAACCATTAGATTCTACTCGGCACTCGTATATTCCAACATCCGTAGGTATTGCATGATTAATTTTCAGATTGAAATTCCGCACCTGCTCATTCGACTTAAGTACTTCATATTTCCAACTCATGTTTGGTGGTATGATGTGTCCTGAAAAACAGAGAAATACTGAACTTCGGCAACTGAAATAAAGTACTTGAGTTAGCTACAGTCCTCATCATAATTAGGTGGAATCTCAACTCTCTGCTATGCTGATGAACTGTGATGTCAGAGATGACTCCATTCTCTAGCATTGCAATATGTAAATTAACTACAAGCTCTGATGTCATTTTAAACTGGGTCAGGTTCCCTGGCTTCTGGCTAATGTGAATCCACCAAAACTGAGTGTCACAGTTTCAACACAATGTCAGAGTTAGCCTTTTATCAGGGATAGCCCCTGCAACCACATCATCACAGTTTGATAGCCAATGGGCTGACAGTAAAGCTATCTTCATGAGCATTTATTTATTTATTTATTGAATATATTTCAAATGGGTAACACTTCAGCAAAGCTGTTTTTCAAGTGGCCCATATACCATGTATATACAATCAGAACATAAAATAAAGATATATAATCAAGATAATAAAAACATTAGACAATAAAGAGAATAAGACATGTAACAGATTAAAAACAAAAAACTAAATGTACAATTAAAATAAAAAGTATCTTTTTAACTTAAACTTAAAATCATTTAAATCATGTAAATCCTTTAAAACAGATGGTGAAGCATTCCATAAAATAGCACCTTTATATTTGAACTAGAATTACCCAGTGATAAATGAATAAAGGAGGAGGACTGGAATTGTATATTTATTTTTTTTGGAGGGGGGGGGGGCGGGGGGGTAATGTGGATGAGACACAGTGATGTGGCAAGGACATGCCAAATGGCAACCCTGTGAGAGAGAGTGGATAAGATGTGATGTCTGTCTGTCTATCTGCCGATCCAGCTGTATATGTATAGATCTGTCCATCTGTATATCTGGGTATCTGTTTATGTATCTGTTGATCTACCTATCTGTGTAACTGTATCTATATGACTATCTGGCTATGGCTATCTATCTATCTGGCTACCTATACATTTATCTATGTAATGGCTATGACTATCTATCTGTCTATCTATCTATCTATCTATCTATGCATGCATGGCATTGCATGTATATCAAGAGAGTGGTCATTCATGTAAAAGTCAGAAGTCAGATAAGGGGGAAAATCACACACGAAAGAGTATTAATTCAGAGGAATATAATGTAAAACATCAAAAGATTTTCTGTAAATTGACTTTGAAGGCTATCTTAAAATATTTTGGACAATTACAAAAAAAGCTTATTGACAAAGGCATTTTAATTTGTTAGAATGGTTCTTTTGTCAAAGTGCATGCTAATTGTCATAAATGTGTAATTGGGTTAAGTGCACTTCAAGTGTCACTAACCAAAGGTGTATGCTGCATTGTGTGTACAATTTTCCAACTGAATCTATACGCCTAATTAGACAGAGAATGACAATCCTTTATTTGGGAGCTTATCCTTTATTTGGGAGTTTGGTTGCCGTAAATTAAATACACAAAACTGCGCGAAATGCTGGATCCTCCTGGATCACAACAGAGCAGACAGCTGGGAGATGACAGCCATCAAGGTGTGAAAGTGAATTGCACTTGAAAGTGTCAGTGTTACCTTTGACAGGATTAAAAGGAATCAATTAAGTTAATCTGAATGTAATGAAAGTTTAAATGCAAGTGCATACAGCCATACATGTATAGAAGGCGCGAAAATGCAGCCTGGAATCACAACAATCTCTTCAGACCAGAAGTATAACCACGAAGGGAATGGTGTGCTTGCTGTGGCATTGCTAGTTATATCAGTTCATGGACATTTGAATCGAAGGGAAAGGGGCATCAGTAATTGATTAGCTTGTGAATTCATCAGAAGGACATGTTTGGAAAAAACTGAAATGTGCACATTAGATGGTGTAAGGAGTGGCAGGGCTCTTGAAAGTCGTGGACAAAAGTGGACTGTGAAGGCAGGCAGAGGCTGATCTAGGCAGAGGCTGATCTAGGTACTGGGGGAGGGGGCTAAAAAGAGCTGTGTTTGAAATAAAAATTTGGGTGGTATGGGTTAGTATGTTATGTGGATATGGCAGTAAGAAAAGTTTTGATTTATATGGGGGGTGGTGAATGTGAAAGAGGCTAAAATGAGGTGATTTTGATGACATCAGAGGTGGGACCCAAGTGCCGAATGTGCCACTGGCGTTACACTTTTATTGAAATAGATGACCTTTTAGAAAATTGACTAGATACACATGGCACATATACATTCATTTCGTGACTTCTTGTGACTAGCCCATTTACATCAAAATTCATTACAATTTCATCAACAAGGTAACTTGGAGCAAGTCCGTGGATACATTTATACATGAGGATACAAGTAAAATAGTCACATCTTTGTTTAACATCCATCCATTTTAAAGCTTTAACAATTTCTATACTTCTACAGTTTGCATAATCAAAGTTATTTGTTACAATTCTAGCATTCACAGTAGACAGCTTTTGTAATCCTAACAGAGTTGTTTGATTTATCGGCATAATCCTCAAACAGCTGTGAGATTAAACCGCAAACTTACAACTTCACAACTTTAAACTTCAATGGACCTTGCTATAAACAAACGGCTTTGACAATTTTGTAAGCACATGGATTATGTGATGTATAGTTCTTCTGGCAGCCTATTGGCTGACAGATTGTGATGTCGAAGTTGCATGGGGTTTTCAAGACCCAAATTTAACTCTGACGCTGTGTTGAAACTGTGACACCTAGTTTTGGTGAATTCACATTGGCTAAATGCCGGGGAACCTGACCCAGTTTAAAATGACATCACAGCTTGTAGTTAATCTACATACGTGTATATTGTAATGCAAGAGAATAGTCATCTCTGACATCAACCTTCAATAGTAAAGAAAAGACTTGAGATTCCACATAATTATAACCAGCACTGTAAAATTCAATATCGTTGACAAAGGGAAACAACTTGTGACTGCCGACAGTACTGACTGCCCGATAATAGACTGCACCCAGCTGACAAAACCTGGGTTAACTCATGGTTATCACATGAAATTACCCCTCAGTTATCACATGGAAAACCGATACGTATTTCCAAACATCAACATTGGATTTTGTCACCACTTAACCGCATGATTTTCTGAGGGGGATCAATCCAGAGAACTAAGGGGCCGACCAGATGATCTTTGGGGGGGGGGCTATGGATATTTGATGAAAAAAAAAGATTGTTTCCCACTTGACACTGAAAAAAAAAGTTTGTTCAGTACATGGAAATAAAAAAAAAAGTTTGTTTCCACCTGTAGCTAGGGTACCGTAATGTGAAAATTCCGATAAAAAAGTTTGTCGCGAGTTTGCGTGCGAAAAAATTGTTCGTCGACGCGCCGCGAACAAAAAAAAAAGTTTGTCCCGGGGCTAAAGTCCATAGACTATCGTCTGGTCGGCCCCTGAGAGAAAAATGTCACTGGTGTGCAAGTTGAGAAACACCAGTGAGTCTAAGTAAATAAAACCAATGACCTAATTCATATATGTTTGAAATATTTCCCATTAAAAATAGCAATCTAATTGCATTTTCTGGCACCAATTGTCACTGGCTTTACCATTAGTCACCGGTGTTAACCGTTTTTTAGTAACACCAGTGATGGAAACACCAGTGGCATTTTGCATTGAAATACCAATTGCTCCCTCAGTGGTTTTAAATTATGTTACTGCAATTTCAAGAAGTATGAGTTTCTCTGGCTGGTTTTCTCAGTATCCACGTAGTATATTCAGCTTGACTGATTGGCTGGTAAGCAATTAAACATCTCCCACATCTCTTGGTTGAACGTATGAAGGTATGAAAAACATAACATTCTGCTTCAGTGAGCAGCTGCTTTTGATAAATTGATAAGATTAGCAGGTGAGAACAGACTGTTAAAACTACCAACAGAAACGTCAACTGGCCTTGAGACACGTTTCATGCCATTCAAATTAGATTTATCCTGTGTAATCCAGTGCCTCCACCAATCACATGAAGTATATTTGCAACGTTTCACTGTCCTATAACAGAAACTCATACTTCCTGAAATTGCAGTAACAGGTGTTGCCGGGGGGTTGATTTTTGTTAACAGGACATATCCTATGTCTAAGGTAGTGTTGGAAAATTCAAGTATTACTGACAATTTATAAAGGTAACACCCGTGACACCGAAAAAAAGACCCTTAATTTTGAGTGCACTGCGGAGCAGGGTTGCATGCTAAAAACATGTCAATGGAAAATTATGCAGTCATTATGGAAGCCTGTCCATCAGAAGAAGCCCCCTGGTACATTAGACCAAAGACAGAAGGGAGCAATCCTTTTACAGCCATGCTTAGTTTGATGAGTAACACCAGTGACATGTTTTCTGGTGACGAGGTAATTTTGTCTTCCACAGTATGCACACTGCACAGGAGAGGAAAAATTCAGTCGGTCTTAGAATATGAGTATGTGGAGTGGTTGTCCTGAAATTTACACCCACCACCAATTTTATATTGATTTGACACGGTTAAAAACACTGCAATTGAAAGGACTTGATTTTATTAATTTTTGCTGTAAACAGCTTGAGTGACACAAAAATCTCAGTTACTGTGGTATCTTAGCCACTCCACTAAACCATGTGATTTTATTGGGTAGGGGGTATCTTCACAACTTAACCAAATGATTTTCTGGTGTTCATCTTGTAAACAGGTGATTTTCTTGGGTGTTTTGTCACCAGAAAATGATCTGGTTTTGTGGTGATAAAATGACGTGTATGACGTTTGTAAATGCATATCAGTTTTCCGCAAGATCTTCACCGGTCAATATCATCTAAAGAGGCAAAATCTGCCATCAGTTGACTTGACTTTGAAGAGGCAAAATCTCCCATCAGTTGACTTGACTCTTGATCAAGCCAGTCAACTTAGCCTGTTTCATGCAATTTCTTGGGCTTTCAATATCTGTAGGGCTGCACCTTTGAAAGCCGCAAGAGCTTGGTGCAAATTTGTTACCACCAGTGTGATACAGTGTGTCTCTTCTCAGACTTCTTATCTAAAAAGGTTACATGTCAGTGTAACATTTAGGATAACAGTATTTTGTGATAATGTCCAATATGTGCTCCTTTTTTAATGATCCACATCATTTCACTATACAATGCGTCCCTTAGTGTACCTCGATTTTGTGCATGCATAGGAAGAAAGGGACCTATATTATAAATTTACATAAAAATTAGAATGGTACGCTAAGGGTGCATCTCCACAGTGGGCGCTGTTTCCAATAAAAATCGAAATAGACCCTTTTTCTGGGCACTGTAGCTCATTGCGCTCAGAGTCAACAGCAATGTGAGCAAACCAATCATGTGCTATAACACCTCTAGCTTACCGCAGTATAAGCATCTCTGAGGTACTCTTAACCATTCTATCTCCAGAATTTTTTTAATATATGACTAATAACCATTTTGCAATTTTTCAAAAAATTACCAGGTTGCACTCAACATGAATGCAGGCAGTCTTGCAAGTTATTTCTCTAATGAAAAGATATATTTTGCTTCAAATAGTGTGTACACGAATTAGGGGGTGCCACAATACCCCAAAATTGAATTTCTTGTGCTTTTCATGCTTCTCGTTGCTGCATTCACGTCAGTTGTAGGACGCTAATCTTCAAGCAGGCCATTAAGCATGCCACCACAATTTGTTATACAGTGTCAACTTTAAGTAATTAAATTGGCGATGTTTCACCATTGGGTCAAAGATTTACATTCTCAACCTAAATTGCTTGTGGAAACAAGGATGCTCCTCCGAAGAAATGAAAACATATGGGGTCATAAAGAATGATATTTGAGACACTTGAGATACAATTAAATGGTCGCAATTTGTCTTTGCTCTTACCTTTACCATCAGTTACATAAAAAATTTGGGTGAAAGTTATTGGTAAGTGAACCCCCTCCCAATTGAACTTGCATTGGTCTTGAGTTTCACTTATTTATCAAAGACTTTGACCCGTACATCAATTTTATTTTTTGAGCTCCATGTCACACTTTGTCGCGATAGTGTGAAACAGGTCTTATATTAGATTATCATAGACCTTATCTCAAAGTTTGATGTTCTAAATAGCTCTTTTTAATTGTGTGTATCTCTTTTACCCTCCAAAAATAATGGTTTTCCCCCAGATTTTTTATCTTTTTTCTCTAAATCTCCTTTTCATTCTGTTTCTGTCCAAAGGGAGTTACTACCCCATTGGATAGATCATACATATCTCCTACGCCTATGCCGGTAGAAAACCAACCCTAGGAGCAGTCATCGGAGTTGAGCAGAACATGTCTTGCTGACCTACACTACAACATTAACAAAAGACTATTCATGATATCATTCACAGGATTTACAATTAAATGTGTCGATCTTTTATTTTACATTTTTCTCTGGCTGTCTGAAAGAAAAAACATGATAGTCCGATTACCTTCACTACCATCGTACATGTATATGAGTTCTGTTGAATTTCCTTTAGTCTTCGACCAAGTTACTGAAGAGAATTCTGATGTGTCGTAGAGCACGCACTGCAAGGTGAATGGTGTATCGTACCATCTCCAGAAAACATCCGAAGGACCCCACCTAATTGGAATACATTGTGCAACATCTGGAAAAAAATTAGAATGTGGAATATTCATATTGAAAGAAAATTGATTTAGGCATGTGGAGGTACTATCTCGGGACTTCATGAAGGCTTCTGAGCGCCAAAAATATAAACTATTTCTAGAGGATAGGATAGGATAGGATAGGAAAATTTATTTTCAAGTATCAGATCGTAATTACATACTTGTGGAAAATTACAAGGACTAGATAGCCCACGTTATAATTACCTCATAGTTAAAAAAAAAGAAAAAAAAGATACATACATTTTATATATAAGCCTATGTAGCGACAGTAAAGCAAGTAAATTATTTTAGCGTTTGAAAATTGAAATAGAATAAAATGAAATAAATGAAAAGTAATAACAATGAAATATATAAAAAAAAAGATCAATGAAGTAGGTACATTTATGATGAGTATGAGATGAATTGAGTTGCAGATGATACAATGTCAAGAATGGAGTGAACATCACTTTCAATGTTTGTTACAGTTTATTACTGGACGTGATAATTATGGGATATAGCTGGTTTAGCATTGATTCCACACAACCAAGTGTGAAAGACAAGAATCGCACGGAAATGAAATCACCTGTAATGCTTTTAGAATTTTTAAGGTAGGCCTTAAGAAGATTGGAATTTTGTTCAATGCTTTAGATATTTTCTGATTAAAATGTTGGCTTTGAATTTGGAGTTTGATGTGAGGGATGTGTGCATTACTTTGTTGACGGGTAGCATAGCTATGAATATTGAATATCGGATACCAAGTTCAGCTGGTCATGGAAATATTTTGGTAAGGTTTTCGTCTGATGATTCATGTACATCTTGCAGCAGTTTAAGCTAAATAGGTCAGTTAAAGAAAGCAAATTATACTTTTTGTATCGATGTCTTAACCTATAAAAAAAAAACTTACATGTAAGTATTCTTAACAGTACATCGATTCATCAAGGTCAGGAAAATCTAATGCGAAACTTTTTCCATGTTAAACGTCATCAAAGATTGTGTATAATTTCAAGAGGAGCTCAATGCAAAACTTGGCCTAAAATACTTAATAAACGTCAGATTTTCAAAATTTAAAAACCTGCATATCAAGTTAACTCCTCTGAATTCAATGCACTTATTGATTTTGCTCTATTTGCAATATTAACTTCGCAAAAAGCTTTTTTCTGCGCAATGCGCTGCAATGATGCGAAGTTCCAGTAACCACAGCAAACCAGTGGCAGATTCATGATTTTGAGGGAAGACCGATGGCTTTATTTTGGAGTGTTTCTAGATGTGTCCGAGACTTTGATACACAGTTTCCTCATACTGTAATGCAGTATGTTAGGTGTGGTAGAATAAGAGAGTGATAGATTGTCCAAAGCAATTTTGAGGGCAATGTATTTTTGAGTCTGTAAGAATTCCAATTACCTTCAGTGCCTTTGATGATACAACATCAATAATTTGTGTTTAAGCCAATTAAGATTTTCATCTATCTGGATCCCAAAAAATATCAAAGAAGTTTCCCAACTTAGTTGCTTGTCATTAATTTTTATCAGAAGGTTGTTGCTTGCTAATTTCATCTCCGGCTGTCTCTGTTCGGGACTGTCAAGTGGCAGCAGAATGCTGACAGTCCCTGGAAAATCGAATTGGGTCAACAATAATTTGATCTGTTTTGGAGTGATCACCAGTTCAGGTCGCACAACAGCTGTCCATATTACTACGCCAAACTACTTTCACAAAGCATGGTTGCCGGCAAATATCCAGTCCACTGATTTGAATGTAAATGATGTTTGGAAATCATGAGACAAAAAGAAAGTTTTGAAACTTTAGCATACACTTTGCCTGTGAAAGGGATGATTTTACTCATCAGAAGTTTGATGGTATTCAATCTACTTATGTCATTTAGTGCACGTTAACTTGCGGTCAGAAAATGGTCCAGAAAGAATTCATTCTCACTTATTCACGTGTCCATACAAAGCCAATGTTTTTGCTTTGTGATATCAAAAATGCTCAGTTGTATTTATTCTGTTAGTTTATGGAGATTTATTAACTAGGACAACAAAATAATTCACAATTTCATAAAAGCTGTGTTACACTCAGCAAAATGGCTTGTCCATGCCACAAGTGGCCCCTCTATACTGGCAATATATGTGAGCTACAATGTATACATCCTCCATGATAAACAAGAAAGGTACCCTTAAAAAAGGGTACTGTATCGATCTTACCATGAACCTGAGGGTATGTGGCATGCAATAAAAGGTTTTAATATCTTAAAGTAGGCATTTCTATGAAGTAAATACCCTTACTAAATTCCAAAGCTCCTCCCCTTGTTTCATGAAAATATTACATAGCCATGCAAGGATGTGTAAAAAAAAGACGTCATTATGCAAAAACCACCTGCTTCCCCCCCCCCCCCACAAAAAAAAATCATGATTCTGCCACTGGTTTGCTGTGGTCACTGGTACTTTGCATCATTGCAACATAATGCGCAGAAAAGCTTTTTGCGAAGTTAATATTGCAAATAGAGCAAAATCAATAAGTGCATTGAATTCGGTTTTAAATTTTGAAAATCGGACGTTTATTAATGATTTTAAGCCAAGTTTTTCATTGAGCCCCTCTTGAAATTGTACACAATTTTTGATGACGTTTCACACGGAAAAAATATCGCCTGTAGATTTCCCTTACCTTGATGAATCGATGTACTGTTAAGAATACTTACATGTAAGTTTTTTTATAGGTTAAGACATCGATACAAAAATAGTTCCAACTTATTATGGTATTTACAAGCTGTCTGCTTAAAATTGAAGCCAACCAAAGTCAGATTAGACACTTGCAGAGTTTTTGGAAATAAACTAGACCATCACTAAATGATGGAATTGTCTTGGTTTCTTCCTCACTGTCCTGGTTTCTTCCAGAGATCGAAATTTTGTTGACCGCTCACAGGAGCTCGCGAATTTTGCACCCTTTTTTTCAACTTTAAGTGAGAGCTTGTTTATATTAAACTAATCTGCAATTTTTCTTGAAGTTTCATTAACCTTGTCTTCTAAAGTTTGGAGGCTTACATCGGAGAAGAGCAGAATTGTATCATCCGCAAAAAGTAAACACACATGTATAGCTTGGTAGTTATCAAAAACTGCCAAATCTTCTTCTAAGTTTTTGTCAGCCAGGTTTCAACCAATGCAAGAATTTCAAATTGAAATTTGATATTAACAAAGGGGTCATCAAGGCGTACGTACCTCAAAATTGCCATGATGAACAATTTGCCCAGTTCACCCAAACAGAGGTTCCAAATAATTCTCATTTGCTAAACATGATTTGCAATATAATTTATTCATAAATCTAATGTCTGAGTGACAAATATTTGCAATTCCACACATTCAATGGCCAATTTCAATATTGAAATCCCAGTGTATACACCAAAATTTGCCTTTTTGAGAATTTGCAATGTGTAATGACAAAATTAATGTATGTTTACTGACAGTCTGCCAACCCACAGAAAGGCTCGTTCATAACTAGTTGAAAAAAAAATTACTTACTGCAGGAAGCAAGTATGGCCAGGAAAATATGGAGTGAAACAGCAGTCATTGTCTCGCAGGCCTCCCAGATGGATATAATACTATAGACCTATCCTTTAAATCTGACAACTTCAAAATTGAATCTGGGTAATCTGCTTCCTACAGACGCAAATTATGAAATAACAGAATAATTGGTGACACTTTGCTGACCCTTTATTTCAATAAATAAATCTACACTTTATCTTTAAATGACCTTTTGATATTGAAAGCTTTCAAACTTCCTTTTTCGAAGATGATCAATGTCCAATCGACATCAGGTATTCGTAAAGTGCACTTCAAAATTATTTTTTTATCCTGACAAAAAATTGTTTATTGCGAGAGTTATATATTTCTGAAGATAATGTTTAGTTTGGATTGTGGATATCAATTAAAATGTATCAGTATAATGCAAGACAGTCATGTTTTCTGCTATATTTCTATGTTTGAGCTCACTTAATTTTATCTGAGATTCACCAAATACATCTATTTGTGCATTACACTGAGTTCTTTTACATAAACCAACTCAAAATGCCTTTTTGCCACAAAATAAAAAAATGCTTTCGCAGCTGAAATTTCTTTACGAAATTCACCTAGAGAGGCAAATCCTTCAGGCAAGTTCCTCCGCACAATGAACCTATGATAATTCTCATACTTATAGTTCAGATGATTTAATATAAACTTCTGTGAAGTTTATTATATTTTTTTAGTAGATGTGGAAAGGAGGTGACTTAAGAAAATATGACTTTACAGCGAACAAGTTTATTTTACAGGCATCTTTATTACTCCACCCCGCAACCATATTCTAAAACTGAAGTTCGGACATTTGCAGTTCAGACTGAGGACTGACAATGCATTAAGATAATGCTCTATTGAGAACCACTTCACAAGCTCAAGTGCAACATTGATCATGATTTTATTTTTGCAATCATGTCTTAAGTTTGTTTATGGTTTTTATTTGTATCAGGAAGTATTTATAGTTTAGTTCTGATATCTGCAGGTATATGAATTTATAAATAACCACGACTCAGGGGATTGGCCAAACTTTCAATAATGATTTTTTTATCTCATTTCAGAATAGGTGACCAGACCTGGCTGGCATATTAAAGTATTGGTCTGACAAAACATAGATACATTTTTAGATAAACGCTATGTTGATGAAAATTAAAAGTGTTAAATATAGTACGTAATCAGTGGCGGAGCTATGGGGGGGCCTGGGGGGGCCAGGGCCCCCCCAAATGGATAAGTGGCCCCCCCAGAGGCCCCCCCATTTGAGATTTGAAAATTTTGAAAAAATTATTGGAGCAGCAACAGTCGCTGGAACACAGCCGTCTAAAAATGTTCATATATATTTTTATCCCAATATGACACATACACGCATGGTAGTGAGCGCACATACACGCGCGTGTACATGTAATTGCGCGCATAGGTACGCGTGTATGTGCGTTCACGATCACCTGTGGACATGTCATCCAGCGCATGCGTGGACCTGGATTGACGCGCAGGCGTGTATGTGCGATCGTGGACATGCCATCCAGCGCAAGCTTGGACATGCCATCCAGCGCAGGCTTGGACATGCCATCCAGCGCAAGCTTGGACATGCCATCCAGCGCAGTTTTTTTATCAGAACACAGGAGCTCCTCCAGCAGTGGCGTATTCCTGGGAGGTGGAGGAGGGGTCTTGGAAGGGTAGCATAAAGCCATAAGAAAAATCTGGGTGAGACCCTGATCGCACTACCATGGGAGATAGAGGAGGGGTCTCTATTTCTCATACACTGTTATACCTACGATATTGGACCAATAGCCTACATGAGGAAGGCCAAGGTATCAGTGTGTGCCCAGATAGAGGAACCCCCCCCCTTCCCAAATTCCTGGATCCGCCCCTGGGTCCTCTCACTAATTTGGATGTGCGCTGTAAAGCATGTCCATTCATGCGCTGTATGGCATGTACACTCATGCGCTGTATAGCATGTCCACTCATGCGCTGTAAAGCATGTCCACGCGCATGGATTTTTCACGCGTGCGCTATTTGACACATCCACGCGCGTGTATGTGTCAAATCATGCACATCCACGGGTCCTAAAAGCGTGTATGTGCGCTCTGGAACATGCGTGGATATGTCAAATTTGGATAAAAATATACCTCAAATGTTGCCTTCGCTGGCGCTCACTTATACCCAATTTTCTCCAGAATGATAGACATTGATAGTTGCCCTTTGAAAAGTTCTGAGACATTTAATAATTTGTGATTTCCTTATTTGGAAATATCTAGCAATATAAAACCTTTTAGCGGGTGAGCGACATTTTGCCCGAATATCAGGATCTAGATTTAATAATTTTCCAGAAGAAATCTCTTCGAAACTATTGATTCTTAATTGTGTTTATTTAATTATCTGCCCGAATTGTTTTGCCTTTTTGCCCGAAACTGTTTCCCAAACTTTGTTGGGGGAGGGTGCCTACTCCCCCTTCCAGTATCCCCTGTTTCTAGAGATTCCATGAGGAAATCTTTCCGTCGGCATTGCTCAGTTAAAGAAATAATGTTCCCTTGAATTTTTTCTCATTAAACAGATCTGATTTACCCGAGCGATTTGTAGAAACTGATCAAATTTTCATGCGTACATGAAATTTCCCTACATTTTTTGTATTCATGTCATTTGCACAAATTGCTACTACCTTTTAGGCCTAAATTTGAATAGTTGGGTAGATTTCCATCTAAAGGACTTTCATAAATTTTCGATAGCAGTTGGGTTGATTTCCATCAAAAGGACTTTCATGAATTTTTCGATTTAGACGAAATATATAAAAAGAGGACATTCTTAGCAGGAATATACCCTAAACTTGCAAAGACAGTGATGAAAAAAAACAAAAACAAGAGGACCATTTCAAAAAAAATTCACTGCAAAAGATACTCTTTGTGACTCATGATAATTGATGAGGTGTCATTGTCATACTTTTAATATCGGAACCATAGAATCTGTTAAATTATTTTTTGATAGGTCAAAAGTGATTTTAGTATGAGATGTATGGTCATTTAGTTTATCAGTCACAAAAGATAAGACGGTCAACATTGCTTAGTCATTCGTAAAGAAGGCTTGTAACATTGTGTCAATTTTTATCCATGTAATGCCGCAAAAATGTCGCAAAAATGTCGCAAAAATGCTGCGAAAGGTTGGCCCCCCTAGTTCAGACCCTGGCCCCCCCTTGGCCCCCCCACTCATGGATTTCTGGCTACGCCACTGTACGTAATACATAATATTTAGGCATTTTAACAGTGGATAGTAAATTAGAGATTAAACTGAATATTAACACCAATGTCATTTATATGATTTACTCTTTAGATCGATTTTCCATTTAACACATACATGTAATCAACAGTCAAAAATTAGTTTTATCTGGATTTAATACCATTTGCCATGTATAACCCACTTAGCTATATTATTCTTGAAAATCATTCTGCAATAAAGTACACAATCAATATCATTCATAATAGCTCGTGATTGACATGTAAAACTTAGTGTCGTCAGCATACATACTCAGCGTTACATCCTGTGGCAAGTCTACAGAATGTATTAGGAAAATAATTGGTAAATCTTGTGATAATGACTGTAAACTTCAAATTTGTTATAATTTCTTGTTTACATGGCAACCATTTCATTGCAGATCAAAATTGGTCTGCCAGTGGGAAGCCTGTCTCAACTATAGTTCGATCTGGCACAAAAATCTCACCTGTGAAGTTTGGTATTTCAGAAAAGCATTAAAAATGAATAATTAGCAAACAAAATTATTAATAAATCTGTTGCCATTAGAGTAGCCCAAAAAACAAAATTTATGATTTTCTATTCGCACACCCCCTCATTTTAGGAGAAATAGTGAAAAAAGCACCCTCTAAAAATTTCAAGAAAATCGATCAAGTCTTAGTGGTCTCTCAAGGCCCCTCCATTCTTAGCAAAAAGGAAAATTTCAACCATTTTCGCCAATACGCGGTTCCTTATAACTTAGTCAATTTGTACAATACTGCATTTTTATTGCCATGGTTGGATAGGTCTCAAAAAGAGCTTCAATTTGCATACCAACATTATTGGTCTACGACAATATCTCAACTCCCATGGGCTCTTTAGTTTACACTTTTCATGAATAAAATTGTAGCTGAACGACCGATCCTGATAAAATAAAGGCTTTTGATTTTTTTCACTGGAAATTGCTGTGATTTTATTTTCCAAGTTCCAGAGTGACCAAATATTTAAAAAAAAAGAAGATTTTTGACCATGGGAATGCCTGGTTTATGAGTGATGAAATTTTATGTTGAAGTTTGTCGCAAAGTCATAAAATAGCAGGGGGGAATTGTAATATTTCAAACTCATATCTTCATCCAAATTTATTACATGGCAACATGATGGGTACCACTTGAAAGACAATATTCTTATGTTTCACATGGTATAAATCATGTTGTCCTATATTTAACTCCTGTGAAGTTAAACTTTGAAATGTGACAGCTCCTCTCCGATGTTTTCAGCACTTTAGACAAAATGTAACATTAAACCTTTACAGCTCAAAAGGCGGGTTTCTCCAATGTAAAAAAAATTGTTTAATGTTTTATCTGGTCATCCTGCACTTTTGGCGAATAAGAACATGTTACTTGACAGTGAAATTAAATGGAAATCTTTTCTTGAACAGGTATAGTCATTCAGCAACTTTCGCACATAAGCACTGTCAGCGGAAGAATCCATTGGGGTTAAGATATCATCCTAGACCATTAATGTTGGTATGCAAATTGAAGCTAATTTTGTGGCCTTTCCAACCATGGCAATTAGAATGTTGAACATTACAAATTGACAAAGTTGTGATAAACCGCGTATTGGCGAAAATGGTTGAAATGTTTCTTTTGGTGAGAATTGAGGGGCCTTGAGAGACCACTTAGACTTTACTGATTTTCATGAAATTTTAACAAGGTGCTTTTTTCACCATTTCTCCTAAAATGAGGGAGTGTGCGATGTGAGTTTCAGAAAAATAAAATTTCCTGTACATTTTTAGGCCACCCTTGTTGCCATGGCATTGGCATGGCAACAGCTCTCCCTCGCGCAGTTAGTGCCCAAAACCAGTAATTTTCTTAGCAGGATTCAGATAGCTGACATTCTGGCAAGCATTTTGGTATATGATTCGGCCTGTTGTACTTCCTTGCTAAGTCTTAGTTCGGGCCTCAATTTAAGACGGGACAGAGCGACCAGCTCAAAAAGCAAACATGTGAGGAGTGAACCAGATGGGACAATCAAAAGAAGTGATTCAGACACCCCATAATATGATCCTGGTATTTTTTTTGTTCACACATGACTACCAAAACTGTTGAAGAAAAAAAAATTAAAAAAAAAAAATTCTTTCCCCAAAAAAAAGAAAATTCCCCAATGTTCAAAAAAAAAAAATGTTCGGAAAAAAACATTTTCCCCATAGAAAATATTCAAAATTTTTCAAACAAAAATTTTCCCTCAAACTTTTTTTTTACCTTTTGTTTTAGCATATTGCCTTCCAATCAATTTCTCTTTGTCCCGATTTTTCTCTCCAAACTTTTTATTGAATAAACCTCAATACAAAAAATTAATTTTAAAAAAATAATTTATATAATTACAATTCTTTAAAATTGATTTTTTGGTTCAGGCGGTCCCGTCTTCATGCTTTGGCATTTATGTATTACGAATAATGGTGAACTTTACATTTAGCTGGACATTGGTAATTATGGGACCACCATTCTGAATCTTAGAAGGTTAAGAGCCTTACTGGGCATTTTAATGACAGTACGATTTTATTCACAAGGCTGTGTTTATAATGATAAGTGCTTGATGATTGACTGACAACGAAATTTCTTGTAGGTTATGTCATCAATTCATCATCATGCCAGTTAGGAGTCAGGTACTTCTTGTGAATCTGATATTCCTGATTTGCCTCATTGCTGAGACAGGAGCTTCAACTCACTATAAAAACGTAGATGCCAGCCTTACTTCTGTACCGCACGACATCCCTGCAACCTCCGAAGAGGTGACTGACTCTCAGCCGAAATGCTTTGACTGTAATAACTACCGCGGATTTCGCACTCTTGACTCGATTAAAAACCCTTGACCTAATTAACAACAGTATCAGTAGCATTGCCCTTGATGCCTTTGAAAACACAATTCGGAATAATCTGGACCTCTCATCCAATCCAATTAAAACTGTCCTATTTTTTGCCGGCATTGACAGCAGCCTGAAATCTATTAAAATGATGGATTGTCAGATTTCTAATTCTACATTGGATCATGTTGTCCACTACTCCAATCTATTGGAGCTTCTTTTGGACACCAACCAAATCACATCTGTACCAAATGTGACCAAATCTGCTCGGCTTCTGAACAAACTGACTTCGAATTCCAATAACATAGAAGTTCTTGATGCAGCAAAGCTTGATGAATGCAATCGGATGACCTTCCTCAGCGCTAATTCCAATGAGATGAAATCTGTAAATGGTTTACTAAGGCTGTCAGGATTAATAATTTTATACTTGCAATTTAACTTGCTCAAGCAATTCCCTGACACTTCTTACATGCCGAAATTGAAATCCTTATATATGAGTGGCAACAAAATTCAAAGCATACCAAATAACAGCTTCCTTAATAACCATCAGTTGGGTATTTTCAACATTGAAACAAATACTATAAATCTTATGCCAGACTTAAACGGAGCTAAAACCTCACTTGAAATTTTCAACCTGAACCATAACTCTAATATCACTTTTGTTCCAAATGACTACTTCAATGATTTTACAGTACTAAGAAAAGTATACATTATTGGGGGCTCCATTACATCTCTGTCATTCTTACGGTCTGTTGGTCCTTCTGTTGTATTTCTTGATATAAGTGAAAATAAAATAACAGGCGATGTGCCAGCAGACATCATCACAAATGCAACAGGAATGAGAGAAATAATTTTGAATAACAACAGAATTATAAGGTTTGATATGAGCAACATAAAGTACATGCCAAGACTCGCGTTCCTTCGCCTCTCAGGAAATAATTTGACAAGGATGGAAAATGCCTATGCTCACTGCCGTGGTGAAGCTTGTACAACTCTGCAGATTGACATGTTTGAAAACGCAATTTCTTGTGACAAAAACCTGTGTTATACAAAATTGAACACAACAATTAAAGTGAGACGGTATGGTTGCTTCGGAAAACAAATCGATCTTGTTTCATAGGACGGTCTGCTTTGCCCTCCAAGTAAGTTCACTCATCAATTTATTATACAAATATTAACTGATCACGAGGGCATTAGTGAAATATAATTTCCCCGAGGGTGTGTTTGTGACTAATTCGCGAGGCAATTAGCCGAGGGAATTAGTCACAAACACACATGAAGGGGAATTATATTTCACTGATGCCCAACGTATCAGTTTATATTTTGTTTTGTCACACCTTTAATTTTCATAAACTCATATCTGGTACTTATCTCATAAAACGATTGTATTTTCGCGATTTTTGGTGAGAGATATGGCAAATTCAGTCATTGCAGAGAACAGTTGTGTCTTTCCTGATGATTTTTGTTTTTTAAATCCTTTAAATCTGTCCAGTACTAGAGTAATAACAGCAAAATTAAACATCTTCCCTGTGAATTCACTTCACAGTGAAGTGATGTTCCTTGAGTCAATAACCTCGCCATCACGTCATTTCACCAGACGTCACGAAATCTTACATTAATTAACAAGCACTCTTAGAGCACAGCACCGGCCATGCTGCACATTAGGGTGCTTCTTTTGCCCCAACTTGCTCAGAACCCCGTATACTTTTTTTTGTGGGTGAGGTTAGTCAATAGAAGTAATCATGCCAAATTTCACGAAATTTTATTGATGCCTAGGTGTAGCACATTTGGATTGAAATTTGTCAAATATCCTTAAAATTGTGCGATTTCTTGTGAATTTCTAGGTTATCTATCATATTTTTTTCAATAGCCTTGAATATTGTTTAAGAAGATTTCTGTGTCAAAACAGCATTTTCCATCCATATCTTACTCATTTCTAAATTTAACATCAGATTAAAGGCTCAGCTTAGGTTCAGGAAGGCACTGTAGGTGGCAACACTGATTGCGTCTCATAATGTCATAACATTATCATTAATTGTTGATAACAAGGCTGGTTTAGTATATATATATATAGCATATTATACAACAAATAAAATTATTTTTCCCCTGATTACATGGTATTCTTTGTTAGAAATCAAACTTTTTCACTTCTTTGAATGCCTTTATCAAAATAAGGCTGTATCTCGGTGGAAACTAGAATTTCGATCATTTAAATGAGTTGAAAAATAAGAAGTTGCCAAGAGTTTCAAGATGCACTGTTTAATTTACCCATCAAATCATTTACTTATGACACTAGTAGTCACTTAATTAAAGTTTTGTAATGTGACCAGCTGCACACTACCTCACATGGTAAAAGTGTGAAGGACATTTCTGAAGTTTTAAAGGCCAACAAAGATGTCAATCATCAAATTCAGCAGATCCTTGGGATAGTCCTTTTGTGCAGCATTCTTAGTCATGTCAAGACACTAGGATCAAGGTATTTGTTTTACAAGAAACTGTGTCTACAATTCTTCCCAAAGGAAGCAGGTCTTGTTTAGCTTCATAGATCATAGAGAAGATATTTGGAAAAAAATACTCTGAACTTGTTTTATCTTTCTGTGAGAGAGCACATATTTCCTGTCAGCCCCAAATCAGATGACTTTGGAAATATTAATGCTATGAGGAATTTAAAGTGTTACTGAAATAAAACATCAAGAGAGGAAAGACTCCTGCTACAGTGGCTGGGCACAGGACCATGAATATGTTCACCATTATATGTCAAAATTAGGAGAAAATTTACCCAAAAAATGTCATTCAGCGATTTAAATTCATTGTCAATGGCGGATAGTGTCACTATCACTATAGTTTGCAGCCTTTCCTCAGTGAGCTGAAAGAGATTGTGGCAGACCTTTTGTAAAACTTCAGAAGGTACCCTAATTATGATGATGTATATATACTTGATCTTGTCTTGCTGTATTTCTACTCTTCAATTGCGACTAGCAATGACTTGAAAAGGAGGGTGCAACTTGGATGGCAAAGCTTATTATGCAGTGCACTCTGTAGTTAACTGTTGCCTGAATAGAGTCTTGTCTTTATTTGACAATTATAAATAAATAGTGACAATTAAGACAAGACTCCAGGCTTTTGCCTGTGCTCGCAGCATTCAAAAAATTAAATGATTCGTCAAATGTGAGGTATTTGTGTATGCACCTTGGTTGAATTCAACTGCAACCCAAGCAATGACCTCGTATTCTGCAATAATATCAAATTATTAACAACTCACTCCACAATTTGGGAAGCTGAGCTGAAAGTACTGAAACATTGTCTCTGTTTTCTTGTTCCTGACATGATCACTTTGACACTGTCTGATGATCACTTGCGTACTGATGAGAAAAACACATACAGTAAGTTAGTGCAAGAAGTATTAAAACAACCATAAAATGTTCTACATCAAAAGCCTTAAATTCCTTTCCTGAATTGAGGGAAAATATGAAACTGTGGGTTAGTGGTTGCAGACTTATGGCATGCACATTGTTTCATTAATGAAGCTTGAACCATCCTATTTGGAGATTGATGTACACATCCAAACCTTCTGAATGACAATATGATGACAATATGATGACAGATGCATATCAGGGAAAAAGATCTCCAGTGCCTTTAGGGTTACAAATGACTGTGCAGAAAGAGGGTAAAATTGGAAGCAGATTATTAAGATCAAGAAAGGAAGATCGATTTCAAAATGAACTACAAGTATGGTCGACAATTCCTGAATTATCGCCAAAATCACAGAAAACAGCGCAAACTTGATGTTGTACACCTATCATATTGATGACCCTGGCAAGTGGTACGTAGTACTTAGCTGACCTCTATCTTTCCTAAATGGGTTCTGTACTTCATTATGTATGTTTAAATCCGATTTATCATGTAAACCATGTTATCTCTTTATTGGCTATTTGTTTTCTTTTCTCTCGAAATTACGAAAAACGACAAAATTTCAATTGCAATGTGCTACACCTAGCAATTCTTCAAATTTCATGAAATTTCAGAAAAATGGTCTACATTGATAACCTCACCTCCAAAAAAATGTAAGGTTGGATCCAGAAAAAATTTCAATTTTGGGGGGCAGAAGGAGCACCCTACTGCACATGCTTTATCAGTGGAATCGATATGATCAATACACATGTATGCTGGATGGGAAAAATAAAATATATTTAATTCATTTTTATTTTTCTATTACTTGGTGGATGTGGGTGTATTTTCAATTAATACCAGAGCTGTCTTGCTCATAAAACTGTTTCTTTTCATTTTGCCTCCAATTTCATGTACAAAATGGTTTAAATATTCTATAGATGCATAAATATTCACAGTCCTGTTTTTTTTCTTGAAATGATGTTAATTTCGTAAAAGATATCAAAAAATTTATGTATCCCAATAATAACATTACATTATTTCATGCATGGAATTTTAATTGGAATTACATAAGTATGAAGCTGATTGGAAATACATGTATTGGGTACAAGGTGACAGCTGACAGGGAGGTGTGAAAGTCAATAGCACTTTAGGCCTAAATGGTTACGAGCACTTCAGCATTGAACAGCAATTAATGATTGGAATGGAGCAATTATACAATAAATTATATCAACACCCAGTACTATGACATCTCATATACAGCACACAGTGCAGTGACAGGCCCAATACACAAGAAAATGGCGGCGCAAATCAGCCTGACTGACCCAGCGCTGCATGTTAGAAGGGATGATTATAAATCTTATAATATTGCATTTAACTAAAAAAAGACACAATTGGCAGAATCTACGATGTTATAACTGAGAAATACATATAAAATAAACCCTTAGAACTGCGTGGTTAGGCCTGGAGGCTCGTGACTCACATCGTTTCAGGACAGAAGCATTACCGTCCTATGCATAGGATGCATGGCCCGTAATTACGCTAGGTGGCGCTAAGACACAAATGCCTGCGTAATGAACTAATACTCAGGCATAAGTCACCTACCTTGGTATTAGTTAAAATAACATATGTCATATGACTGGGTGTTGAATGCGATGCAGTGAAAAGTCATAGAAGTGGGTTTAGATGCATTTATTCAACTCAATGTAGTCATGTTGGACCATTGATTGGTGAATCTGACAAGAAAAAGAAATAACCTATATTATATAAAAGAGTTTAAACAAAATAAAATTATCTATTTTTACACAAATGAATAAAGTTTTTAACCTCAAATCAGTCTATGAAGTCTATATTAAATATACATAAACTATATAGATATAAGCTACTGATGATTAACACTTGTGAATGAATATGATACTATACAAAGAAAAATAATGAGTTAGCCTACAGAAACCTTAAATGTCCAATACACAAAAATTGGATGACACAAAGTGGCTAACCAAAGTTACATGAAAGATAAAAAATAAGTTTATCTAGACATAAAATATACAAGAGTAAAATGGTACTTACAATACGTTGCATCTATGTGCATCTGCATTCAAATGATGTTTTAAATATGTATTGAAGTTGTAGGAAATATTCCTGAATGTAAATTGCTTGAAACATGAATGACCAGTGTCACATTTGTAACTGTTCTGACACTGTACAAAGCTGCTGTTGTAATTCACAGGTATGGCTGAGTGGCAAACTGTGAAATCCCTTGAAAGGCAGCAACTGTAAAAACTACTGATTGCATTGCTTGCAACACTCCCCCCGCTAACTCATTATTGATACATATAAATATATACACTGTGACAAAGAAATATAAACAAACATATCAAAGGAGAGTATCATGAAATCTTACAATACAAAATACAGAGTTTCATGTCTGAAGTAATACAAAAAAAAAGAAAACATAAGAAGCTAATTATAATTAAACCAAGCACATTAAATGAGGAAAGAAAATACATTAAGTTTACACTGTCTACACCAATAGACAAAATTAACTCACAAAATGTGTGCAAATAAAAAAGAAGACTTGAGGAAATTTTTTACCTGCAAGTTTCAAGTACATCAATTCAAATACAAATTTGTGTGTATTACTGCCACACAAGTTATTATACAATTATTGTCCACATTCTTCAAGAAGAACACATTTTGTTATCGGACGAACAAGTGTTGAAGCTTTGGTTTTTACTCTCACAGACCTAACTAGGTCATCTTTTCCCTCAAACACTTCTTGGACAAGAGAGAATGATTTGTGAGACTGGAAACTATCAGAAGCAAGATCAGCCATGTGCTGAGTACAAGGAACATTGAAGAAACGCTTGCATTTGAAACAACTGTGTCTGACACTTTTGACCACTGTACGGACTCTAGTGACCCAGTATGCTTGTCTAAGCTGAGCCACAACCCAGTCAGTACCCAAATGAGCAATGTCATGGAAATGCCTAACAAGTAGATGTGCTACATGATGACCATGCGGAACAATGACTTGATGCTTGTGAGAACTACTGAGCATACCATGCCTCAGCCTTCCCCCTACCCTGAGAATACCACATCCATCAATGAAAGGAGCTAGATCTCGGAGAGCACTGGATTTTCCAACTGGATCACCTGCAGACAACACCTTGACCTCTTCACCATATGACTGACGCTGAACAAACCTGAACACCGCTGTTTCTGCATCTTTGAGTTCGCTGACAGAAAGATGCTTATCCTTGCTGTGACTTTTACCTCTCAAAATCTGACGCAGACGAAGGAACCAACCAACAGCTCTTTTGAGCTTGTGCCAATCAGAGAAGTAAGTGATGAGTTTGTCAGTGGGAC
The DNA here is from genome assembly GCA_026936325.1 of Platynereis dumerilii. Lineage (NCBI taxonomy): Eukaryota > Metazoa > Annelida > Polychaeta > Phyllodocida > Nereididae > Platynereis > Platynereis dumerilii. The sequence goes on from JAPTHN010000073.1 coordinate 1,538,311, forward strand.
TAACAGTACTAGCAAGACAGGACACAACAGATTTTGCTCTAACATCACGCTTGACTTCTGGATCATCTGCTGGGAGAGACAAATCACATGAACTGATATTCCACTCAGACCGATGAGTTCTAAGAAATTCCGGACCATAGAACCAGTGATCAAAGTTGAGTGAAGTGATGGTGCTTCCTCGAGAAATGATATCTGCGGGGTTATCTTTTCCTCGGATATGATGCCACTGAGAAGGATCACTAACCTCCCGAATTGTGCTAACCCTGTTAGCCACAAAAGTGTGAAACCTGCGAGAGTTGTTACTGATGTACTTCAGTGCTATTTCGCTATCAGACCAGAAATACGATGGGAGCAAAGTGACATCCAATTCAGACCTCAACAAAGTTTCTGCCTTAGCTGCCAAGACTGCCGACTGCAGTTCTAATCTGGGAATTCCAACAAAATTGATGGGAGCTACCCTGGCCTTGCTGAACAACAAGAAAGTACTTAAAGAGCCATCCCGTTTGGCACACCTCAGGTAGGAACAACAGCCATAGGCAACCTCGCTGGCATCACAGAAGTGATGGAGCTCCAGGACTACATCATCACTGCTAAATGGTTTTACACACCTTGGAATTCGGATCAACGGCAAACTACCCATGAAATCAAGCCACTGTGACCATTTGAGAGCAAGATGGGATGGAATTTCTTCGTCCCATGACAATTTTAATACAGTCGCCTCTTGAAGTAGAATCTTTCCAACAACTATGAATGGACCAATTATCCCGAGAGGATCATACAATGAAGCAACAACTTTGAGCATCAACCTCCTAGTAACCTTGTCTGCTGTGTCAAACTTGAATTCTGAATACACCAATTCATCACTCGCAACATCCCACTCAACACCTAGAGCTCTACTGTGAAACTCAGACTCGAACACCTTGGCTCCACCCGCTCTGTCTTCTTCAGGAACATGTTCAAACAACACTGGATCACTGACAATGAACTTTGTAAGCTTGAAACCAGCCTTACTAAGCAACTTCGGAACATCTTCAATAACCTGCAGAGCTTCCTGTGCTGTCTCAACTGAACACAAACAGTCATCAACATAAAAATTCCGCAAGATAGTGTTTGAAACAAGTGGACTTGCCTCAAAATCACGTACAGAACGACGCAATGCAAAAGTAGTACTACTAGAGCACCAGATACCACCGAAGACATGGCGTGTCATTCTATAATGAACAAGATTGCCAGACGAATCATACCATAGAAATCTGAGACTGTCTTGCTGTTCTGGTGGGATTTTGACCTGGTAATACATTGACCGAACATCAGCAGTGACTGCATAAGAATGCTGTCGGAAACGCAACAAGACACTCAACAACCGATTCATGTAATCAGGACCCTGGAAACACTTGTCGTTAAGAGACTCACCCTGATATTTGGCAGCGCAGTTGAATACCACACGAAACTTTCCCGGCTTTCGATCATTAATAACAACATGGTGAGGCAAATACCAGACTCCTTCAGACTTCACAACTTCAGAAACTGGAATCCTTTCAGCGTAACCTTCCTGCAACAGCTTAGTAATTTCTGAATGATAAGAATCAAACATGTCACATTTCAACAACTTCTTTCGAAGAGCATTTAACCTGACCACTGCTACACCAACGTTGCTAGGCAAAGAGACACCTGCCTTCCAAGGAATGGGAAGCTGGTAGTGCCCATCGACCAACTTGATCTCACGATCCCACAAATCCTCAACACACTTGTCATCAATAGACATGGCCAATTCCGTATCACCGCCAGACTCAATCTCCCAAAGTTTGTCAATATCACTTTGAAAAGAATTACTGCTGATAAAATTTGAAACTACTTCCTTACCAAGTCTGCTGCCTGGAGCTGAGGGACCATTGAGAACCCATCCAAAGAGCATACGAGAAGCAAAAGGTTCACCAGATTTTCCTTGTCTGACTTCAAAGGGAACTAATGCCTCCGCGTTATCTTGACCAAGTAGAAGCTGAACCTTCTGACCACCTGCGACAAACTGAAGACCTTTGAGATGAGGAAATTTGGTGACATCAGGACATGAAGTGGTGAGAGGAATTTCATCTACAACATATACATTGGCAATGTTAAGACTCTCTAAACCATCTAGTGAATTTAACTGCAAGTTTACAACTTCAGATGAGAGATTCTCATTAGTTTTGCTGATGGTATTTAAATTGTATGACATTCTTGTACCACTAATACCAAGACCATCCACAAGTGATCTGCTACAGAAAGTATTTGATGAGCCTGTGTCAAGAAGTGCGCAGACTTCATGGCTACCATTTACAGACACCCCTACCACAGGCATGTGTACATCTACATTTACACTAACATTGGCATTAACTAAGTTAACTGCTGGAGTACTTTGTGCTTCCGCAACTTGTGAGCTAATATGTATGAACTTACTGTGGCGTTTACCACAACCATCCACGGAACACACATACGTCCTCTTACAGTCAACAGTTTTATGATTGGACAAGAAGCAAATCTCGCACAGCTTCTTATCCTGCACCAATTGCAGACGTTGCCTTGGCTTCATGGCTTTAAACTTCTCGCAGCACAAGAGTTTGTGGTCATTAGAGCACAAACTACACTTCCTTGGTTGGCGGTTGTAGCCAGACGCAGAAAACGAAGTCGCAGTCTTGGACTTGGAGGATTGACTTCCGTGAGTAGTTTGGCCTGTATGGGAAGTAGAAGATTTCGCACGATCACCATAAACAGGACAGTTCATATACCTTGCTTCCTTCGATACGAACGTCAGGAACTCTTCAAAACAAGGAAATCTGTTCTTCTCTTCCTTCGTATCATGGGCCCGACGTCTCCATCTGTCACGAGGGTTTTTGGGAAGACGATCAGCTACCTCCGAGATGCACCGCTGACTCTCAATTTCCTGAACCTTGTCCATCTGCTTCAGAATGAGATAGCATTGGTTCAGGTCATCAGCTAGGCATTGTACTTCTTCAGATGTGTAGAGCTGCTTGCCGTAACGGATGTTCTGAATCATGCGCTCGAGACGATGTAATCGTTCCCGAACCTTTCATAGAGGACCTTGCGTGCTTCTTCATAACCCTTGTCCCCATCCATCAATGCACAAGCTTTGATGGCGTCATGAGCTTTACCGATTGTACATTGAATTAAGCGAGTCAGTTTCACTTTGTTGTCATCTTTTTAACATTCTCCTCAAACATAGACATCCGGTACCGCATAGGATCACCTCCATATTTCTCCATCTCTTGACGTGGCATATTCAACAACGAAGCTAATTCAGATGTGCTGCTAGCTGTACTGGCTAAAGACTCATCACCGAAAGATGCGGATTGCTTCACCATTTTGGGATCTTCCTCAGGTTCAAGAAAATCCATAGCTTTCCGAACTGTGTCAGTGTAAAGTTTTTCATGATCAAAAAAGAATTTGTCACTTGCATCAACAGCACCTTCATCTTCCAGAAGGGCATGGTAAGATTCGTGGGCTTTCTCGAAATCCAGAAAACACTTCTTTAAGTCGTCTAACTTCTTACTTGCAGCATCCCTGTCTCTCTCAGCCAGATGGCGCTCCAAAGTATTCACATGCCTTGTAACTGCAGCTTTCCACTGACGACGTTTAACCAGAAGATCTTCTTGAGTTGCCATCTTCCACACTGACACTGATGCGTATTATTCACTGTTGAATGCGATGCAGTGAAAAGTCATAGAAGTGGGTTTAGATGCATTTATTCAACTCAATGTAGTCATGTTGGACCATTGATTGGTGAATCTGACAAGAAAAAGAAATAACCTATATTATATAAAAGAGTTTAAACAAAATAAAATTATCTATTTTTACACAAATGAATAAAGTTTTTAACCTCAAATCAGTCTATGAAGTCTATATTAAATATACATAAACTATATACCCCCTATCTTGCCCCTCATCTTGAACCCCTCTTATCAGTAAGTTATTTTAGAAACAAAAAAAACAGAATTTTCCATTCACCTCATCCTTTCAAAGTCCGACTCTCCCTGCTTCCTCCCTCCAATAGTCTGCCGTTGATCATTCGTACATCTTCCTTCCCCTTCCCCATGCATGATGGCCGACCAAAATGAGAGTACATATGCCTCTTTGAGTCTCCCTTCTGACTTTCCTTACATCCTCATTTGTGGCATCCTCCTTCAGACTCCCAACCATCTCCATCTCTGCCTCCATCATTATCTTCTCTTTCCCATTATTCACCTTAAATTAATGTCTCTACTCTTCATACATCCCCTTGCCTCGTCCGCATTCATTTTCCATTTTTGACTCCCCTTTACTCTTCCCATGACTTAAATCTTCACCAATGCTCTCTACCCACATTGGCTCCTCCTCCTCTGGAGCTCTCCCCATTCCAATATACTATCCACAAGTATGGAGGAGGCAGGGATAAAGACAGCAGGAAGAGAATACATGTAGACTTGAAGGGCAGGAGGAGATGCCAACCTGAAAGCAGGGGCGTAGCCAAGGGGGGGGGATATAGGGGTCAGAACCCCCCCCCCTTTGGCCGAAAATTAAAGTCTCATTTACCAGACTTTAAAAAGTAAGTCCTCATAAGTGCCAAAAGTATGTGAACTTGATGCAAAAAAACAATTTTTAAATTATATTTTCATCACAAAAGTTTGTTCCAGGGCTTTCCCTCAACGTCAGACCCGTATTTATGGGGCAATGAGCACGGATTTTACAAAATTTGAAATATTTCTTTGACTCGTTATTTTTAGAACTAACCTATTTTTAACATAAATTCCATCTGTTGCAATATTAGGGTAATTAAGTACATTTTACAGATGAGCCCTGTATAACAAGTCTCATGGGTCAAGAATACAAATCGGAGGAATGTCTGCTGGTCAGCTTTGATGTAAATATATGGAAAATCAAGACTTGCAGGGCCTGTTAATTATTCTTATGAAACGCCAGTTTTATTTAAAAGAATGTCTTTTGAATTTATGGCATTTTCTTCTGAGAGACACTTTTTGTATTCCAACGATTAACCAAAAGACAAGCCATAACAGGTAGCATGTTTGCCAATTGGACAATGTTGGTCATTTTAAACCCAGAAGTCTATGATAAAATTTTAAAATCAATCGATTTAGATTCCAGAAAATTTATCCCTTGCATATTGTAAGTATTTAGAATAGGGGCTGATATAATGGACATAAATTTATGTTATTCGTATAGGAATCCCCAGCGCTGTCTCAGATTATGCTAACAACCCAAGGATGAGAGTTTCACACAATCCCTTGCAACTTGACAAATATTTCAATCCAATCCAAAGTACAAATAAATTTATTTTAAAAATTATTTCTGATCATGGTGCAGAGTAAGGGGGGATTCTCAAATAGTTTGCATAATGATAACTTACAGGAAAGTTTTTTTTTAAACTGCATTTTTTAGCTTTTTATACAGACCTTCCATGAAAGAATAATAGCCTTAATACTGCTCAAAATCAACATCCAGCAACATAAAATCTGTTGGCTTCTGGGGGCCTAAAGCGGCCCCCAGCACAATGGCCATCTGGAAAAAAACCCCCACCCCTTACCTGGTTTCTGGCTACGCCGCTGCCTGAAAGGCAGAGCCACAAAGGGAGGAGACTAGAAAGGAAGACATATGGAGGAAGGAGGCATGGATGTCAAAGGAGCCAGGAGGCAGCAAGGTGATACTAAAATCATTTTAGTCAACCGTTTTAGTAAAATGGGTGATGAAGCAGAAGAGGGAGGGAGCAGTTGGGGTGGGGCGAGAGAGGATGAAGTAGTAGACTATGGCATGAGTAGGCAAAGACGTTTGGGATTAGGATATTTGGAGGAAGAGGTATTATAGGGGGGATCATATAATATACAGTGAAGAGAGTTCGAGGCAGGCTTGTAGCATGGGAACGCGCACAGATTCTGGCCACCACAGGGTGGAAAATAAAGTGTCCTGTAATAATCAGCGCTAAACACCATTTCAAAGGGGACCATCCCAGGCACGAACCAGAGAAATTTCAGAGCTTAATACCTCCTATGTGATGAGATACGTGTCTACTCCCATTGTGAAGCACAATAACATGAGGCATTTTCTACAATTCGACCCACTCATGACATGGGCTTTACTTCAGGCCTGCAATACAAAAATGCTTTTATTACCAGTGCTTGGCCTCGTCGCTATGTCTACTTCCCCAAAATGAGTAACTCTCCAAAGTAGGTTTCCATATTTGGCAAATATGTGATGCCCGAAAATGGGACGTACATAAAACGTGACGTATTTTGACAGAGACAATGAAAGAGCTTTTTGAAAACTTTAGCTAACGCTTGAACTTTTCAAGGTAATACCCTATTCTATGTTCCAGACTACAGTATACACTACCTCATGATTCAAAGCTGTTTCTGTCAATTAGAAAAAGAAAGAGAGCGGGACGTACGAAAAATGTGACGTATTTTATTGTGTATCCTTAATGTACGTTTTGTTAAATACATTCAAAGAACCAGTTAAGTCCATAGGCTCAAAATATGACCAGGTAGTACAACTACTAACATATCATAAACAGCTGCCTTGAATCATTAGTATGTCTCTGCTGTCACAAGTTTTGTAACATACTATAATAACACTAAATGGGTATGGTGGTATTTTGAGATGTACTCCACGAGTTGAAGATATCCTGAGTCCTCTGTACCCACGAGTGCGTCAGCACGAATTGAAGATATCCTGAGTCCTCTGTACCCACGAGTGCGTCAGCACGAGTGGGTACAGACTACTACGGAGGACTCAGGATATCTTCACGAGCACCCTTGCGACACTTTCTTCTTCTCTTGGAAAGGGAATTTGAGGGATAACCAAGCAAGCGATGACCTTCCTACAGTACACACTTCACTTCAATGTATTGTGTGATACTCATGCTTGTTAAGTTGTTGTGAAAATTAAAATGAATCTGAGTCCGAGTCATAGTCAAAATAAAATGAATCTGAGTCCGAGTCATAGCCAAAATAAAATGAATCTGAGTCAGAGTCATAGCCAATATGGTGACGTTTATGGCATTTCTAGTTTTTGTATAAAGTGTATATAGAGTGGGTCGGGGCAAGAAGCCCGGGTTAGGTGAGAAGCCCACACAGGGGCTAAACTTATATTTGGTGCTTTTTCTTATTGATAGGATTGGAGCCAGAGGCTTTTAAGGTGACGTCACAAATTTTCAAGGCATTCAGCACCAAACCATAGTCGTAATTAAAGAAACAAAGAAAGGTGCATGGTTTTTGTAACTTTGATTAATTCTTTGAAAGTGGTTGTCAGAAATAACTTTGGAAATTTTTAGAAGTATAATGGATATCTGCATTGCTTCACTTTATGACCATCACATAAATATGATTGTGATCATGTTTTTTGCATTTTAGCTCAAAATATAGAGGTCAAATTAAAATATGTGGGTTCGGGGCGAGAGGCCCCACATGGCATGGGGCATGGGGCCCCCTTCACTGAGTGAGGCCTCGAAGCTGCTTCCGGAACCATGTAATAATGTTTACTTTACCTTAAATCTTGATAGATTAGCTAATTGAAATAGAAAAAATTTTGACCAAAATTGAAAAAGGGCAAAAAATATTAAAAAATAAATGCATGAACAGAAAAATTCTGAAATTCAGAAAAAGTGAATAGAATGCCTTATGTGGTGTTCACACCTTCAAGGATGCATCCAAGGATACTCACGGATGAAGAAGGATCACTCATCCTTGACATCCTTGTTGCATCCTTGTTACATCCTTGTTGCATCCTTGTTGGGTCCTGGGCCATCCTTGACTATCCTGGAGCATCCTTCATCTCCACCACGGATCACAACAAAAAATTGAACATGTTTAATTTTTGTTACCGGATGAGCAGGATGGCAAAATGGCTACATTGTCCTTAGTGAATCCTGGGCTATCCTTGGTGGATCCTGGGCTATCCTTAGTGGATCCTGCCCCACCTTATTACTTCCCTGATGACCATGTGGCCACCAGGATGCATCCTGGAGGATCCTTGGCTCATCCTTACCTATCCTTGGCTCATCCTTACTCATCCTTGGCTCATCCTTGGCCATCCTTGCACATCCTTGACTGGCAGGAGGACATGAACAAGCTAATTTGTGCACTTTCTGATGGTGGACAATGCACAAAGTTAAAGCCAAGCTTCAAGTTCATATCCCCTTTTCATGAATACCAGTTTAATATTGTCAGAGTTGAGTTTATTCTTTTTCTTGTTTCATAATAATGATCTTTTGACCTCCTGGCAGCAGCCTGGCTTCAGATTTTTTTCCCGGCATACAACTCATAGCTATGTTTATGTAAAAAGTTTTGAGAAGTTCTCTGCATATATGAGCAATAAATTCAGTATCCTCCTTTTTTGTCATCCTAAAAAAATATTACAGCAATTTAACTAAACTTTGAATTTCATTGGTTTTCTTAAATACCTTAATACAAGCTATTTTTCCTTTCAATTTTCCATTGTTTTCCACTCTGAACTAAAGAATAGCTGTATGCTATCCCTGTAATTTTTTTTTATCAATGCCAAATTAGGTGACATTGCCATAGACAGTGTCTGCAGGCATCGACACAACTTGAGAGACCTCAGTCTTGCACTATCCTTGTTCAATCCTGCAGTATCCTTGTTCAATCCTGCAGTATCCTTGTTCAATCCTGCTGTATCCTTGTTCAATCCTGCTGTATCCTTGTTCAGTCCTGCTGCATCCTTGTTCAGTCCTGCTGTATCCTTGTTCAATCCTGCAGTATCCTTGTTCAGTCCTTCAAGACCATAGTAGGTCCTTGCTCAGTCCTCACTGATACCATAGTGCATCCTGCTTCACAATGTAAAATCAGGCATTGTTATATTGTAGCAATTATTTGAATGCCGGATCGAGCAGGATGAATAATTTCCTTCATCCTGGGCCATCCTTGGTGATCCTTGAAGGCATCCTTGAAGGTGTGAAAGGGGCATTAAAAATGATAGAAGAACCACAAGAAATAACTTTCTAGCTGAATGTACAATCGCAAAAAAAATTGCCATAGGATTATGATAGGGGGGCTTCTTGCCCGATGGGTGGGGTAAGAAGGCCATTTTAATTTTTTTACGAAAAGGGCCGTAACTCCTTTATTAAAATTGGTAGATATTCGTTTCACTAGTTATAAGTAGAGTCAAGTGATCCCTTCCTGACAGCATAAGCATTCAAATAATTGACCACAAAAAGTAGGTCAAATTGCATCTCGAAGTTAAGGGGGGCTGCTCTACATGTATGCACAATTCATATGGCTGTATTTTCACTTATATCTTATTTGGTTTCATAAGTATATATATACATTTTTTGTTGTTGTAGGATATTTACTTACATTTTAATATTGTCATATTTCTTGTCTTTGTGTAAGATTTATGATGTCTTTATGTCAAATAAAACTTTTATTTTTGCAAAACTTTGTAAAGTACAAAAGATGGGGACAGAATATTTTGTCAAATCTCTATAGAAGGACATGAGTAAGGAGGCCACATAATTCTGGCTTTCTTGTGCCCCGGGCACCACACCTGAACGCTATTGTTTTGTACTATTACAGTACATTTTGATGTAGATACGCAGGGAAAAGAACAACCATGATGTCTTTCATAGCTTTATATTTATTTTATTCATAAATTTTTGTTTCTATACTTTCTCCTGAGTTCAGATGCAAAACCTCCTTTATAACTGTCCTTTTTATTTGTAGTTTATGGCTTTTCTTCTGAGTCCATGCACATCAGAATAACATCGAAAACAAACGAAGCCCTGATTGTGCAAGAGTATAAATAAGTTCAGCGAGCATAATCTTTCTCCATTGCTTGACGAGCGATGCCCGGAGTGAAGGAAAACTAGTTTGTGATCATAAAGACTGATGCACTGTATGAATTAGTGGAAATACGTCGAAAAAACTTAAGAACTATTAACACGAGGGAACCCTATCAATTTTCTACCTTGCGGCAGCGGCTCGCCATTCTAAATTTCTAAAATGGAAATAATTCTTCCATCAGAGCATAATTTTGGCTAAAAATACCTGGAGGACTGAAAAAGTAACATGATAATTGTAATTTCGCCACTGATCATTGGGGAAGCTGTAGCAGGGTACAGCTTAGGGTGGTCCAGAAACATTTTCGTCTAAATTTCTCTGATTTGAATCTTGCATTGTGATCTTATATCGATAGAAGATATTGAGTAAAAATTTCAGCAAAATCAATTAACATTTAGAGGTGGCACAGAGCCGTTGAAGTTTAACATGTGATTGCCCTGCAGCAGACCTCAAAATCATCGGTATTTTCAAATCTTGCAATAATGGCCAATTATTTTGATCAAATAACCTTTATCTTAGTATATCAAGGATGCACAATCTAGTCCTGATATTATTTTTGACTTACAAAGTTTTATGGAAGGTCAGCATAGATATTACATAGGTCAATTTTGAAGCATTTTTTCATTAAAAACAGGCAAATATTTCACTAACTATGAATAATAAATCTAAAATAACCCCCATATATTACTTTGCCATGCAAACTTTACCATATACTAAAAAACCACAAACATATATTTACTTCGGAGAAAGATCTGGAAATGACCAGTTTTTCAGATTTGCGAATGGGGAATTACACGATAAACTTCAAAGGCTTTGTGCCACCTCTAGATTATTACCGATTTGGCTGAAATGTTGCATGTGTTTGTTTTACTTAAGTGGTCATCAATTTCTGCTTTCAAATTTGGGGTTTTTGGAGATTGATTTTTCCCATAGGAATGTGGACCACCCTAGTACAGCTCCCCCCTTTTTTTTTTTCAAGGGAGCTCAGCTCCCCTAAGCTCCCCCCCCCCATTGCCATCACTGGGTAAGTGCATAAATGGCTTGTTGCTGTCCAAGCATCAAGGCAAGAAAGAGTTTTTGTGCAAATATAGCTTTTTATAAATCATATGTTTTTGTTTATTCAGAATATTTTTTCATACTCAGATACATCAAAGTGTTTTATGTCATTGTAAAATATATCTGCTGCGTATACCACGATGATATTCTGATTAAAGATTGTAGGGGAGAGCGGGGCACAGTGAGACACTTTTTTTATTTTCAAGTCTTCCAAAATGTTGGCAGGAACGAGTTAAATGAGATCAGGTCCACATTATCGATAATGACGTTGGGTATATTGTCACATAGTTTCAGGTTCCTACCTATTACAGGTTTGGAGAAACTTTGAGTTATGTACGTGCTAGTTAAGTGTCTCACTGTGCCCCGTGGGCGGGGCACAGTGAGACTGCAGGCGGGGCACAGTGAGACAGGGCATCTGCTGTCATAACCACCAATCATCAGGACCTGCAGAATTGTTCTATCAATTGTTGCATCAGAAACTACTGTACTCAAATAAGAGCAGCTGGCCAGGTGATTTTTTAGGTCCTTTTTTGAGCATGTTTTGAAACTTCCTCGCATGGGACACATGCACAACTTATTTAACCTGCCGCACCTGTTACATCCTAATCAAAATCCTTCTTTGACGCTTCCCTGTGGATATTACTCACTAAAATCAGTAGTTTATAGCAGGTATTTTGTTTTTAATAGTGAATTGTGAGCCATGCATTACATTCATGTCGTTTTGAGTGTATTTTGTGATGTCTCACTGTGCCACGCTTCAAACTGTATTACTGTGCCCCACGCAACTCTGTTTATAAAACTTTTGAATCCTGCGGACCGGATGCCTGCATTGTGGTTCGTCATCTCACTAAACTAAGACAAGCAACCAAGGTTTGAATCCCTGGCAATTGCTTTGTATTATACCACTTTTCTTGGGAATTATAACAAAAAGTCGTTTAGCAAAATTATTTACTTTTACAGGCTAAAAACAAAAATTTTTAAATTCCACTCTTGATAATATTATGCTGCGTAAGCATTCAAGATATAGGACAGTCTCTCACTTACTTAATTTTTGTACTATACAAAAAAGGGTTGATCTGTAAACAGTACCAGTTAGATGCTACGGGCTTTGTCTCACTGTGCCCGCCGTCTCACTGTGCCCCGCTCTCCCCTACAGTGGCGACTTGCCAGGAGTAGGTACTAGGTAGACAGTTGCATTGAGGTTCATATAAAAATCATTGAGTTAGGCAATATATCTCTTTCATTATCAAGTAGTACATGAGTTGGTAGACAGTTGCATTGAGGTTCATATAAAAGTTATTGAGTTAGGCAATATCTCTTTCATTGTCAAGTAATACATGAGTTGGTAGACAGTTGCATTGAGGTTTGTATAAAAATTATTGAGTTGTGCAAAATCTCTTTCATTGTCAAGTAATACATGAGTTGGAAGACAGTTGCATTGAGGTTCATATAAAAATCATTGAGTTAGGCAATATATCTCTTTCATTGTCAAGTAGAGCATGAGTTGGTAGACAGTTGCATTGAGGTTATTGTAAAAATTATTGAGTTTAGCAATATACCCCATAATGTTTACAATACCACATGAAAAAGCAGTGGATATATCCCATGTGGTATTGCGTTGTATACTCAATGGTTTTTTGTATACTCCATGGTTTCATCATTGTTGATGATGTCATTGCATTGTTTGCCATTGTGACGTCATGTCCTTGGTGAAACCACAACATTGTGACATCATCACTTCAGCTGCTATCTGTGCTCTGATTGGCTGATGCAGCTGTTGAGTATAGATCACCTCAGTGAAGTTCAGCTTATTGATTTAGGCAATATCTCTTTCAATCAATTTGATTTATTTTCAATGCTTTGTGGAAGATTTTGAAATAACAGAATGAGCTAAAATTTAACAAACATCCTTTCTTTAATATGGTTGTTGGTGGATACTCAAAAAATAGCTTTTGTTTGCATCCAAATATTCATTAAATCTTTTTAAAAACTTTGTAAGAGCATGTGATTGGAAATGGAAAATATTTTCATTCGATCCAATGTATAGTTTGCTTTTCTTTGTTCTAGAAATTGAAAATATAGTTGCAACACCAGACAACCTGTTGCCATGACAGCCATTGTAGAGATGGAAGATGTTACAACTGATTTCAGCATGCCCTTCAATATCACAACAATGCAGACTGAAAATATCAGACGGAGCAACTTCATACGGACTCAAGTATTATTTCGTAAATTGTTGAAAGTCCAGGTGGTCAAGTATATCCAACTGTATTCTCCATTAGTAATCTGGTTTCTTGGAACTCTCGGCAGTGTGCTGGCATTTTTGGTACTTCGTCGACCAGTCTATCGCAATTCTGTGTCCACCTTCATTTTAAAATGCTTATGCATTGTCAATTTCATTAAAATTCAACTTCTGATTCTCGATGTTCTTTTGATTTGGGATATTGATTTAAAATCTAAAAATATCATATTGTGTAGTGTGTATAAATACACTAATTTAAGTATATTAACAATGTGCAGTTGGACCCTCGTAATTTTGGCAATAGGTAGGGCAATAGCAGTGTACAAGCCATTGTTCTACAAAGAAATGTTTAGTTTTAGAAGAGTCAAAGTCAGTCTAATTCTTGTCTATTTAATGATATCCATTTGTTATTGTCCGGTATTGTATACCTCAAGAATAACAAGTTACTTTAATCCAATACTGGGAAAGCTGACACAGGTTTGCATTCGCCTCAACCCTGAGCATGTTATTTTTACTGATGGTGTACTCCCCTGGATGTCCCTGACATTATACTCCATTGTTCCGTTTGTTATATTAATTGCAACTAGTGTAATAATCATCAAAGAAACTTACAATCAACACAAAAACAGAAATCTACTCATCCAAGACCAAAACACTGCAATGAACCAAAATGTGAATATTAATTCTCTGCTGATTGGCAATTCGGTTGCCTTCCTGGTGCTCACATTCCCAGTCTGTCTGTTTTACCTCCTTAATTTCTTCACCGACCTTTATGTTGACTTTCAAATATATCTGAATTCTCTCTTATTCGTACAAATGGGAATATTCTTTCAAAATCTCAATAATGCTTCAATGTTCTACATGTACTTCATCAGTGGCTCACGGTTCCGTAAAGAACTGAGATTGATGATGTGCAGTGGAAACGGAAATCATTCTGGATCATCCTCCTCTGGCAATGCACCTCAGAATGAGCTGCCCAGCTAATCCTTCTACTGCATTTTCCAGCATGATAAGTAGACAACTTAAATGATTTAATAAACATTGAGACAAACTAGCTTATAAATGAAAATTTATATTTATTGTAGAGTCAAGGATGGTAAATCCGTCCAGGAGGGTAAATCCGTCCACCCCCCTAATATAGGCATATAATTATATTTGTTACAGTTGTGTGAGTTGCAAAATAAGAGAAACTCGTTATTCAACAAAATTTGTCATTTTTATTGTTTTGACAGCATTTTAAATGATTTTTCAGGCCCATTTAAAAAATGAAGACAAAACACAATGAAATCCTGTGACGTCATCACAGCCATTTTTGTAAATTGCAGATTATAATCTCTCGGGCTTATCCTCTCAAAAACAAACGTATTTAAGGTAATAAATCATTGGATAAGATGTAAAAATAAATTATTCTACTAATAATTTGTCAAATTACTCTATTATGACAATTTTAAGAGAAAATAAAGGTGGACGGAATTACCATCATTTATTTTAGAACTGGCTTATTTGGGTGCTTGTAAATCCGTCCACCCACATCAAATGATCTTTTAGAGTACTTTATGACTTTTAATATTTATAAATTGCATACCACTCATAAGAGAAATTAGTTTTGAGCAATTTTACCCCTTTTGATTGGCTTAATAGGGTTTTTTAATTGAAATTGAGTTGGTTAATTGAAATTCTTCATGTTAATTTACCTCTATTATTTCTTTCTTCTGTTATAAGTGAAAGCAACACCCAATTATCAAAAAAGTGGCACAATATCCTTTGTAAAATACAATAAATTGCAAAAATCGAAAAAATAACAAGATATGATTGCTGTAAGCTGCATTTTGCCCTGTGGACGGATTTACCAACCTTGGTGGACGGATTTACCAGCAGAGTGGACGGATTTAGGTGCCCTAACCTACAATAATTGTTGTCATGGTTTCTGCACAAATTATTTGAATATTTGAACTTTTTGGCTATTGATGATAGTAAGGAATAAGCCCCTTCCAATGGACTAATTTTTATTTTTGTATCTATTCCGTTGTTCCTGGAAATACAGTTTCAGCCAAAAGTGGACGGATTTACCCTCCTTGACTCTAGATCGATGTTTTTAAAATAAAAATAGTTAATGATCGATTGTTCAAATGTTTTCTTGCGATTTTGACAGCAAATGTGTGTATTTGTAGCTTTATTGCTTAATTTTTGTCTGAGCCAACACATCCCCAAGTGCAAGAATCCCTATTTTCAAAAATTTGAAGTTTTAGCTCTTCCAAAAACATTTTTTTACCAAAAGGTGTTTTTAAAAACTCCATTCAAATTATTTGTTATTGCATCCAAGGAAGCTAAACTGTAAAACTGTTGCAAAAGAAGTCCTTACTTGTCTTCTGAATACGATTATTAAAAAGAAACAAATTTTCTCCAGACACATGATGAAGTTTATCCAGCTGGTGGCTCCCTCGCGTGGTGACATTGTTCATATCCATTGGAAAAGTCAGGGATTTTGAAAACGGGTAGGCTCACTCGAAGGCTGCTGGCTCAGCGAGGAATAATGCCACTGAGCTATAAATACACACATGTAACGTCGATATGCAGGGCTATAATTCAGTCAACTGTCATAAAAATCATCAAAGGAATCTTTGTTGAACTGTTTATTTAGATAAATCATAAACATGCTTACAGCCACCTCAAAGCTAAAAACAGTGACCAAAAATAGGGTCTTATTGACGCAGCTGACGTCAGGAAAGATACATTTATTTAGCTGTCCTGATGTCAGGAAAGCGATATTTTGTGTCTTATGTGACTGTCAGAACAGACCACAAAGATTGTTATTCTGACCCCTACTACCCTCATATTAACAATAGTTTCCGGTCAGGGAGACTGTCAATTGCCAACAACACAGCCAGTCAGTGTATATATACATTCCCTGCATGACCTACTGGTGTACCAGGATCAGTAAGCTGCGAACAGACATTGATGGTGAGCCTGAATTGAGAGGAAGTTCCTGCATGTATTTGGAAATGTCACATCAATAACACATTATTTTTTCTGGCAAAATATCAAGTGAATCGAATAAACTTAACCTTTTAGGTTTCAGAATTGCAATAAACTGCATTTACATTCACTTATACATATATGAGAAGTGATGCAAAAACTCGCAGCATTTCAAACAAAACAATTTGTAAGTACAGGGTGAGGAGATGAATTTTCATTAAAATGTTAGTTCTGACTACTTCAAATGTAAACCTAGTGAAACTTGGCACTCATTTAAAGAATCTTGTCAGATTCCATGTTCATAAATCTTAAGAATTTTGAAGAGAAATTGTTCTGACCTACAGAGTGACGGCTCAATGATTTAATTCCTGCACACCAAATTGATGTCCTTTAGACACAACTATACAATATAGTATACATGTAAAGTCAGGAGCCTATAGTGCAATACGAAAAGACAGCGCATTTAAAATGGGTAATTTTAAGATATAATTTGTGAAATTTTGCCCAAAAAAGCTGAAATCAGAGTGAAACATGGATGTTAAGCCTTAAGTATGCATATCCCTGTCAGCGTGCCTCGGCGGTCTGGCGTCGGCCCGGCGTCGGTCGGATGTCAGCAGCATCGGACCGGCTTTGAGCCGACGTACGGCCGCCGAGGCACGCTGACAGGGATATCAGTTTTATCACAAAAGTCATGTGCAATGACTTTAGCATTCATATGAGAACCCAGACTTTGGTCACACTTCTACAGCCATAAGAAATGCAAAAATATTTTGCTGAGGTCTGATCTGAAGACTTCTGACTCTCACCAAGGTGTGATAAAAGGCAAATAGGAAAGTTATTTCATGGGCGTATTAAAGCAGGTCAAAAACAAAATCTGCCACCGGAACATTGTCATCCTCCTGACTTCATGTCTTCATGGCTAATGGGCTTAAAATATCAAAAGGCCATTTTTAGAAGTCTTTATTGTCTTGTTTCTCAGGCCTGTTAATATGAATTTGTTGTGAATTAGCATAGCCTTTCATTTCAACTGAAGTTTGAAATCAGTCAAATTTTGAAAAATTTTCTTCCTCACAGAGAACACCAGGTCCTGTAGCCAAGTGACATTGAGACATTTCACTCAGTTTCATTGTTTGAAAGGTGTTTAAAATTGATGTAAATATATCAAAATTAATAACTCCTTAAGCCATGCCTTTCTCTGGTGCCCCATGGCTCTTTCAAGTAAAAAGTCTGTAGGCCAATCCACAGGTAATTCTTCTTACGAGGGGCGTTCAGAAAGTTTGAGGCTTTTTTTATATGGACTGAAGGAGAAAAACTTTGGATGACCAAAATGCTTTCACAGAACTTTGTCTTGAGGACATCAAGCGACATTTTCTTCAACAGGTCAGGTGCATGAGTGAATGCTTTTGGTGTGCTTAGGAGTATTTTTAAAAGCTAATATCATATTTCCTGTATCAAATACTGTCAATCTCACTAACACAAGTGACAGAGAGAAGTCTCTCTCAGCTACAATTCATTGGCTTTCTTGGTCTCAGTATTACCTGCCCCACCTAGCTGCACTTTCTGTTTCCGTGGCAACCACAGAATGACTTTAAAATGTCAAAATTGACCAATATTTTGGAAATCCATCCCAAAACTGCTGAATATTGTCCTGTGAAAAATTCATAGCTGTACATTGAAAGTAAGTGTCCATATAAAAAAAAAGCCTCAAACTTTCTGAACGCCCCTCGTACAGTGCTGAGATATGTAAAAAAAAAACATATTTTTATGACCTTATGCAGTGTACATGGTGTTTTATTGCTTGGACTGGTCGGCTCGTCTGTTTCTACCTTTGTAATGTTTTTAAAATGTCAACTCAATAAACTCTTATCTTGTATTAAAAGGTCTAATCCATGTAACCCTCCAGAAATGTACTGGGATAGATTGTCAGAATTCCAGCATGTGTTTGTGAACAATAGCTATAAGCAAATTAAAGCTGATTTTCTCTGAAAGTATCTTCGATACTGATAAAGGCCTTGATATGTGCCAAACCATCTTTGTATATTCCAAGACTATGACAGTGGCCCATTTATCAATTCAAACTATATGCCTTATCCTACAGGAAAGAGCACAGCGTTTTGTAAGGATTTTCGACGGGGAGACCGACGGAAGAGGCTTAATCCATTATTCATTGCGCCGTTAATCACATGTGATGCGCGACATCTATAGATCAGCTGAAGATCAACTAGGTTTACGATTATAGCTCCTGATATGCTGACGCACTCATGAATGGGTGCAGGGGATTCAGGATATCTTCAACTCGTGGAGTACATCTCAAAACACCACCATACCCATTTGGTCTTGTTATAGTATTTATGGCCTGGCATTGGTATGTTACTTGTAGAAACGAGAAATAATCACAGTACTTGCTTCGCTGGAGTCTCAATGGCTACCTTGTATTTAGATGTAGGAATACATACATTAACTCGCAATTTTCATGTATTTTATTTTGGTTTATTGATAATAAACTGTTTTGAATAAGTATTAAAAAAGCATCACTTATAATATAACAGTTCTAAGACAATTTTTGTAGACATTTGCATGGTGCAGCAGGACATGGTTCTCAATTGTATATAAGATTGAACATCCAAGATCCTCCTTTGTAGATAATATTTTATTCACATAATCAATACTACTATACAGAGAATACTCTCAGCTATAAATTTTATTAGAGCCAGGGGCGTAGATTTTTTCATATTTGTTGATTTCGCTTTAAGTGAACTACAAGCCGAAAATTGCATGGCGGGTATTTTGGGGGCCACCTGAGGGCCCAGGAGCCAAAATATTTAAGATTATCGGAAGGTAAAGTTTGAGCAACCCAAAGCATGTATTTTCTTCATAACATCGCACTAGAATTATGGCATAAACATCTTATAATCTTAAACACCAAGTAACTATGATTTGAGATTCTAGGGGGATATTTATATGATCATCTCCCGCAGGCTCAACACAGAGGGGGGATTCATCCCCAGGGTAGAGCCAACTTTATTCAATGGTCACAATATATATCTGCCGCCATTTTCATGTTATTATAAGCTTATATAACTCTCTTTTCTACTCAAGAGTCTCAGATTTATACATGTTAGGCCACTGAAAAAAGCTGATACATACAGGCATATTATGAAGCAAGTCCAAGAATGTCGTATCGTGTATTAAGTGAAGATAATACATGTTACGATAATTTTGGTGCAGCATTATTTGATTCATGAGTACTGGCATAACATTGAGACAATTTATAAATTCTGAAGGACAGGATAGGATATAATTTTATCGCATACAAAAATTACCCCTGGTTGCATTCAATAACATTACAAGATACCCTATCCTATCCATCCTATCCTATCCTATCCTATTTAACAATCACATTGAGTCCAACTGTGAGTTAATTGAGATTAGTAACAAGTGACAATTATCTTGTGATACAAATAAACTATTCACATAGAATACAAATGCAAGCATTGTACAGCAGTTTGAATATTATGTATATTGTGTTTATTTATCACTGTAGGCCTACCATTTAGACTATGGAAATGGATTGTTGTATGGCACTGCTAGCAGCTTGTTACAGTCCTTGTCATACTTACGTGGAATCTCAAGTTTTTTTTCTATGTTGTTGAACTGTGATGTCAGAGATGACTCTATTCTAGCATTGCAATATATGTAAATTAACTACAAGCTGTGATGTCATTTCAAACTGGGTCAGATTCCCCTGCTTTTAGCCAATGTTGATCCTTCTGAACTGAGCATCACAGTTTCAACACCGTGTCAGAGTAAGAATTTTATCAGGGATAGCCCCTACAACTACGTCATCACAGCTTGATAGCCGATGGGCTGACCATAAACCACGTCATCACAGTTCAAACATTGATATATTGAAGGAAGCATTACATTTTTGATCCCAATGATTTATCACAGCAATCACCAGTCTAATCCTGCCAAATGGCATCTTTGTGAGCGTTCACAGTAGACAACTGTTATAATCCCCACAGTGTTGTTTGATAAATCTACAAACTTGCTAATTTACAACTTTAACCTTTGATGGAAGTTGGTATAAATAGAAGGCTTTGACAATTTGTTTGTAAACACATGGCTTATATGGTTATGTATATTTGTTCTGGCAGCCCATTGGCTGAGAGGCTGTGATGTCAAACTTGCATGGGTTTTTCCCAGACCCAATTTTAACTCTGACACTGAGTTGAAACTGTGATGCTCAGTTTGGTGGATTCGCATTGGTTAGAAGCTGGGGAATCTGACCCAGTTTGAAATGACATCACAGCTTTTAGTTAATTTACATATATTGCAATGCTAGAATAGAGTCATCTCTGACATCACAGTTCAACAGCATAGAAAAAAACTTGAGATTCCACGTAAGTATGACAAGGACTATAAATAAACTTCAGGTTGCTCAAAACTAAGCAGTTCGATTTATTGAGAAATTGAAAAAGCATGACAGCGTTAACTATAGCAGGAAACAACTGCACTGGTTACAAATCACAGCAAGAATTCAGTTCAAATTGATGACAACTGCATGGAAACAATAAACAATCAGGCTCCACATTACATTCAACAACTTATTCAAATCAAATCTCAACAGGAGCATAATCGTAGAAGCAACCACAAGCTACTCTTAGCAGAACCTGCCCCATGCCACAAAAATAAGTTTGAAGATTGGGCATTTTCCTATGCAGCACCAAAGCTATGGAACAATTGCCTGAAAAAGTGAGAACTGCACAGACTTCAGAAAGCTTCAAGAAGAATCTAAAAAAACAATTTATTTCAGAATTCCTACAATTGATTGATCTGAAAAAGCGCTGATGAGCAGTTTACTGAAATTAGCGCTTTATAAATTTATTATATAATCATTACCATACGACCAGCTTTCCTTCAACTAAAATTTATTTACAATTTCCATTTTGGGAAATGAATCGTGATATAGAAAAATTAAGATTATATGGTTGATGGACTAAAAACTAATAGTGTTTAAGCTGATTTCTACATATATCACCTGCAAAGTTTAGTGGGAAGTATGTAGGCCTATTAGTAAGACACCAATTTGGAGGGTTCCAACATGCATTTTGGTCAGTTAGATCCCGACCGGAGGGAGGACGTTAGAACCTGACAAAGAGGTGTCTAACTGACTTAGACATCATACGCTTCTTCTATTATACATTTTAATTAACTATTTTTGCAAAATAAACAATAATCATGATTTAATCTCTTGCGGGCACTAACATGCAAAATTGTCAGTTAGATACAAGATTTTACGATGGGATTAGAATCTTGGTGATGTTTAACTATAGCTAAAGCTTTACAGAGAAATTTACCCACCAAGACATGTTCAGGTCTACTGCAGAATAAGCACCCGTCCCTTCGGAATCACGTTGCATACTTCCGAGACGTTTATTAGGTTCATTGCTGTGAACCACACTCCCATTAAGCTTTATCATAGTAGCTAAAGCTTTAGAGAGTATATTCACCCAACAACACCTGAAAATTACTACAAATGCAAATGAATTCATCAAACAAATCGGAAATTTGGAAATCAGGATAAATTAATTTTAGTTTTTCCAAAACAAAATTGTGCTATAGTTTGTCAGGTCAAGCAGAGGACAGACATTTGGTCGGATATCTCAGCAACCAGAAGTCCTACAGTAGAAACCCACTTACCTACATGTATGTGTAGCTTAGCTTATTGCGCTGCCCTGGGGGTGCCCCCCCCCCTTGGGCAAGCCTTGGTTTCGTAAGCAAGCTTTTTTGCACACACTGAAATGTTAACATTCTTGCCCCAATTTTATGTAAAAGCTACTGGGCACCTGCCACTACTTTCAGAGCCCTTCTTCACTGTATGTTACGTTACTGTCATAAAGTTTGTCCCCGAATCTTTAAACTAACATTTAGTGCCTTTATTGTGACATTTTGAAAGTATTTCTTGCCCAGTTCTACACACACACTCCCCAAGTGTGGCTATGGCTGCATTAGCCTTGTCTCCTGGCCTGTATGCATTCACATAGCAGGGCACAGGACTATGGCTGCATCACAGTCATCATTGAGGGGGGGCACTCGCTTTCAATTCAGTGAGATTTGTTTTACAGCTTTTTGGGTTCTTATGACATAGTGGGGCTCTACTGGACTAATAAAATGAATTGAACTCACTTAATTCTGAAAAACATGCAATTGTGTTGATTGGTATTGTTTCATATCACCCCAATGTTGTGAATTTACCAGTTTGTGTTATTTTAATGCAAGTTGAATTCTACGTAGAATTGGCAGATCTAATCTTCAATTTCAAATATAACTACAATGATTTTTTTAACTTGATTTGTGCAGTTGGTCTATGTCAGTTCTTGCTTGTACTCAATTAATCTCAACAGGAAGTTTATTGAAAATGGTGCAATCATATTAAAAATCTAATAGACAATATTTCATGTGACATGTTATTTACTATTAGCTGACAATGATAAGAAAGCCTAAAGAAAAACATACCTTAATTCATGTTCACATATCAAGTATTCCCTTAGAAGTGAAAAAAGCAGGTCAGCATATACTTTATACTTCAAGAATGTCTATTTATCACATGGAACTATGTGTGAGTAACATGACACACCTTGTAGCAGTCCTGTTTGATGTTAACTGTAAAAGTTAGCTGTTATCAACAACTTGTTTATACGAAATTTGTCCTAAAAGCATCCTAGTGCCAGCTAGATCCAGTGTTTACAAATTCAGTAGAAAGAATGCAGGAGGGAATGAAGAAAAGAAGGAATGAAGGAAGGAATGAACAAAGGAATGAACAAAGGCATGAAGGGAGGAATGTAGGGCATAATCACGAAATAAGCCCCGCACCTCTGACGGAATGAGTGGCAGCCTATGCTTTTCAATGGTCTCGCTCATTCCGTTATCAGAGGGCGGGGGCTATTTTGTAATTATGCCGAATGTAGTGGGGGAAGGAAGGGAAGGGCTCGAGATAGATAGACAGATAGATAGACAGCTAAACACATAGATAGATAGATAGATAGATAGATGCAAGCAACTCTTAAAAGTGCTTGCATGTTTTTTTTTAAGGAATAACAGTGGTGCCAATCGTAAATAAGAGAGCAATAACAAGCTGGTAAATTACTCCTGGCCAGAAAGACAGGAGAGTAAAATCAAAGACTGGTGGATAGTTTGGGTCAGTGGGATGGCCAGGAAATGTGTATTTAGACAAGACAGCAGTGATCCTGTGAAAGAAGATTTGACTGAAATATTACGCGGAGGGATATACACTAACTACAGATACATGTGTGATTCACCCTTAGGACTAAGTCCGGGCAGCACATCATTCACCGGTTTCCGGTTATGACATTTCTAGTTAGTAATACGAATATCACGTTTTTTCGATGTGTTGATGCTGTTTTAGTCCAACTATTCGTCAATTTATGACATTGGCAGTCCAATTTTGCACAATGTTGACAATTGTGATGCAGCCAATCTGACACACAATGAGTGATGATGTCACAGAAGTGCACTGCTGCCACTCCAGACATAGTTTTAGTGAACTGTGTATCTGCAAAACTACAAATGTCATGGTGTTAATTTTTATGGACAGTACAAACAATGCTAAATTTCTGTTCCAATACCAGATGTGACAAACTGTAGTGATCTTTCTCTTTTATCTGAACTTTGAGACACTCTTCACGACCAAAAGTCCCTTTCAATACTCAAGCAAGCCCTTCATATCATCTAAATCACAAATAGTTCAATTAAAGATTTTCCGTGTTAGACATAGGTCTGGCAGAGCAATAAAAATATCAGCACAAAGAAGTTGCAGGTCTCCCAAAACAAAATTAAGCTTAGGACCAAGATCATCATCAGGTTTAATAGAACCAGAAAAGGTCAGCAATGGTGTGTATACAGATGCACTGGTGAGTATATAGATGTATTGTTGTTTATGGTTCAGGTGTGTACATAATACAGTTATTGACTTCAGAGAAACTTGAATGATGTGTTGTGTTCCCGTGCTTGAAGTAATTACAGCCTTCTGTTTCTTGACACGTCCTGATGCAGTTCATGAGACTCATCCGTCCCAAATCAGCTTTCTTGTTATCCAACAAGTTGTAACCCAAAAGTTCTTCCTGATTGATCAAAGTAGTGCATCCCTGTGTGTCTGTCAGTTTCATAACTTGCTCATCTGAAACATAAAACCAATTGTTCCATGACCCCTATGTAACATAATGTGATGTTCACCTGTGTGCGGTGGTGTGTGACAGGCAGGTCAATAAGTATATATTATTGACCTCCCTGGAAAAAAATTTCCAAAAAAAAAATGTTTCCCCAAAAAAAAAAAATGTTCCAAAAAAAAAAATTTTCCGAAAAAAAAAATTTTCCGAAAAAAAAAAATTTCCAAAAAAATTTTTTCGAAAAAAAAAAAAAAATTCCGAAATAAGAAAATTTCCACAAAAAAATCTTTTTCCGAAAAAAAAAAAAATTTCCATAAAAAAAAATTATCATGGAACAAAACAATTGTGGACTTCAGTTTCGGTCAATATCAGATATTGACCTCAACCGAAGTCCATAATTGTATATTATATTTAGATTGAATTTGTCACAAACACACACTCGGGGGAATTATATTTCACTAATGCCCTTATGATCAGTTAATATTTGTATAATATATTGAGGAGTGAACTTACTTTGAGGGCAAAGCAGATCTTCCCATGAAACAAGATCGAATTGTTTTCCAAGGCAACCATACCGTCTTACTTTAATTGTTGTGTTCAATTTTGTCCAACACAGGTTTTTGTCACAAGGAATTGCGTTTTCAAACATGTCAATCTGCAGAGTTGTACAAGTTTCACCACGGCAGTGAGCATAGGGATTTTCCATCCTTGTCAGATTGTTTCCTGAGAGGCGAAGGAACGCGAGTCTTGGCATGTACTTTATGTTGCTCATGTCAAAACTAGTAATTCTGTTGTTATTCAAAATTATCTCACTCATTCCTGTTGCATTTGTGATGATGTCTGCTGGCACATCGCCTGTTATTTTATTTTCACTTATATCAAGAAATTGGATGGAAGGACCAACAGACCGTAAGAACGACAGAGATGTAATGGAGCCCCCAATAATGTATACTTTTCTTAGTACTGTAAACTCATTGAAGTAGTCATTTGGAACAA
This sequence comes from Platynereis dumerilii, assembly GCA_026936325.1. NCBI lineage: Eukaryota > Metazoa > Annelida > Polychaeta > Phyllodocida > Nereididae > Platynereis > Platynereis dumerilii. The sequence continues at coordinate 1,563,612 of JAPTHN010000073.1, forward strand.
AAGTGATATTGGAGTTATGGTTCAGGTTGAAAATTTCAAGTGAGGTTTTAGCTCCGTTTAAGTCTGGCATAAGATTTAGAGTATTTGTTTCAATGTTTAAAATACCCAACTGATGATTATTTAGGAAGCTGTTATGTGGGATGCTTTGAATTTTGTTGCCAGTCATGTATAAGGATTTCAGTTTCGGCATGTAAGAAGTGTCAGGGAATTGGTTCAGTAAGTTAAATTGCAAGTATAAAACTATTAATCCTGACAGCTTTAGGAAACCATTTACAGATTTCATCTCATTGGAATTAGCACTGAAGAAGGTCATCCGATTGCATCCATCAAGTTTTGCTGCATCAAGAACTTCAATGTTATTGGAATTCAGGGTCAGTTTGTTCAGAAGCCGAGCAGATTTAGTCACATTTGGTACAGATGTGATTTGGTTGTTGTCCAAAAGAAGCTCCAATAGATTGGAATAGTGGACGACATGATCCCATGTAGCATTAGAAATCTGACAATCCATCATTTTAATAGATTTCAGGCTGCTGTCAATGCCGGAAAAAAATGGGACAGTTTTAATTGGATTGGATGAGAGGTCCAGATTATTCAGAATTGTGTTGTCAAAGGCATCAAGGGCAATGCTACTGATACTGTTGTTAACTAGGTCAAGGGTTTTCAATCGAGTCAAGAGTGTGAAATCCATGGTAGTTATTGCAGTCAAGACATTTCGGTTGAGAGTCACCCATTCAGAGGTTGCAGGGATGTTGTTTGGTACAGAAGTAAGGCTGGCATCTACGTTTGTATAGTGAGTTGAAGCTCCTGTCTCAGCAATGAGACAAATCAGGAATATCAGATTCACTGGCATGATGATGAATTGATGATATAACCTGCAAGAAAATGTCTTTGTCAGTCAATCATAAAGCACTTATCACATGAGAAACATCATTATAAACACAGCCTTGTGAATTTTAATACATTTGTTTAAGGACCAAAATTCTGAAAACTCGAGTGATTTGGTCAAATCTTAAAGAAATACCATATGCATTAAATAAATAAAAAACCCAGTTATTTGAGCTAGTAATTGAATACCCATTTGTTTCAATAATTTGATTTTTAATGTACTGTACGCAATTTCTTTTCATCAATTGTTTATAATTGACAAGTGCTTTTGTTACTGGAGTGACATAAAATCATAGAAATACATAGAACGGACATGAAGCTCTGGCAGATGAAGCAACCAAATCCACCATCTTGGAACTGCCCTGTATCCTGACACAATGGTACAGTGACGTCACCAATAACAGTGATGTCACTTATAACATTGGCATGACGTCACATCATAATTAGTCCATTGTGACGTCAAGTCTCAGGGCAGTTCCAATATGGCAGATTTGGTGACCTCATCTTGAGATGGCGTCATACAGCCTCATGTCCCTTCTATGTATTTCTATGCATAAAATACAGCCTCATATCCAAAGCCTTCAAAAGATGCCTTGTATCACTTAAAAGATGTCCACGAAAGACAAAGAATTTTGTCTACATAAAATTTTGTGACATTTACTCTACTGTATATAGATATATATATATTATGCAAAAGTAATAATATCGACCTGAAGGCTTTCAAGACAATCACAGTACTTACCCGTGAGATACACAAGGTTAAAAAGAAGAGGCACAGGAATTCTGGAAGGTCTTCAGTTCTTCTGGATCTCTCTTCTTTCTACCCAGCTACTAGCTGACAGTGACAGTGCTCGTAAAAGTAAAGAACGCTCCAAACGCATGTAAGAGTTTTATGTTATCTTCATTGTATATGTCTAAATGTCAAGTCAATGAAATTGTACTGTCATTAAAATGCCCAGTAACGATCTGAACCATCTTCAAAGTTCACCATTATTCGAAAAACGTGAGGCCTGAACTAAGACCTAAAAACAGAAAACAGATCATGGGAGGGTGATAGTGCTAGGGTGATGAATGTCATGTGGGGCTGAAGACATTGCTTGTCTTGACCAGAGGGTAATTTCCTTGACTGCTAAGGTGTAAATATTTTCAAGGTAACTAAGCCTAACAATAATATTTTCATACAAATATAAAAAATACCGTCTTAAAGTTTTTATAAAAACAGAAGTCGTTTTATTAAAAATACAATCGGAGAATAGTTGTTGTTTTTTTAAGGCATTGTCAATGGACAGAAATGATTTATATCAGACATGTGGATGCAAGCTCTGCAGAGTGGTCGATGGCTTAGAAAATAAAAAAACACCCTTGAACATATTCCTGGACCTGTCAAAGGCATTTGATACTCTTGATCATTCGATACTGCTTAGTAAATTAATTCATTATGGAATAACAGGAAATGCACACAAGCTCTGTCAGTCTTATCTAACTAACAGACAACAATTAGTAGAATATGATGGGTTAAAATCTGAACTATTATCTATAAAAACAGGTGTACCCCAGGGCTCTATATTAGGTCCTCTTTTCTTTCTGATTTATATGAATGACTTTGGCAGGTCCACGGATATGTTCAAATTCGTTATGTACGCAGATGACACAACTTTGTTAACTATGCTCTCTACAAACAAGAATGAGATCAATAGTCACGAGTCAAAATTAAATAATGAACTTGAAAAGATTAGTACTTGGTTAAAGCTTAATAAATTATCTGTCAATGTTTCTAAAACAAAATATATGCTTTTTCGACCTAAAAACAAGATTGTTAACGATATGAATTTATTCTTAGATGGTGACAGACTGGAACGAGTGAAAACTTTCGATTTTCTAGGCGTTACTGTGGATGAATGTCTGACTTGGAATGAGCATGTACATAAAATTCAAATGAAAATGGCGAAAACAGTAGGGGTAATGAACCGTGTCAAATCATATTTGCCATCTGAAACCCTGCTGATTATATATAACTCCCTCATTTACTCGCTTCTATTATATGGTATTTTAACATGGGGTGTAAAACACAATAAACTTGTCAAAATTCAGAAAAGGGCTGTAAGAATTATAAGTAAAAGTAAGTATAATGCTCATACTGATCCTTTATTTAAAAGAATGAATATTCTGAAATTAGAAGATATTCTATACATTCAAGAGTTTAAATTTTATTATAAATTAAGAAGTCGAGATGTCCCAAATTATTTCCTCAACATGAATTTTCCAAGGCAGTCGGACATTCATCCCTACCCTACCAGAGACCGACATAACTTAGTTATACCACGACTACTATACAATATATCAAATAGCTCAATCAAAAATAGAATACCGAAAATTGTGAATGATGCACCCTCTGAAATTCTAGATAAATTACAAACCCACAGTCTCAATGGTCTGAGTTTTTATATGAAAAGGGTAAAAATCAGTGCCTACCCAACACAATGTTCTATTCAAAACTGTTATATTTGCGGTGTTAGGTAGCCCACGGCTATATGATGTGATGCTAGTAATGTATTATGATGATAGAAATATTGCAGTGGATGATCTGATATAGAAATTGTTCCCCTCATGTAGTAACCTACAAATCATATGTATTCGCTAATACTCCATCTTAGCAGTATATCATACCAGATGTATTCAATTTGATTTTGTGTTTGTTAAACAGTCCTAAATTTGTCTATTCATTTAATCTATTCCATATGTTGATTCCTTAAGTTATCTATAGAGGTGCAGCATAATTTGAAATATATGAATAACTTTTATAACAATGTATAGGGGGTCATACACAAAAGCGGCACAAGCCAATGTGTATGCCTCCTAGACCAACTTAATAGTCTATGTATATTATAACTATTTTATTATTGTAAACAATCATATTGGTCGAATAAATTACATCTGTCTGTCTGTCTGTCTGTCAAAGAATGTTTTGCTTATTAAAGAATAATTTTTTTATAAAAAGTAATCCAGTTGTAGTCTTTTTTTGCAATTACAGTCTTTATTCGGCTCCTTGCCATCCAATATATGTATAATGCATACATTCATACACTCTACATAAAATAATCAATATTGCGCATCAGTGAGAAACAAAATTCCTGGGGAAGGTTTGAAGAAGTCGTTGGCATTTAGTGAAGTTAGTTTATCATAATCATAGTTCAGAAAACTTGGAGCGAAAAAAGCTTGGTCAATATCTCTTTCCAGGTCATGATCATAACAAAGCCAAGTGAAAACTTCTGTTCCTCGAGCTTCAGTTTTTGACATGAGGGCAATTCCGTAAAGTCCGATTTACAGATTTGACACTTTAGCAGCTTGTGAAGCCCTGCCATTAAACCCGAGCTATTTCACTGTTTTTCAAAGATGAGGCCAGGTAATACGGGTATCAGACAAGCCATCAACCAAAGCACCAAGTGCAACAGGAGCTGAGCTACATCAAAATGTCATGGTGTTGGACGTACATCGTGTGAGTACGTGTGACATAATGACTAGACATTCTGCTTTGTAGCTCAGCTCCTGTTGCACTTGGGAGCTTAATGGCAGGGCTACACAAGCTACTAAAGTGTCAAATCGGTAAATCGGACTTAATGGAATTGGCCATGAGAGAGGCCTCATGGCAGGATACACCCTCAACCCCCTAGGGTTACCACTGTTTTATCATGGGGTAACTGAGGGTAGTTGAGGGATGGCGAATTTGGTTGAGGGGAGGCGAATTCGTTTGAGGGTAGGCGAGGGGATGTGAGTTTAGTCGAGGGGAGGTGAGTTTAGTTGAGGGGAGGGGAGTTTACTTGAGGGCAGCCGAGCTTACTTGAGGGGAGCGAGTTCAGTTGAGGGGAGGTGAGTTTAGTTGAGGGGAGGCGAGTTTAATTGAGGTAAGTTGAGTTTAGTTGAGTTAAGTTGAGGGTAGTTGAGGGAAGCTGAGGGTAGTTAGGGTGGTGGAAGTGAAAAGGGGTAAGTTGAGGGTAAAAGAGGTTAAGTTGAGGGGTGCCGAGTTTATGAGAGGGTATGGGGGGTGTATCCTGTCATGAGGCCTATGAGAGGTAAGTCTTAAACTCCCCAGTACAAAACAGAAAATGTCAAGAGAAATGCAACTGATTCTGATCCAGACCGAGTACTACCATTGATCTCTGGAAAAAAAAAAGAAACAGTGCATGATTACTCAAAAGAAACAGAAAAATATCATTTGCAGATGCTGAGAAAAATGAACATAATGATATGCGCAGGCCAAGGCCTGAGGGGGCCACCATTTAATCTCAAGGGGTATGTTGCTAACGTCATGTTGTTATGTTGCTAACGTCATTATTTTGGGGTTTTTTTTTGTCTGGCCTAATTTAGCTTTTTTTTTAAAGTGGAACACTGGAACTCACCACCAACTGTGAAAGATTTCTGTCCCTCTTTGGTGTACACGTCGCCCATGATATAATTTGTGGCTCTGCATATCCACGTATTCTCACCAGCATCAGAGTCATTCAATGTTAACACTCGTCCTTCGACTCTTGGAACAGTAGGCTGTCTTATCTCAAACCACTGATAACTACTTATTGCTGGCCTCCCAAAGGAACTGCAGGTAATGGTGTCGCCAGGATCAAAACGGGACCAAGATGGGTAAAATTGAACATCCTCTGCAGGAACTGAAATTAGCATAATATATACACTCAACAAAAAAAGAAACGTCCCCCTTTCTTTTTTGCTTATAACTTGTAAGATAATTTTTTTTGACCAAAACTAGTTAAGCAGTATCGATCCTATTATAAACAAGTATCAATGTGCCAAAAACGATTCAAGTGCGACCATTTCCTGTTCACTTTTGACCTTGTTTATCACATTTGGGTATGTTTTTAAAATGGCCCCTTACTCACAATGTCTAGCATCTCACCAAAAAAATCGGGGTGTCTTTTCGAAGAGTGTGACATAGAGCCCTAGAAAAACAAAAAAAATTGGCACTTCTGCTTTATTTTTGATAGCTACAGATCACCTTCCAGATGTGCGACATTGTGCGTTTCATACAGCGACGGAAATGACTCATGTTATTCAGTTTTTACTTGAGATATTTTAATGAAATTTTTACATGACATGACCAGAGGCTTCTCAGAAATGCCTATGCTTTTTCAAATCAAAATATCAAAAAGAACACCCATTTTTGTGTTTTTTATGCAAAAATTCAAAAATTAAAATTGAGATTCTTAAACACATCCTTCAGAAGCAAATTAAACATTTATTGATAGGGTGAAATATTCCTAATTGCCATACATCAGCTTTGATTTGTAGCATATTTAGGTGAAATGATGGATGTGCATAAAGCTGTTAGGTCTTTGGTGACAGAAAAAATAAAGTCACTCCAGATATTTTTTCCAGCAGATGGCAGTTTAGTCTATCAGAGGTCCTGATGCTAATGGTTGAACATGGGATCAACATTAATTCAACTCTAAGACTTTACTGCCGCCTACTGGAATAACAGTTTGAAAGATTTTTATTGTTGTCATCAAAAATCTTATGACTTTCTCAGCCTGGATCATGGTAGTCAAACATCTTATCTTATCAAAGCTGATGTATGGCAATTAGGAATATTTCACCCTATCAATAAATGTTTAATTTGCTTCTGAAGGATGTGTTTAAGAATCTCAATTTTAATTTTTGAATTTTTGCATAAAAAATACAAAAATGGGTGTTCTTTTTGATATTTTGATTTGAAAAAGCATAGGCATTTCTGAGATGCCCCTGGTCATGTCATGTAAAATTTTCATTAAAATATCTCAATTCAAAGCTGAATAACGTGAGTCATTTCCGTCGCTGTATGAAACGCACAATGTCGCACATCTGGAAGGTGATCTGTAGCTATCAAAAATAAAGCAGAAGTGCCAATTTTTTTTGTTTTTCTAGGGCTCTATGTCACACTGTTCGAAAAGACACCCCGATTTTTTTGGTGAGATGCGAGACATTGTGGGTATGGGGCCATTTTAAAAACATGCCCAAATGTGATAAGCAAGGTCAAAAGTGAACAGGAAATGGTCGCACTTGAATCATTTTCGGCACATTGATACTTGTTTATAATAGGATCAATACTGTTTAACTAGTTTTGGTCAAAAAAAATTATCTTACAAATTATAAGCAAAAAAGTTAGGGGGACGTTTCTTTTTTTGTTGAGTGTATATAAACAGGGCTCATTTTGTAGCCTCTACAGACGTCTAGAGAGTCTATAGGTGGCCTGTTTAGGGTTCTCTGAGACTTCTGTAGATTTTATCAGATATCTAGACCGTGTACATATGTTCAGTTTAGGGTCTACGGAGACGTCTGTAAGGGCTAATTTTTTTGGTTATCCAGACGGTCTGTAGGTAGCAGATAAATCACTACTACAGACTTCAATCTAGATCCTTATTAACCATTTTCTGTGTACTAGTATAGATGTCTGCATATTATGATTTTCAGTGATTGGTCTGGATGTCATGGGTTTTCATTATTTGGAGACGTCTCTAAAGGTTCTAATATGGCATAACACAGACTGTCTGTTATACCAATAATTTTGAGTGCTCCAGACGTCTGTAGTTGTTCTGAAATGAACCTCTAAAGACATATGACCACATCTGGAAATACAGAAAATAATGATTTTTTAACTGTTTAGATTAGCCAAATATTGTAAATTAACAGACGTCTCAAGAGAGCACCAGAGTGATAGCTGGTGACACTCTAGACGTCTGTAGAACCACTCTTTTGGGTCCTGTTCATAGCTGGAATTTAGACCAGATCGAAGGCAGATTACCAAAAAATTTCTCTTTACCCCACCTCCCATGCGTAGTCCAGTAAAGGTTATTTTTAGCTTTTTACCTCCAGAACACATGAGATTTGTCCTTGGCATTCTAATGTCTGTTTCCACACTACAGATGACGGATTAATTAGAGTTTTTTCAGTTAAGGACCAGACCATAGACCATGGACTTAAGACCACCTAAAGTGACTGAAACAGAGCTAATACCACCAAATCCCACCAATCCAGACCAATTGCTTAGGAACAATAGGTTTTAGAGAAACAGAGAACAACAAACAAACAATAGGATTGAATGTAAGTCAGTTTGAATAATTCATGCTGTGAATAACAACAAATTTTCTGAAATTCATAACCTTGTTTGCCTGTCTACAAGTGGACTGCTCTTGCATTGCCACAGATCAGAACATAATTATGCTGTCTTGTGTTGCCACCTAGTGACTAGTGTGCTATTCCGCGAGCTCCTGCGAGCGGTCCACCAACTTTCAACCACAGGAAGACACACAATTTTGTCTGGAAGACACCGGGGCTGTTTCTGAGTGTGTTGATGGCCTTGTCTACTTCCTTAGAGAATGTGATTGCCGAGTCGGACTCTGGTATACATCGATGTTGAATAGAAATTTTGTGAATGTGCAATGAAATTGGAACTATTTCTTGGGACTGCAATGCTGTAGCATAGAAAATCAACTTTTGTGCCTGGTGGTAGCAGCATGCAGTTCTCATTTTCACCAGACTGGTGCAACTGGATATCCCCAACCAGAGCCTGCAGTAGGCCCAGGCCAAAATTAAAAAGGAGCCCCCTCCCCCTCGACCTTCAGCTTGACAAATTTTGAGCATGTATGAAAAAATTAATTTACTGATAGCATTTAAACCCTTACCGGACTAAAGGGACATTTATGTGCATCCCCAGCTTACTGCCTGTAGGGCCATTTATGTCCCTAAAATCTGCTGTTGTCCCTGATGACGTCACAATTGCTGGATTGTTTTTTTGGAACTGCTCAGTCCAGTAAGGGTTAAAAACCATGCGTCTTCCAGGTAATTTTTTGCTTTCCTTGGCAATGTATATTTCAGTTGGATATGCAGGTCCTATGGTAGGTTTTTGTCCATCCGGTCACTGGACGGGGAAATTTGCCGTAGTATGTTTTGAATTGAATACCCTAGATGAGCCTTTTGGGGGTCTAAATGTTCTTACGAAAATTTTAACAAAAAATTCAGCAAAAATCATATTTTTTTGCAATGCTCAATGATTCCGTTAATTTTGGAGTAAAGACCTCTGAAATTTTGCATTTAGATGTCTGAATTATAACTCTGTAAATTACCTGACTCATTTGTAGGGCCAATCTTATGAAACTTTGAAATCAAACAAAAAATGAAAAAATATTAGGATTTCTGACAATTTTTTGGAAGTCTTGTTTCTCACAAATTTATATACAATAACATATATTTGGAGTGCATTATGGTGTATTAATCAGTTGTGCCCAGAGGGCAGAAATCATTTACTTAAATGATTTCCACCCCAGGGCTATAACTGATTAATACCCCATAATGACCTACAAATAATATATTATTATCATTATTATATACTTTAAAAAAAATTCAACTTCCCAAATATCATAATATTTTAATTTAACCTTCTGTTACGTTTTGCCTTCTGAGCAGTGTTGTTATCTTTGCATAATTGTAGAGCTGAGCCCAGTATTCTGTTGTTTGCCATGATATTTTTAAACATTCAAAATTATTTGAATTTTCCAAATTGAAACATTTTTGCCAGCGGCATCATAGATGCCTTACAGATGATTTCATATTTGTAGACATAAGGACTGAATGTGAATTTTTTTCTGGGACATGACATCAGAAAATTTATGACATCACTTTTGCCCATAGGATACCATGTCCTAGAAAAAAATTCACATTTCGTCCTTTAGTCTACAAATATGAAATCATCTGTAAAGAGGTCACCCATCTTGAAACAATTTTTATTTTTTAATTCTATTGTGGATTTAAATGTTGTTGCTTTTGAGCATAGGTGTGTAGGAAAATGGCTTCGCAGGGGGTGTCGCTATTTTGCCCTGAAATTTTGATATGTCACGGATCTTACCAGGGCAGTGTATCTGCCCTGATTTGGGTCAGGATTTGTCCTGATTTGCCATTTGCCCTGATGCCAGGGGGCTGCAAGCCCCCCGACCCCCCATAAAAAAAGCCTATGGCTTAGAGAGAAATTTAAAGATCTGAATCTCAGTTTACCAAATCAATTTTAAAGTTTTACATGGAAGACTCTTTTCAGCAGAAGAACTGCACTCTCTGGATCTTGTGAAACATGGTTCAAAGACTTTCAGAGAAATATTGTCAAATCCTCTGTATCACAAATCCTTGTTGAATTGGTTGATAGCCCATTTAGCTCAGTCAGTAGAGCACTCGTCTCACAAGCTAGGGACCCAGGTTCAATCCCCAGGCTGGCCATCATGTCATTCCACGGCATTGCCGTTCGCATCAGACATTAATTGGAGGTGCCATGGGCCCATCTGTAAATAAGTCTCTGACTTAGTCTGGTTACCCACGTTAAATGACGTCTACATTTACCTTTACCTTTACTGTTATATACTTGAAGACAAAAAAATCATTATCAGTATTATTAAAAGGTTGTGAATGTTTTTCAAGGTGACCAAGCCAAACAATGACATATATTTTAAACAAAGACACAAAGAAAATATTGACTTAACTAAAGAAACATTGTTTTTAATTAAAAATACACTTATAGTAAGTTATACATAGAGAAAAAGACTTTAAAAATATATTACCATATAAGATAGAAAATATCACAATTGGACTGATGCAAGCTCTGCAGAATTATGTTTATTAAAAATAACTATTTTTGTAAAAATTAGTTTAACTACACTATATTTGGACTCCGTGACATCCAGAATGTGTATACTGTATACATGCATAACTATATACATATATATTAAATAAGTATCACAGCGGTGAGAAACCAAAATCCTGAGGAAGGTTCATTTAATGGTCATGGCAAATTAAACAAAAAACGTCTGTTCCTTACACTCTAAAAAATTTCAGACAAAATTGGTTTTTTAGATTCAAAATGGTTTTTTGAAAAACTAAATTTCAATGCAAAAAACCAACATGGATTTTTGTCCCGACATTTTTTAGAGTGTAGGCTTCGGTTAAGTGTGAGAGGGAAATCTTAAACTCCGAAGTACAAAACAGAAAATGTCAAGAGAAGCACACTTGCTCCTGATGCAGGCCGAGTACCACCATTGATCTCTGAAAAAGAAAAACAGTGTACACGGCATAATTACTCAAAAGACACTGACACATTTTGGAAGGAGATATAGATCTCCTGAGAAAAAAAAATTAGAGATATGCACATGTCAAGGCCTACAGTACAACCAAAAATAAAGTAAGAAAATTTTCTGTCAGAAGTCCTTTGTTTGCCTATTTTGCCCTCCTTTCTCCTCTCCACCCCAAATCTCCTTACAACTACCTTTACCCCACATTAAGAAGTCTATTAAGACAGCTGGAAGTGTAATAGCAATTAGCAAAGGGGCAAACTGTCAAATCAGTCAAATAAAATTGGGTTGATGTATTTTGGATTGGTATTGATTTAATGTAAATTTAATGCAATTTAAAAGGTAGTTTGAAGTTGGTAAAGGTAGGAAGTGATTTGGAGGGAGCCAAAAGGTGCGAAAGGGTAATGTAGTGGCTGATTCTTCCTTCCTGCTGGGGTAGTCATACATTATTTTGGGTTGTACTGTAAATAGAGTCTTGTCTTCATTTGTCACTGCACTCTAAAAAATGTCGGGACAAAATTGGTTTTTTAGATTCAAAATGGTTTTTTGAAAAACCAAATTTCATTGCAAAACCAACATGGATTTTTAAAAAAATCCATGTTGGTTTTTTGCATTGAAATTTGGTTTTTCAAAAAACCAATTTTGTCTGAAATTTTTTAGAGTGTGGTAGATTCAGAGGTATCATTCTTTTATAGGCGCACCTCAGGACAGAAAGTAGGTCACTTTCGGCATCAGCCAATCAGAAACGTTCTTGCAAAGGTAATGATTATTTGTCAGAACCTCTCTGATTGGTCGAGTTCAAAATTGAGTTATATCACATATAAAATTACAAGAGAAAAAGATAACAAATTGTCTGGTGCATTACAAAGTATTGAGATCCCAGAACCTGACCTTGCAAAGGGCAGAGGAAGTAAGCCAAAACAAACCAGAGTCAGGTGTACAGGGTGAGGAAGCAAATTTTTCAAAATTTGGAATATTTCAAACTTCAGTCAAAATGAAAGGTTTTGCTAATTCATAACAAATTCATATTTGCAGGCCTTAGAAACAAGACAAAAAAGATTCTTTTTGTGAAGTTTGACTTGTATTATCTCCAGTCAAAAATTCAATATGGCCGTCTAAACTTGGCGATGCTTTGAAAAAAAGCGCTTTCATATTATGAGGCCGTGAGCCATGAAGACAGTAAGGAGGACAACAACAATGGTGGTGACAGGTCTTCTTGACCAACTATTCTAATATGCCCCACACAGAAAAGTAAGGGGAATTAAGGTCCGAGCTGGAGAAGGGCCAGAAGTTGGCCGCCCAGAAGACTCTGAAATTTCTTTAAGTGGAAATCCTGAACTTTCTAGGCCATAAGGCATGGGGAACCATCCTGAGTCTGCCTATAGTTGCCATTGGGGTAATTCTCATCCAGCCAAGGCAAAACATGACATCACTGGACCTAGTAGTATGCATCAGGTCCGTCCCCCTTTACTCGCATGAAAAAGAAATAAAGCATAATTTTTCTATCTGAAGTCATGACTCCTGAAACCATTGCCTGAGCTGGATATTTTGCCTTGAAAGTCCAATCGACATCTTCTATTGATTTTATATAGAATTTGCCATTTCTTTTGTTGACAATAGCATCCACGACAAAACGTTTATAATTTGAAAAAAAAATTTAATATTGAGCCATGCTTCCTAATGTAGCCCATCATTTTTTCACCATTTCTATCTTCTGGCCTTCATGGAATCAGCCGAATGGTGTCTTTGGGGTCTTGACATATGATTTCAGGCCAAAATCATTTTGCATAGCCGCTCTGGCAGCCTTGAGGTCCACCTGAAGCTCTTCAACCACCTCTCTCATGGAGGTTGCAGGTACCTTGTCAGTTTTGTCGTCAGTGACTCCAGGAATGCTCCATTCCTCTCTTAATTCTCTCCACAAACTCCCAGACTTCCCTCTTATGGCCACCACTGAGGTTTTCACCTCAGAGGTGTCCTCTTCCTTTGGAAAGCGCACCTGCTTACTTATGCACCTGCCTGTATCTGTTATCCAGTTTGGATCATATGGTTGCCTATTCACCTGCCTCAAATAGTCTCATTTAAGTTAAGTAATATGATTTAATATGTAATATTGTTTGCTAAGTATCATTCATTGTATCATTGTAATATGATAATGCCACAGCATAGAAGACGGGACAATACACTGCAAAAAATTCCCGTTAAATTTTACAGTTAAATTAACTGGCAACTTTGTTCCAGGTCTAAGACCTGTAAAAGTACTAATAAACCTGAACAGGACAATTAACCGTAAAATGCAGATTGGTACATTGAACTGTAATTTTGCAGATTCAACAAAGTGATATTACGGTATAATGTACATATATAAAACAGTTTATTTAAAGTATATTTTACAGTTATATCAACTGTCAATCATAGAATGTAAAGAATGCAAGGAGCTGTATAATTTACTGTAAAAATACGGATATTATGTGTTATTCTTACTTATTGCACAAGTGATGTACCGAAGCTGGAATCAGCTGAGAGAGTGAGAGAGCCACTGACTCCAGGCTCGGCCTTGCTCATCTCTTGCTTGACAGCAGGGAAGTAAGTCCATCAATTTTACTCCGCAATTAATTCGCACACGTTTGCTCACAAACCATAAAATTGATGGACATTTTCCAAGAGAACCAGGTGTCATGTTTATCGAAGTATGTTGTATTGATGCAGACTGCGCCTGGGTTATTTTGGTTTTAATAGTGTCATTCTTTAGATCACATCATAAGACTCACACAAATGTCAATGTCATATATAAATATAAAAACTTTTGCATAATGACAGCATCTTTAAGATCATATGAATGAGGATCTTCCCTTACCTTCAGATAAGTTATAAATTAAGTTTGATTAACAGCTGTGTAAAGCATATGTTATAGATGGCACCACATGCTCCGTGGTTGAAGTCCATGCAATCTCTTGTTTGTAGTTCCTGATCTGACCAGGTGTATTGATTGTTGGCCAATTGAAATGTTTTGTCTGCATATTACAAGTTGCCAGTAAATTAACGGTTGAAGTAATTGTTCATTAACGTGAACTGAATGTTAAATAACATGTTGCAGTAAATTTATCTTGGAGCCATTTTGTAACTGACAAAGAACTGTAAATTCACAGACAAAGTCTGTTTTTAAAAGATACTGATAAAATTACAATAAATTTACGGTTCTTTTAGCTAGAAAAACACGGTCATTTCTTACAGTGTATGTAAATACTGACTTGTCCAACAATATCAACATCAATTCTCGATAAAGGAATTATAAAATTCTACTAATATTCACCACCACATTAACGGAAACTCCCTTTGCTTCTGAACGAAGCTACAGGCCAAACAAAACAAGAAACGACATCCTTATCAAAACTTCATGCTTATTAACATCACAATTAATGAAATTCACAGCTCTTCATGCTTTTGATATATATACATCCTGCAGATAGCTTTTGCTTTCAGTGGCAGTTTTTTACGTATGACAAATCACATGAGAGAACAATTAAAATGGAGTAATTGTGTAAACTAAAACTTCTGAACAGATGTTTATCCCGCTGAACGCAGATTCTGAAATGAACCATAAACAAAACATGCCAGCCAACATGAAATGCCTTCAGAACAGCAGTGACACCAGTTTTCCGCAAGACCTCCATGTACAGTCCAGGACAAAGTAATGAAATATTCCAATTGAGATAAATCACACACATAGGCCTACTGAAGTCAGAAACTTATAAAAAAATTCATCAGCCTGAGATTGGATGAAAATCACATGCTCAAACACTTCATAATGCTCAAACATTTTAATAACCTCAAGAATAATTATTAACTTTGATGAGATTCACATTCCTCAGCACTTTAATTTCTGCTCAAGGTAACTTTCAGCAATATTGCACATATAGGACAAAGAACATATCCATATATCTTATTCATTCAAAGCAAAATTGTTATTATAAATTAATAAGTCAAGTTTCGTTTGAAAAAAAATTTATTGAAAACGAAACATTTATTTCAACGATAAATGTATCTGCAAATGAAGAAAACTTGAGCAGTATAACTGGGCCTTACATCATTCACCAATCTTGTGTTTGTTCGAATTGCTGTCATGCCTCCATCGATGTGTCGCTGAAACAAGAAATAACTATTTAGTTTATTAATATCCATAACATCCATCCATAATCCATAATAATCCATCCATGACATCTAGATCCATAACAAAACTTCACATCTTTCTGACTTTGTTGTTTATCATATTTCGCAGTCCCTCCTCTTTCAATCATTAAGCTGTCTACAGTATCTATCTATCTATCTATCTATCTATCTATCTATCTGTCTAGCTGTCCACATATCTCTCTATATCTGTCTATCTATCTTTCTGTTTATCTATCAAGCTAACAGGCTTGAATATTCTTTCAGTTTAGTGGCCTTTAGTGAGGTGTAGTCTCATTTTTATGAAGTTACTGGCAGTTGAAATTACTGGTAGTTGCACAAAAAAGGATAAGTCTCACATTGTAGAGAATATCAGGATATTCTTACTATTGTTGATATCAAGTATCAGCCAATCCATTAACTTGTGCCTCCCACTGTTTTCTTCGATGTCTTGTCCATGGTTTTTATAAATGCATCAGGCCTCTTTGGTCTGAAAGCAAGATAAAAATAGGCATATTTTTTTAATCTCAAGAACGCAACAAATCTCAAATAATGAGAAAACAAAAACTGAAACCTATGCCCACTCAAAACCAAGAAAATATATTGTGTAGAATCTGTAGATTATTTGGAAGAAAAAAAAAAGGAAAAATTACACATAAATTTTGATCATGTGAATTGTGTTTAGCTGAATGTGTCTTTGTTAACCAACAAGTTATAATCTTTGAATATTTTAAATTACTGTAAAATCAAAGAGCTAAGGTGATTGCAATCATTGACATTGCTGTCATTAGCTCCTATTGCAATTGGTTGACACTCTGGCACACAATTGAACAACTCAAGTGAACAGAGGCTAATTGCAATTGGTTGACACACAACTGAACAACTCCAGTGAACAGAGGCTAATTGCAATTGGTTGACACACAACTGAACAACTCCAGTGAACAGAGGCTAATTGCAATTGGTTGACACACAACTTAACAACTCCAGTGAACAGAGGCTAATTGCAATTGGTAGCCTTTCATGGTGTCAGTTGGAAAATGCTCATGAACTAATTACAATCACATGACACTGGCATGTGACACAACTGAGCTTTCTTATTGTTCAGAGCATGTATTGTGGTGTATAAAAGAAGCCACTGGCAGTCTTACAATCATTCTCATTCAAGACTGCACTGTGGAAGGTTGATGAACACCAAGGCACCCAGCTGAAGGTAAACTTTTTCAGACATTTAAGTAATAGAGTACCATAATCTACATAACTGGACTGAGTTTTTTAAAAAAAAAATTTAAAAAGGTAAATATTGATGATGCTTGTAATAAAGTATAACTCTTCATATATATCTAGTCTTCACTTAACAGCAATAAAGTACAAGCTATTAACAAAGTACAAGCTATAAAGTGTATAGTCTGAGCACAAGGAAATCATTCTTTAATTTTCGTAAATTTCCCGCCATACATGTAGGCCTATAGACATGAACCATCTAAACACAATCGGAGAAAACAAAACAGTATTCCCCCCCCCCTCGGGATTTGTTGTTGGCCTATTGGTCATGTTCAGTGGTGAACTTGACTGTCGCTTATGGTAAATTGTAGTCTAGATTCTGTATTAGAACCAGAATTTACTGTCATGACTTTTTTTGTTACGTCTTAGAATAGCCACTTTATGACTGAACAAAACTTTCTGATGTCACCTACCAAAATTTAAATATGATACGTTGATAGTGTAAGTGATTCTCTTGATGTTCTGGCCACATTCACAGCTTGAGCATTTTTCCTTTGCATGCTATTGCTGAATCAACTTGGAGATGGTGGGTAAAATCACCAAAATATTGTGGTGTCCATGAAATAACAATGGTCATATAGAACTGGCATGTTGCTATCCAGCAATGAATTACACCATAATGTATTGTTTAGATGTTTGAAAATATATTTTTATACTGTGCTTCATGGGTTGAAAGACAAATAACATTAAATATGGGTAAAAGTTGCCCACCAACTTTGGTGTCCACAATAGTTACTTCTGAAAACATACAATTGCAAAGGTGAATTTATTTGCCATCACCAAAATAACAATCTCTTGTTTAACTTTATTGGTCCCTTTTTAACCAAAATGATTTTCGGCTGTTTATGAGTGAGATTTATCAAGAATCTGTGGGCTTTAATTTCCAAATGTCAGTGTGTTACGTCTTGGCCACTAATGCTCAATGAATACAAGTCTTGTTAATTTATCTACAGTGATTCATTAGCATAAATGCATGTATCCGTGGCACATTTGCATATTTTGGCACCATTTGAACCAATCACGTATGGTGTCACTTTCATTGAAATTTTGGGGGAGGGGCTTTATCAATGCAAAATCATTTTTTTGATGATGTTACGTCTTGGCAATAATTGCTGAGACATGGATGTGCGTCTCCCATTGGATGCCAATCTCCAAATTATGTGCAAGACTTGTTGAACAGTGTTTTTAGAATAATTTGCACTTTTTAATGCTGCATGATTTTCAAGGAAAATGTCCAAAAGGAGAAGATTTGGAAAAGATGTAACATGGACACAATTGTGTCCATGTTACATCTTAGTCCATTGGTGTCCCATGTTACGTCTTCCACAATTAAAGTTTGACAGGTTTTATGTAGACTTGGCATTGTGTAATTGACACAATTCTGAAACTATAGAAGTATTTTAGTTTGACAAGAGTCTCATTCAGTTCGTGAACTGCGTTTGTACTACACATTTCATACAAACAAGACGTCCATGATCACATTGTTGGTGTCTCTGTTACGTCCTGGACATATTCTAAAATGGCTGTAGTGTCCACTGTTACATCTTTTACTGATTCATCAAAAACCGATAGTTTCTGGTATAGATTCTTATCAAATTACCATGAAATACTGAGAATACCATTATTGAATAAATAGCGGCAATTGTTTCATAGATAATAAGTATTGTTTCTTCATAATGGTCTAAAAACTGGTCATGGTCTAAGATGTAACTTGGGACACCAAATGGAATGATTTTGTGCTAAGGCGTAACAAAAAATCATGACAGTAAATTCTGGCTCATTAGCTACTAATACCAGTAACTGGAGTAACAAACCAAACAGAGGAATGCGTCGTGCAGACTGATAAACTGAAAGTTTTGAGCTGTCAGTTGAGTGATCCCACGGCTGTGCAGCCAAAATGACAGATTGGTGTTTTGGTTGATCCACATCTGACATGTGCATCAACACTTTTGTTTCACTCGCACTCATCAGTCATCATGCTCATATAGTATTCATGTGTACATGATCTGATGATGTGTAAGACATAGTACTTACTGCATTGCTGATTGTTCAGGTGTATTCCAGATTTCTGTGAATTGCATCCACTTTTTGCCAGCCTGCATGTCCAAGGATTCAAGACCGCATGGCACTGATCTCACATCAAGCCACGATGACGTCATTCGGCGCCAACCACGATGACGTCATTTGGCGCAAGCACTGATGACGTCAACAGGCGTTGATAGGCCTCGGGATGTTGACGAAATTTCACAAAGTGAGAGATCTTACGGGTAAAAACGCACTGGGATACCAGGTTTCTCCTTTTGTTTAGAGTGGCTACACTATCAAACTCATTTTTATTAATAATGAAAACAAGTTGCTGATGAAGTCACGCTTGTCCGTGACGAGAAAAAGTAGTCAGGATCATATTATGGGATGTCTGAATCAAATTTTTTTGATGGATCATCTGGTTCTGGATCACTCCATGCACAGTTTGCTGTAAGGGACGGTACACCTCGCCTTCGGCTCGGCGGCCTGCGGCCTAATTGTCCCGTCTATAAAGTACTATTGTGTAAATTGTTAAGAGAACTAGAATAATAGCAATGGGGTAAAACTCACCCCATGGTTTCTATAGCAACGGTTACCCTGGTGTCTTTGCGCAGCCGCAAAGCACCCTAACGTGTCGGGCTCCTATTGGCCCATGGGTATCACCCCATCACACATCACCCCATCTATGTTGCCCCCCTCAGATCAGAAGGATTCAGAGAGTAGAAGAAGACACAGATACTGTACACTCTCTGTTTAACATGCATGGAGAGGCCAGTCTTCTGCTCTATGAAGACTGGCCTCCGGATTATTCACTGTAACCATTAATTGGATTATTGTGGAATTGTAGTCATGACTGTAATTATACATTAAAAGCAGTGAACCACAAGTGGATGTTGAGTTGTAATTGGTCAATGCACAGAGGTAAGGGCCAGGTTGGATAGAGAGCATTACGATCTCGCACCTCCACAGCCAAGCTATTGCATAAGAAGAGGAGAAGGTTCCCCTCACATGTACCAAGTACTATTCAAGGGCTGCTCCATCCATAGCCGTTTAATAGAGGAAAAACCTTTATCGGTGGCATTATTCCTTTCCCATCATTGATTGCCTTCATGATATTGTATTCCGGCCGTGAGGTCACTCTGACTATGTCAGGGATAGTTTTTTAGTCCATTTGGCACGAAGAAAATCTGACCACCTCTTCCTTTTTGTCTCCTGAGGAGTCATTTTTATTCTAACCTTCCACAGGTATGGCTGATACCTTAACAATTATGCTGTACTGTTTTCACAATTTTCCTGTAGATGTGAGATGCTTTTTTAGCACAAGGAAGTTCATGGAAAATTTTGGTTCCCCACCCTGTAAGGAGGTGTGAGACTTACAGTGCCGCCTGTAAAAAAAGTGAAAAGCATGATATTGTGCCATTGCATCAATACTAAACATCCTTGACATAGGGAAGGGTGGTTCACTTACTTATCAAAGACTTTGACCCCGTACCTAACTCCGACTACAGCAAAGAAAATTGGCTGGCATTGTTATCCCACATGCCTCACATATCGGCCTTTATGACCCAATATGTTTTCTTCTCATCGGAAGAGAATTCGTGCTTCCACAAGCAGTTTAGATGAGGATATTTAGCATTGATGCAATTGCAAAATGTCATGTGTTTCACTTATTTACAGGCAGCACTGTAGGACGATTACTTATTTTCTGTCTAGATGAAGGTAGCAGGCAATCTGTTGGGTCGGTCGATCCAAGAAGCTAACAATTAGATATGTCTGGCCTAATTTAGCTTCTTTTTTTAAAAATGGGACTCACCAACAACTGTGAAAGATTTCTCTCTGTCGTCGGTGTACGCTTTGCCATTGATATAATTTGTGGCTCTGCATATCCATGTGTTGCGACCGACATCCGAATCATTCAACTTTAACACCTGCCCTTCGACCCTCAGAACATTAGGCTGTCTTTTCTCAAACCACTGATAACTACTTATTGAAGGTAACCCGGATGCACGGCAGGTAATGGTGTCACCAGGATAAAAACGGGAACCAGATGTCAGTTGGACATTCTCAGCTGGAACTAAAATTGAAGAAAAAAAGACATTATATATCATACAATTACTTTAGGGACCATTCAGAATTTATGACTGGGGGGGTGGGAGTTTTGCCGGAGTGGGTACTAACTTTTCACACGTGTTTCAAGGGGGGATATTGATTTTTGACAACACTTCTAAGGGGGGGGGTAAGAAATCTTAACAAAGAAAATTTTTTATAAAATACGCATAAAGACTAAACTTTATCCGCACTTTTTGACGCGCAAAAGTCCACGAAATAGCGCGAACCTGTACGCGTGACCATGTATAACAGTATATGTGTGGATTGCTTTGTATGTCAAGGGGGGGGGGATACATATGAAAGCTAAGGGTGGAGTACTAAAAATCTGCATGAAGCTTAAGGGGGGGTATCAATTTTTGCCGGGAAGTTCCAGCAAAACGTGTGAAAAGTTAGTACCCACTCCGGCAAAACTCCCACCCCCCAAGTCATAAATTCTGAATGGTCCCTTATTTGTTTGAAAAAAAAGGGAAACATTTTTCTATATCTAGTTGCCTAAATTGTATATTTGATGTTGTTATATTGACACTTAGCCAATGATGTTTAATGAATGTGGTTTCAATGTGCAGATAAACCTTAAGGGGTTGGGTAACACATTTGTTTCCTATCTCTTCCATGTCAATTTTTAGCCTAAGGGGGGGGGGGGGTCATGGCACAATGGCCCAATGCCCCGCCCCCTAAATATGCCACTGCTCAGTCACCATGTTACAGAAAATGAGTAAAGCCGAAATATTGTAAAAATCATGAATTTGTTCAGATTGACTTTTATGATTTATTATATTAAATTAATCTGTGGAATTAATGGATGAATTGTACTTGGCACTATAAAATAAAAATCAGTCAATCAATCAATATGAAGTGATATCAGACAATTAAATATCTTATTTCATCGCATTCAAAAGAGCTTCAGATCTATTTGCTGCCATCTAAAAGCAGAAATCATCATTATTGTCATGTAGTGACTGTTGCAGCCGTTTCAGAAGCTAATATTGGAAAGAAAAATAACATTTTACTTTGAAATTAACTTTCTCAAGTCATGATGGCATATGCTGTGTCTAAATAATTAATGTATACCATCAGTTTGAACATATGCTTGCACTGTGTATGCCATAAGGGATTATATATATCCATAATGAATATGATTCATTTGGGCTCAGCCTTTTTGACTATGACCATTGACCAAATAACCTCTCCGACTATGAGCCTATTTAATATTAGGCTAGATTCTCATTGACCTGTGAATATTAGACTGGAATCCCATTGGATTCTTAGATTGTCCAATGAGAATGCAACCTATTATCCACTAGCCAATAAGAACCCAGCCTAATATACTGTAGCCAATCATTTCCCAATGGATACAAGGGGCCGACCAGATGATATTTGGGGAGGGGGTTATGGATTTTCACCCAGAGACAAACTTTTTTCATTCCCGAAGCGTCGACCAACATATTTTTGGTATGCGGAGGAGAAACAATCTTTTTAATCGCAATTTTAATATTACGGTACCCTAGCAACAGGTGCAAACAAACTTCTTTGTTTTCATGTGCTGAACAATCCTTTTTTTTCAGTGTCAAGTGAGAAAAAAAACTTCCTTTTTCACCAAAAATACAAAGCCCCCCCCCCCCCTCCCAAACGATCATCTGGTCGGCCCCTACAGCTAGATTCTCAATGGCCAGGATATCAGGCTGCATGCTCATTGAACAAAATATTCGCTGTAGTGTCCCTACGGTGGACATTAAGCTGGATTCTTATTGGTAAACTCAGCTATTATCCAAAGGATTGGGTCTCTGTCAAAATCCAAAAAAGTCTAGATGAGTGATAATAAGTGATTCCTAATGGATGTATCGGATTGTATCAAATGGACCTATATTTTGCCAAAAAGACTTGCGGATATTTGAAAAGAAGCGATCACTTTTGGAAGGTTGTGCTTTAAGGAATCATAATGTCCCATATTTTGTCCAAATTCCATATAATTTTCCCAAAGACCAAATATCAATGCTCAATTGGCCAACTGGGCACACTTATGAATATGGGCTTTAACAAACGCTCATACAAGGAAGGATACTGAATTTGGTAGAGGCACATGCTAATTACAATGCAGTGCTCTCTGCAAGCATACTATTTATTTATTTATTTAATTCAACCCCCAAAAATTAGGAAAAACAATTGTACAGAGCAAAATGATAGTAACCTGATTGCGCATAACGTAAAAAATACAATAAAAAAAACATTCTTTTAAAATCAACCAAGGTAAATATTAAAAAGCTCTAGTTAACATATGTACCAAAAGGTATAAGCTAATCAATTAATCATGTACCACTAATCAAAATCTCAAAATTTCCCAATTTTTTCCAGTTTTGTCTTAAAATGTTCCCGCACCATGATCTACCAATGTACAATCAGAGGCCTATAAATAAGGTAAACAGGAAAATCTATATTTCATCAACTTACTTCCAACGCTAGTTTGACGATATACGTCAAAATTTCTTTCTGGAGTGGTAAATGTGCATCCCATATAATGTAGGTTATCATAATCGACTCGCTCCCAGTACATGTAATCCTAAAAGAAAGATGACAAGAGTTCTGTTATTTCTTAGTACATATAATTCTTAAAAGAAGAAGATGACAAGAGTTCTGTTATTTCTTAGTACATATAATCCTAAAAGAAGAAAGATGACAATAGTTCTGTTATTTCTTAGTACATATAATCCTTAAAGAAGAAAGATGACAAGAGTTCTGTTATTTCTTAGTACATATAATCCTAAATGAAGAAAGATGACGAGAGTTCTTTTATTTCTTAGTACATGTACATATAATCCTTAAAGAAGAAAGATGACAAGAGTTCTGTTATTTCTCAGTACATATAATCCTAAAAGAAGAAGATGACAAGAGTTCTGTTATTTCTCAGTACATATAATCCTAAATGAAGAAAGATGACGAGAGTTCTTTTATTTCTTAGTACATGTTATCCTAAAAGACGAAAGATTGCAAGAGTTCTGTTATTTCTTAGTACATATAATCCTAAAAGAAGAAAGATGACAAGAGTTCTGTTATTTTTCAGTACATATAATCCTAAAAGAAGAAAGATGATGAGAGTTCGTTTATTTCTCAGTACATATAATCCTAAAAGAAGAAAGATGACAAGAGTTCTGTTATTTCTCAGTACATATAATCCTTAAAGAAGAAAGATGACAAGAGTTCTGTTATTTCTCAGTACATATAATCCTAAATGAAGAAAGATGACGAGAGTTCTTTAATTTCTTAGTACATGTAATCCTAAAAGACGAAAGATGACAAGAGTTCTGTTATTTCTCAGTACATATAATCCTAAAAGAAGAAAGATGACGAGAGTTTGTTTATTTCTCAGTACATATAATCCTAAAAGAAGAAAGATGACAAGAGTTCTGTCATTTTTTAGTATATAATCCTAAAAGAAGAACACAACAAGAATTCTGTTTTTTCTTGGATTCGTTAATGTACTTTTGACGTTTTTGACAGCAGCAATGTAATATATAATTATATATATTTATTACTTACACTGATAACTGAATATACATTAAAGAAAATTCAATTATGCTTTTTAGCTCAAAATCTGCAGAAAAGAAAATCACGAGAACAGGCTTTCAGCTGGAGTCAAGACCGAGTCAAACTTTAGTTTTCAAGTCGAGTCGGAATCAAAAATTGATCTTGTGACACATGACTGCATAAAATTATATGAGTAATTGACAAGAACATTATAAAACTGTGTGAACTGCTTTTAACTTTTAAAGATCAATCACACAAAACTTTTTAAACTGCTATTAATGCATAAAATTCTGTGAAAACATTGTGGCATTAACTTTTTCTTTCCTAACCATATGAAAACCTTGTGTGCAAATAATGCCGAAAACTGGACTTGGAGTCAGAGTCAGAAGACCAATAAAGAGTCTGAGTCAAAATTCAGGAGACCTAAGAAATTTGAACCATTTTCAGGATGGCAAAGGAGTCGGAAGTACGATTTGACTTTGAAGCCCTTCTTTCAGGCGAGAACACATGAGAATAGACCAATTTCACGGATGGTTCTCTCAGTTAACAATAGGGGAAAAGTGGTGAATATTTAAATCCCATTGGCTAAGAGATTTCCAGCCCTAGTCTCTGATTGGTCCAGCCAAGTTGACCCCAAGCTGTAGTATTTTTAGTGTATTTTAATGTAACTTTAAGACTTTATAACTTGGTCATCCTTTCAGTTAAAATTTTGAAAGTTGTGGTTTGGATTAGGAGTGTATACATCTCCCATTGTGAAAAGCAAATGAAGCATCGCAGAATTACAAAAAGCTATTTGGGATTAATGTTCAGGCCATTCAGTGAAAAAGGTCTATTCAGGATTGCTTTACCTCATTATAGACGGGAAGATCATCTCCGAAAGGATCAAGTCCTGTCCATTCAGAGCCCCTGGAGTTTACCCTAGTAGGATCAGAAGAAAGGTACTCTCTACGCCAAGCAGCAATGTTTGGCTTAGCGGATGTCATGAGCTCAGATGAATTGTCCACAAGAGCAACTTCTGCTGAACAGCGGAAATCATATGTATATCCACCTTGGAGGGCAGTCGCTGGAATCTGCGTTACTCTAAGATTCCCTGAAATAATGTTGAAAGAGGCATCCTTTTAGGGTGCTGCTAAAACCCGATTTGAAAATCAAAATTGATGAACACAAGTAAAACAAACACATGCCAAATTTAAGTCAAATCAATTTATATTCAAAGGTCATTTCTGAGTGCAATCTCATGTTAAATTTCAATGGCTCTGTTCAATCTCAAAATATTTTAAATCTATTATTTGATTGTTCGTCGAGGGATAAGGCCAGACCTAATTGATAGCTATTGATGGTTCCTCAGATTTTCTCGAAGCACTTTTTCTAGGGTCGGTCGGTATGATGAGGAAAAAAACTGTAATCTGAATTTTGTATTGTGTCAATTTAATAAGTTGAGGGTAAATTCAATTTTTCTTTCTGCAGACAGAAAATCTGTTTGGTCGATCCTAGAAGTCGAAAATCAAATATATCTGGTCTAATACGCATAACCCTCATTCATACAATTTGGTTTTAGTCTGATGTCATGAATGACCTACCATAGACAGACACATTGGCCTGTTCAGTGTAATTCTGCCCATTTGATTCCACCATACATTCATAGGTTCCGACATCTGAAAGGGTGATATTTGCAATCTCAAGAGTGAAATTCCTGTCTTGTTCATATGATTCAAGCACTCTGTATTTCCAAGTCGAGTTTGAAGGTGGTGGCGGAATGATTGTTCCTGATAAATGAAAAAAAAGTCAATCTTACGAAACTGGCTGAATCGTTACAGCTGAATCATCATCCAGCATTTATAATATGGTTTGAGACAAGAATAAAGATAATCTTTATTTTGTGTCTTGGTTTATAAAAATAAAATATGAACCAAAAACATGACAGAAATAAGAGAGACAAATAAAACAAGAGCCATACACATGACAGAAATAAAAGAAAATAATAAACATGAGCCAAAGGTATGTCAGAAATAAGAGAAAATTGAAAAATTGTTTGAAAATTCACAGTTAAAGATAACTAAACCGAACTTCTGTAATAAATAACCGTCACAGATTTAAGATAATTGTTTGTAACTGGATAAATGGTAAGCTTGTATGTGCTATTTACTACCATGGTTTGGTTTAGTGATTTTCAACAGAAAACACAAGGATGATCCTTAACCAGCCTTAGCATGAAACCGTGCTGTCAGTCAATAAAGCAAATTTGAAAGATACATTACTCAGCACACAGAGTTAATACTTGACGTTTATTACAGTCTGTCACTTTGATATAGAAAAAATGAGGACCAGGTTAATGTGAAGAATGCACTTTGTGACTCATAATAGCCGATGAAGTTTCATCTTCTTTACTTTCAACATGGGAAACATAGAGGCAGTTTGATTAGTCATGATCAAGAGAAGGGCATTTGACTTGTCATAACTGATTTTAGAGTGAAAATCAGATGCATAATCTGATCACCAACAAGCGGCTTAAGTCTCCTTGAATTAACATTGAAAGTATTGGGTATGATCAAGACAAATCATCAGCATGATGACACATGAAGTGCCATTTTCACAGTGCAACAGTCCACTCTTTTTCAAAATCAAAGTGACAGACTGTAAGAAATTGTACTCTCTAGGGTAACATTCTTTGAGTCGGACACTTAGAGGATGTAACCTTGAGCCGGACACTTTTTTTTTGGTTTTATTGGCCAATTGAGAGCTCCTATACTGATATATTGGTCAATCTTTAGCTTAAGACCTCCTTTATCAGTTCAGAAAGTATCAGCATGGTACTAAAAAATAAAGTGGGTTTTTCATGGCCTAAAAGATGGGGGTAAAAAAAACGTTTTTCTCTCAATTTTTTTGTCAGAAATTTGTGAATATTAGCAGAATTGTGTCATGTTTCAGGCTTCTTTTGCTGGCCTGTGGTATTGATCTGACTTCAGTTTCTTTTTCATTCAGTTATTCCTATGGAAAGCATGGGAAGAACCAATATTTTTTTCGTTTTTATGATTCATAGATAATTTAAAGTAATGCCATACGAAGTAGCTGGAACTGATATTGAACAAAGCTAGTCAACATAATAGTCTTACCTTCATTTCCATCATATGTGTAGATGAGTTCGGTAGATCCTAATAAAGTCTTTGACCAAATAACGAGAGAAATGTCAGCAGTTTCATTGACTTGGCATTCCAAAATTGTTGCTGATTGACGTGTGATTGGAAAACGGTTGTCTGGACCCTTTGTTATTACCGGATTGCCTGAAATGTTATAGAAGTATTCTAAGTACCATTATAATCTTACAATACATCAACAAACAGGAGGGTTGCGAAAGGCAATGTTCAGCTTAATACTAATGTTATTACAAGAAAAATCACTTTCTTCCTATTTTTCGAAAGGACAGTAGTAGCAAAACTGCCTTATTTTTTATTGGTGAAACAAGAAAATATGAAAACAGTATAATTATTTTCAATCATGAAATGCATTAAATTAAATGTTACTGTTTAGGCATGGAAACTATTCTATCAGTGTTATTAGAAGTTCACATAGGATGCAATCATTAGATCTCGGGAGGGAGGAGTTGGGGTTTTTTAAAGTTAGTATGTCGCCAAATGAAAATGATGTCCAAAAGAAAGATTAGAGTCACATTAAACCTATTTCAACAACCAATTTCACTTAACTGTCATTCCAAGCCCAATAAATGAAGAAAAATAACTTTAAAAATGTAAACAAATAGTTTTTCACTCCGTGAAAAAGTCTTGTTTTGTTTATAAATCAAGCAATGCAGAGCTCTCCTTGAGTAATTTAAGGCTTTACAATCAATTAAACTCCCTTAATTATGGAAAACATGCAATTCTGTTGATTGGAAGTGTAGGGGAGACCGGGGCTGGTTGTCACAGGGGCAGGTTGTCACACTTTTTATTGCACTGAACTAGGGAGTTACACAGCTCAACCAATCATTGTTTACTGCTTTTATAACCCACTGGAGACTTTTTGAAAAATCTCGACCCCTGGAAGTGAGTTTGGTAGGCACACGGTCTATTAAAAATTTCCGGTCACAAAAAGTAAATTTTTACCTGCAACTTGCATGTTATCCTACTCATTAAAAAACGGTTGTTGAAAAAGGTAAAGTTTATGCACATACCATGTAAACAAATCTTTACATAATGATAGGAAGAAATAGTGAAAAATAAGATAAGAACAACCTTGGTCGCCCGTATTTTACATTTTCATCAGTCGGGGCAGGTTGTCACAAAACAACGGTGCAGGTTGTCACACTTTTTGGAGCTGGTTGCTACCCATTAGGACCAGTCTTTTAAACAAAAAAAACGATCACAAATACAAATCTGTTCTTTATACATGCTATTGATGACTGAAGATGTATGCAGATATTGCATTGTGTTTAAATAAATCGATTTCAAATTTATATGTAAAATTTGCAAAAAAAATCTCAAAAATCCTCCTCCAGATCAGAATGCTTTCCTGCTGATTGGTAAGCCTTCATTTGTAGTACCCTTGTACACAGTAGCGTGTTTGTTAAGGTCTTCACTGGGCAAGTAAAGGATACCTCATATGTCCAAAATAACTTTTATTGGTCAAGATCTGCCCTTCAGAGTTCCACTTCCTGCATCGGAGCTCTTAACCAAAAGTGTGACAACCTGCCCCGAGAGTGTGACAACCTGCCCCGAAAATGTGACAACCTGCCCCGAATTCTGAATTTTAAAAAATGTCCAATAGGACATCAAGATTTCGAATGACATTGGTATATATTCACCAGATAGGTTTAAGTCACTCCCCTTTTGCCATTCATATAGAATTGCAGTGCTCCTGCATGCTTTATATAGAAATAGTAGCATGTTTAAGTTTTACACACTGTGACAACCTGCCCCTGTGACAACCAGCCCCGGTCTCCCCTATGCTATACATAAAATCTATCAATTTATGATCTATAACTACAAGTTTAATTTTACATAGAATCGGCAGACTTACTACCTTTAAATAATAATGATAATTTCTTGCTCAGCTTTGATGAAATAAAGATAACATTCTTTCTAGGCAGTCTGTAAATAATAATTGTTTTCTTGTGGGGGTTAGTTCTTAACAGGGTCCTGCTTGATTTAGATATGGATATTTGCGGATACCGCATGCTCATAATAGATAATTACTGTCACCGTTACTATGAATTAATCATTTTTCCGCTAAGGAAAATACCTGATCACCCCCCTTCAGGGAATAACTGCAGTTTATGATACTCACTATTAGGGTGTTTCAGGTGCCCCCAATACTTCCCGATCCAGCTTGACCTTGACTGGTATTGCTGTTTATATAGTAGAAGTCACATGTAAAATTTTGGCCCATTCTATAAATACCTACCTTTACCAGAATTCACTTGAGGTTTATAATGTAATTCCCCAAAGCGAACCTGCAAATCTTGAAGATATTGCAAAAATCAATGAAGGAATCAATACTTTTTCCTCAATCCATAGTTTCTGAGTAAGTTTTGGGAGGGCAATTCAAATCTGGCATCAGCCATGTCACAGCAGGTTTTCCTTATGAGCTAGGAAGTGTTGAATTTCCTAAAATTCTGACATTTTACGCAGATTTTCACAATTTTGACAGCTTCTGGCAGCTTGCAAAGTGGGGTTCTACGAAAACTTACACCAGATTTGAATTGCCCTCCCAAAACTTACCGGGGAACTGTGGATTGAGAAAAAAATATTGATTTATTCATTGGTTTTTGTAATATCTTGAGGATTTGCAGGTTCGCCAATGGGGAATTACATTATAAACTTCAATGGCATTCTGGTAAAGGTAAGTATTTATAGAATGGGCCAAATTTTACATGTGGCTTTTACTATATAAACTGCGATATCAGACCAAGGTCAAGCTGGATTGGAAAATATTGAAACACCCTACTCACTATGGTAACTTCAATAAATTTTACTGTTAATGGTAACTCGTTTTCATCTTACATGCAGTGTCAACTTTTCTTACGTGTGATTTGAACTTCTTCCTTGATTTCAAATGTCCTTCCTCCCCAGCGTATGTAACCAGAACATGAGACTTCCCTTTGGTCTTGGATACTTGCTCTCATAGTAAAATTCTGAATTGAAAATATAAAACAGAATAATCAGAGTCACGACACTATTTGGGGGCGACCATTTAATAGCGTTAAATTAAGTATTAGTTAGACACCGATTTGGAGGGTTCTAACTTGCATTTTTGAACCCGACAAAGAGGTGTCTAACTGACTTAGACATCATACGCTTCATCTTTTACATTCTAACTTATAATTTTGGCATAAAAAACAATAATCTGATTGTTTGTTTGCTGTTGTAAACAGAGTTAATCCCTAGCTGGGCGCTAACATGCAAAATTGTCAGTTAGATACCAGCTTTTCCAATGGTATACGTATCTTGGTGATGTCTAACCTCAGTTAGATTCAGTTTCCCCAACCTTCAGATCATTTTGTATGAGTATCCCCATCCTCTGAAATCAGTTTCCCCATCCCGCAGAAATGGAAAGTAGCAAATTTACGAAATAAAAGACACTTTTCTTGTCAGTTCAGCACACTGGTCCAGTTTCTGTAGAAAACAGAATATCATCATTCACCAGTTCACTTTCCCAGTCCATAATATATGTTTGCAAATACTTAGAATAGAACAACGTGATTCATCTAAGCTTTAGTTGCATCAGTCGTATTGGAAGGTGCACTCTAAAAAATGTCGAGACAAAATTGGTTTTTTAGATTCAAAATGGTTTTTTGAAAAACCAAATTTCAATGCAAAAAACCAACATGGATTTTTTTTAACATCCATGTTTGTTTTGCATTGAAATTTGGTTTTTCAAAAAACCATTTTGAATCTAAAAAACCAATTTTGTCTGAAATTTTTTAGAGTGTTGGGAAACTGCAGTTGCCCCATCTGTTTTGCCCCAATGACACTGTAGCCTGGATTATAATTTATAGCAAATGGTTAAACTTCGAAGGGACGAATATTGAGTTTCTGATGGAAAATATACCCTCTGAATATTACACACAATTACAACACAATCATGAATTTATGTATGAACATTTTGTTGCAGATTTCTTACCCTGTACCAGACTACTGGTTTTTTTTCAAATGCCTCGAGATCCTCAAGGTCCACCCACGTAGAAGGAGATTCAGATATTGGTTCGTGTAATGGTATACTCTCTACTTTCCTAATGTTAGGGAAATTGTCACCGCTGTCAATACTAGCCAGTGCTGTCTCTATTGAACATTCGATGACATACACATGATTGTCCGGGATTTCTTCTGGGGTTTGCGTAATCTTCGGCTGTCCTGAAAATAAATTCAGTAAGAATGATTTTGTATGAGAATAAATAGGTGTTTTGACAAATAACTTGATATGCAAAACGAAGTCCAATTACAGTTTCTTCTAATTTTTTCTGATTTGAATCTTGCTTTCTTATCTTATATATGGATGGCAAGTATATTGTGCAAAATTTCCATCATCTCAGTCAGGACTAAAGCAATTGAGTTACAAATACACTTATTTAAGGTCAATACACAGGCGTTCATCCAGCCAACTGTTATAAGAAATAAAGGAACGAATCTTTTAGATACTTAAGTTTATTTGAGGGGTGGGACTTTTTTTGTTGAACAATCAGCTAACTGTTTTAAAATAATAAAGGAATTTTTCAGATGCTTAAGTTTATCTGAAGGGTGGGATTTATTTTTGTTGGACTGTTTAAAATATAAAAATACAATGAAACAAACCATAAACCGAAACTTCCGCTTCTCTTGTGTAGTTGACACCATCAGATTCCACTCTGCATTCATACGTTCCAACATCCGTAAAAGCTATGCTACCAATTTCCAGAGTGAAATTTCCCTGATGCTCATTTGTTTCAAGCACTCTGTATTTCCAGGTAGAATTTGAAGGAGGCTCAGGAATAATACTACCTAAAAAAATAAAACATAAATGAGCACTGCGGTTAGCACAGTATAAGGCAAAAAGACCTACGAAACATGCAAAAAATGTACAATTAAAAAAAAGGGGGGGAAATCGTTTTGCTTACAACAATAACAATGTCATTGAATTTAGTCTTTTTTTTTTCAAAAACTAAAAGACAGGGACATGGTTAATATAATTTCTTCCAAGGGTATACAAAAACTATATAAATATAGGGCTACTTAAACAGCCTAGGCTGCTTAGTTACAGCATGAATTATGTGGGTGTGTCCAACTACTGGGGGGTGAACAACTACTCCCTGGTTCACCCTACTTTATCATTTTATAAATGCATTATTATCCAACAAATAACTATGTATCCTTCAAAATTTTCTTCATTAATTAGAACATGATGTCAGCTATTCGCGGATCATCTTTGAGTTTGACAATTAAAGAACACATAATATGGGCCGATTTCACCGACATAACTGAGACCAGGCTGAAGGTTAAACATGGTTTAAAGTATTTTAAGACAGAAGAACTTGTCTAGAGCAATTTTCAACAGAGATTGAATATTTTTAGGCCTTAATAATCATTCATGGTCTAATAAAATAAGATATCAGGAAATCTAGATGGGGAGAGTTGGGCCATCAGGCCCAGGCTTAAGTCTGACAGCAAACTAGAGCTGCAAGAGGCCTCAATTCAGGATTTATGACTTCTATGACCACCACACTACAGGTTAAAAATATTATGGCCTCAAGTACAGCTTTACCGAACCTGATATATTGCAATAGCCCAAGTCTCCCCACTGAATGGCCCAAGTCTCCCACTTGATGGGGAGAGTTGGGCCAATTTTTTTCCAATTTTCATTGGGCTGTGGCTCATATGTTCTTGGGCAAATATAAATGCAAACCTAAAGACATTTTTCTGAAATATTTCAAGATACAATACATGCATTAAGCATGTTTATATAATCATTACTGCTAGCAGCAGGTGCAAGAACGTAAAAAGTCTCCCAAGCTTCCCCTACACAGTGTCACGCTCTCTGGCAAAGAGAAGCATTGAGGACACCAGCTTACTGTAGTTATTGGATTCAAAATTATTCATGTATCATAAAATTGTTACCACACATCTGACAATTACCTTCACTTCCATCGTATAAATATATGAGTTCTGTTGATCTTGCAAAAGTCTTCGACCAAATTACTGAAGAAAGTTCAGCTGTTTGGTTAACCTGGCATTCCAACAAAATTGTTTCTTCAGATGACAACATGGGATAAAGATCCTTGGGACCTTTTATTATTGGAGTACTTTGTGTGACTTCTGAAACTGATAAAAAATGAAATGCAAAGCTATTTAATTATATTTCAATACAATGTGAATCAATACTGCATAATTGGTTTTAAATGAAAAGAAATAATTTTCTGAGCTTCATTCAACAGCAAGAGAAACGCAACATTTAATTTTGGCTTATAACAATTTTTTTACAAAACAAATTATACAGTGTTGATCCTTAGATCGACCAGTGTCTCATTGCCAAAAATCATTCAGCTGTGAAAATTGTCTGTGCTAATGTTTTGGCTTTTATTGTCTGTTTGTGGCATTTTTTAAAATGGCGCCATTGTTTTTGTCACAACTTGTTGGCAATGCCATATTTTATTCTGAAAACTGATATGTTTTAAACAAGTCCAAAGGTGGACAGGACATGGTCACAGCTGAATGATTTCAATCAATAAGACACCAGTTGATCTTGGGATCAATACTGTATAATTAATTTGTTTTGTTAATAGATTTGCCAAATTGTAGCCAAAATCAAATGTTGCGTTTCTTTTTCTGTTGAGTGTAAGATCAATATTGACACACTGTAAACCCATGCCGTAGGTGCCGTTGAAAAAGTGCCGTAAAACTGACGCTGATCTCACCGTAAATCTTTATAAACGGTAAATTACCGTTAATTCAACAGTAAACCGTAAATGTGACATTGTCTACCGCAAAACCAACAGGAATGTGCCGTAAGATCAAGAAAACGGCAATTTGCCAATTACTGTTGATTTTACGGTAACTGTTACTTTTACGAAGTTGCCGTATAGGCTTAATTATGCACTACGGCAGCTTACCGTTGAAATTTTATTGCGGCAGGCCAACTGTTCTGAACCACAACACAAACAATGCTGTCAAAGCAGTTTGTTTGTTTGTTTCTGCAAACATGACTCTTAGCTGTTTATGATTTATAACAATAATCTAGACAACTTAAATCTATTGTACTTAAGTCTGCCTTAATGATATTTTCTGTCAACTATATTGCCGGTTGAACACTGTATGAGAGACTTGAGAAGATCCGTATTCACAAGGAAATTTTAAGTTTCAAGGTAATATCACTTTAAATATACATGTGTCTATTAACACAGGAGTATCAACCCACCCAGAGAATATTGTATTAAGTGAAAGAGGTAGGTGGGGCTGACTGCAAAATAATTAATTCAATATTAGTGCTATATATAAACAAATGAATTATCTTGTGAAATTATGCATTACTAATATGAATATTTCCAACTACATTATTATATTGTTTTGTTATT
This sequence comes from Platynereis dumerilii, assembly GCA_026936325.1. Taxonomy (NCBI): domain Eukaryota; kingdom Metazoa; phylum Annelida; class Polychaeta; order Phyllodocida; family Nereididae; genus Platynereis; species Platynereis dumerilii. Next base: position 1,598,226 of record JAPTHN010000073.1, read on the forward strand.
CATTTGCTAGCCTTTTACAATACTTTTATGTGCAGGAGTCTAATAGGAGGTACTCGGGTAAATTGTGCTACTCACTGGAGGTCTTTTTGTAAGCAGTAGGGGAGAATGGGGTTAGTTGTACCATGGGATAAGTTGTACCACCCACTGTTGTAAATCAAATGAGTTTCATTATTTTCAATGATTCAATAAAGTATTATTGTTGGGGTGAATTGAAGATCTGGGTGAATAGGGCAATGCCACTCCTGTATTCACATTTGGTGAATGTCATTATGAGCCATGGAAAAAAAAAACTGCCAAATATAATGCTACGAAAAGCAACACTCATAAGTTCAATTTTGTTATTGAAAACTTGGAAGTATGGAGGACTTTCTTGTTCTCAGTCATCTGGTATTGGTATAAGATGATGTCCTTCTGATAGGATGGAGTTAAGGTATATATCTAGATATATTTGTGTGGTCAGATTTTGAAATCTTGCATTGCTGGTTTACTTTTGACAACCAGTTTTCTCCATTGTTGGTTTATTTTTTACAACCAGTTTTCTTCAGAAAATCAATTTAGGGTAAGTAGTGTAATTTGGAGTGGATTGAGTTGTGCCAATGGCATGACATAGGATTTAATTTGATAAGTGTCATATAGCATATCAGCCATATGCTGAACTCATGCTATATCGGAAGAAATAGGCAGAATGATAGGTTTTTATGGAATAAACTAAATCGAACAATTTTCACCATCATGTGGCACAACTTACCCCAGCACTTGGGTACTTGACCTACTTTTTTCAAACACTTGCCATGATCTTCTATATGGTCTGGTCGCCCTGAAACTCACTTCGATTCTGGCCAATTTGTTACATCATTGATATCTAATTATCAGATTACATGATCAAGCTTTGGTTTTCTGGGAATCTCCCTGAAGCAAAAAATGGCGGCACAACATACAATGGTCTCCCGACACAGCTCAATTTTATGCTCACCCTGTAAGCCTTTCATAAATTATTAGCATACATTATATTAATAACACAGTTACTGTAAAGCTATTTAAAATGTCCAACCATTAAGGAACAATACTAAAACCTAAGTTTTTTTTGTAAAAGTGCAATACGACAGCAATGGCAAGACATAAAATTTTGTATATAGTCATATTGAGTGTCATTGGGTAACAAAATATATTAATATTTGCAAATGCACTTGGAATACTGGTCATATAATATTATGTTAAACAAGAATCCGCGGATCCAAAAGCAGAGCTTGGCATTTCTGTAAGATCTGCCTTTAGAACTCGCTCTGTCCTTTCATTGGGCATGTGGGCCTGTGAATAATAAACAGCTTTAGTTGATCTTACTGCCCCTGAAAAATCAATCCATTGATTCAAATAAGTCTGTCAAGATGGAACCATTACACATTTTTCAGCCTTAATGAGGGCTCACTGCCCTCATTTGTCATTAGATGAGGGTGTTTCTATTAATGATAGGGAAGGAAGACTGGGGAAAGTTATTTTTAGCACATTGGAATACATGTATATGGATGATGATGATAGGCCTTAGAGAAAAGTGGGTAACGTGGCACAACTACATGTAAGTCGCTGGTACAATTCGTTTTGTCACTTAATGGGGCAATTTGCAGGACCAACTATATTCCAAAAAAATTTTGTGTTTCACCCATTTCAAGGGATGGATCCTTCAGGTTTATATCCTGTATATATGCAATTATTTAGCTTAATATTAGATTAGGGACTACAGCAATGAGGCAAGGTGCACCATTGCACAAGATGAAAGATCCCTCTCACAAGGGTTGCCTGGATTGAGAATCGAACCAGTGTCCCTGAGGTCAGTAGGCCAAACATTACCACTGAGCCCTTTAAATGGATGGCATTGCCTTCTTTACTAAATTCTTCTGAAAGTGAGCTACACAAGTTGCCCTTTGGCACAACTTACCCCCAGTAACCATTATACATTAAAGTTATTGATTGACAGTACTCCAAAGCTATTTCAATGTAATTGAGGAGGTTTAATCTTTTTTGAGAGTTTAAAAAATATGCGGTTTGCCTACAAGATTTAGGTTCCTTCACAGCGACTTAGTCTATGTTATCTACTGATGTCATTAAGTTTTCAGCAAACAGCTGCCATATTATAACAATTCTTTTTGTTGCAGAGGACCTTATAAAATCCAGTTAAAGTGACTACAAAATGTTGTCCTTCTGCAACCAGTCAAGATGCAGTACCATCCAAAACTCTCCTACTGAAGTCATCTTATTCCATCTGATGAGTTAGACACATCGTCGTTCCTGGCTGAAGTAAACAACTCCAACAAATATCACCATTTCAACCCATACTTTCTCACCAATGACCAGCAATATTCATACAAACGATGTGTAAGTCATTTATATAAACATGTCAGAGTATAAGATATTTTAAACTTAATTTTTTCTGAAGAACACTGAATAAGAATATTTATTTATTTTTCCAGAAAGAGAATTGTAAGGTTGCTGCCTGAAACCAGGATGGACAGCTTTAAATTTGGATGCCATTGTGATGACTTGGTTCAGAGATATTGCCCAAATGTATTATACGATATGACATCATAAAAAGTAAAATGGTAAGTTGTGTCACTGTTTGCCTTGGGCTGATACTGTGTGCCAAATAAAACAATTTTTTTCTAGGCAATCTCAATATGAGATATTATACAGTTATCCAGTTGCAAAATCAGTGACTGATATTGAACAGGTGCTGTGCGCTGATAAATAGTATGGCTTTTGGTTGCAAATGCAAAGAAAATGGCTGGAAATCAGACATGTGAAGTTTTTGTTTCTTTTGGCATGCTTGTTTTAAACATATCTCATCATAACTCAATAACTTTTGCACCCACAATTAAGTAACATAAGCAAAATAAATAAGGCAAATGGGAGAAAAAAAAATTGAAAAACAGAATGTGGGAATGTGAAATGTCGATTCAATCTTTTACACATTGAACTTGCCATGCAAAAATCGGCCGTGCTATCTAAAATATAGCACCGCTGCAGACCAGACGTCAGATTTCTAGCTTTCCATATGATATGAAAATATAGCATCTTGTGCCTCATTGAGACTGCGGAAGCGTATTACCGCCAAAGATTTTTTATTTCGGGTTTGATACAAAGAAATTTTCAATTTTCATCGGAGTGTCGGGTGCCAGTTGGAAGTGGAGTTGAGAATTGGGAGGGCACTTATAAGGAGCGTTGGAAGGATATTCGGAATTGAAGATGGAAGGAGAGTTGGAAGTGAAGTTGGAAGGAGAGTCAGGGAAGGAATTTGGGAGAAAACAGGAGTCGGAGACAGGAGTTTGGACGAGTTCAGGTAGAGTTGGGAGGGAAGTCAGGAAGAGAGAATTGTTGAGAGTCAGAAGGAGGGAGTCATGGAAAGGTGGAAGAAGGGAGTCAAGAAGAGAGTTGAAAGGGACATTGTTGGAGGTCTCGATGTCGGCCTTGTTCTCTAGGTTAGCCTCGGGGCTATATTTTGATGGCCTTTGCCTTGGCTGGGTCTTGGATGCCAAATCACAGGCTTTGCCTCAGTCTCAGGTGTCTTTGGGCCAGTGTTGGAGGCCTCGAGAAGACTCATCCTCAAGACCCGTCTCTGGGTTATGTTTTGATGGCCTCGGCCTTGGCTCGGTCTCGGATGCCGAATCCTTGGCCTGGCCTTGGTCTCGGATGTTTCAGCCTTGACTGCATCATTGGTAAGAGAGTCTGGAGAACCGAGTAGGGGAGAGGGGATTTTTGAAGTCAGGAGTTGGGGTTGAGGCGGGAGGTGCATCAGGATTAAGGAGTTATTGAGTCGCAAGAAGGAAATCAGGGAGAGTTGGGAGTTTTGAGTTTGGTGTCCCCTCCCGACTATCCCAACTACTGACTCTACCCAACTCCCGACTCTCCCCTAGCCCCTGACTCTTTCAAATTCCTTCTCCAACTCCGACTCTAAACTCCATCCTCCCAACTCTCAAATCCCTCCTCCTGACTCTCCCTCTTCTCCCAACTCTGTTCACAACTCTCACTTCCTGACAACTCTATCTGACCCCTCTTCCAAACTCTCCTTCTGACTCTCCTCTTGCTTCCCCTTTCAACCTCCTCCAAACTTTCCCTGACTCCCTCATCCCTACATTCTCCTGACTCTGCTCGACTCTCTACTCTCCTTTAACCCCTTTTGCTTTTTTGCTGAGATGGAAAGGTTTTTGCATTAAGCCAAAATTTGATTAAACCAAAAGCTTCTTGGATTAAAGTTTTTCATTTGAACCAAAACCCATTTTTTGTTTATTGATTTTACTTAAAAATTATTTTATATGAAAAAGGTTCCTGCTTTAGGTTTGACTGCAAAGTGCTCAACTCTTCCTCCTGACTCTCCCCAATTTCCTTCTTCCAACGTTCCACAACTCACTCTTCCAGACTAACCTCCATACTCCTGACTCTCCCCAGTTTCCTTCATCTGAATCCAGTAATGGAATTGGGGGGGGGGGGAGTTCAAGGGAGCTGAGCTCCCTCGATAAAAAAAACATGGGGAGCTACGACCTGCTACAGCTCCCCCAATCATCAGAAGAAACAAATAATTATCATGTTCACTTTTTCGGTCCTCCTGGTAGGCCTAATTTTAGCCAAAATTAAACCCTGGTTTGGAATTTTTCTCCCTTTTAAAAATTTGGAATGGCGCGCCTGTGCCGCGACAGCTGATAGCTCCCCTGACAAAAAATTTTCCATTTCCATCACTGTCTGACTCTCAACAACTCTCTCCTCCAGACTGCCTTCCTGACTTTCCATGAAACTCTTCCCAACTCCCTTCCACCCAATTTTGCCTCCCTTCTCCCGATTACTCCCAACACACTCCAACTCCCTCTTCCCCCCGACTTATCAACTCCCGCGACTGACTCCCCTTTTGATTCCCCCCATGTCTTGCCAACTTTCCCCAACTCCTTCTTCCTGATACCCCCCTCCTGAATCTCCCCTACTCCCTTCTAGCAACTCTTTCACTCGCTCTTCCAGTCTTCCTGACTTGCCCTTCAGTCACAACTCCTTATGACTCTCCCAGATTCTCCCCAAATCCATCCTCCAAACTCGCCTTCTGACTCCTCTCCCGATGCCCCTCCCAACTCTCCATGTGACTTCCCTCTCAACTTTCCCCCACTGCATCCTCCCGATTATCAAACCCCAGACTGCATCCTCCTGACTCTCCCCAGCTGCCTCCTCATGACTGTTCCCAACTCATTTCTCCTGACTCTTCCTGCTTTTTTGCTAAGACTAGGGTTTCGGATTTTACTCAAAGTTTTTATAGATTAAATAAAAAAGATTTTTGGCTCAAAAGGAAAAACTCTGGAATTAAACAAAAAGATATTTCGATAAAAATCAAAATGTTTTTTGGTTCAAATGAAAAACTCTTTAAATTAGACGATGGTTTTTGGATTACACCAAATCTTTTATTTGACTAAATGAAAGAGGCTTTTGAATTTCAACCAAAAAGCTATTTAAATAAACCGAGCAATTTTGGAATACAAAAAGGTTTTTCATAAATTAAAAAACTTTTTGGTTTAAACAAGAAGTTTTTGGAATAAACCAAAAATAAAAAATATCATTGGCAGTAATACACCTCCGTACTGCACATTGAGTCATCGGTTCTTGTTGTTTGTTTTTTCAGATAAATCAAACATTGTCAATCTTATGCATAAAAGTAATAAAGCTACGGTCTTCAGCTTTCTTGGTCTCAAATGTCAGTGGTCCTGAATCTCTCTTGAGCGTTTTTCCTTGATGAAAACAAGCGTAACTTTAAAATTTCCAAATTACCCAATACTTTACAAATGCATAATGCATATCAAAACTATTACCCAGTGAAGAATTCATTATTATATATTTAGAATAATTAAATTTTATGAGCACCCCTCACATACTAAATTTTTATATGGTTTAACATGCACACTCTCTCCTGCTAATTATATAATCAATTATGAACCCTTCTTATAAAATTGACCTAAGAGGAATGTGTCACTTTTCTGAGAATGACAAACAACATGCATATAAATTGTACATTTACTTGTCATTATGTTTGCACATTTCAGGAACCAGGCGACAGAAAAGAGAGATCCATTGCTTCGAAGTTTGGAGGCAAACCAAAAGAAGAAAAAAATCCATTTTGACCCAGGAAAGATCCGATGGACAAAATTTCAATTTCAACTTAGATAAATATTCTTTTAGACTTTTGGATGAATGAGAAATAAAATCAAAATTTAAAATTCATTTTAATAATTGTTTTTTTGTTTATATCCGCTAATAAATGTGTTCTTATGACAAGCTTTCTTTTGTGTTTGATTCTTTCTCAAATGATAATGTTGCTATAAAGTATGAGGCTAAAAATGATCAATGCATAAAGCAGAAATTAACTGTAATTCCCTGAAAGAGCGAAGGTGACATCTGGTGAACTGCAATCACAGGCGAACAATAGCATTAGTGAGGATAGCCGGCCAATTAATTTGAATTTCCTTGCAATAAATATATACATATTGATAATCCATAAGGGATATTCACTGAAATTAAAATCTGTAGTATGCTTAAATTGTGTGAAGGTACTGATCACATATATCATTAAATTTACGGCATCTTGCTGTCATCCCTACAGTAGCTTTGAAAATTTGTAGTTAACATAAGGCAATATTGCCGTAACATGACGTAACGGCATAATTCGTAATTTACGGCAGCTTACTGTTAAGGCAAAGTGTACGGCAATTTGCCGTTAGCATAAAATTACAGCTACGGCAATTTGCCGTCAGTATCAAATTACGGCATGAGAGTGTTAAATTTACAGCAACTTGTCGTAAATTGAATAACGGCATTACCGTTGATTTTACGGCAAGTTACCGGCTAATTTGCTGCCGGTAATGCCGTTAAACCAACGGTTTCGGTTTTACAGTGCAGAAATAAAACAAGGCCTATCTGAAACTCTGTGGAACACCATTTGGAAAAGAACTCTAATCTTGTCTTCGGTCAAAGAAATACGTTAAAAACAAATTGGATTAATTAGAGAAGTAATATACTTACGGCATGAAATCAGCGTTACCACAAAAAAGGCAAATGAAATTACTTTGGACATTATGTCACTTGTGTTCCTGTTTACTGTATGTCCCTTCAGTGTTCAGTCCAATGACATTGAATGAATTTAGTGAAAAGGCCCAGTTTATAATCTATGTATTATAAATAATGAAAATTTGATGACAAATTGCTGACCCTTTATCGCCACAATTGCGTTTCACTTTATCTTGATTGATAAAACCAAATGGCACTTTAGCACATCTTTTTACTTTTTTGTCCGAGAGAAAAAAACCGATGTCGAAGGTCAAGAATAAAGATGCACTTCTATGTTCCATTGATTTTCTTACAAGAGAAAAGAAATAGTATTGTAGTACCTTTAGTAGCCTTTATTTTTTATATGGTCCAAACAAAAATGGTTAATTGTATGTATTAATTTCGTTTTGTTTGATTTTTACGCATACACGTATACATGTGGCACATTTTTTTAGTCTCCTTGCCCAACTTTAAACTTTTCCCAATTTTTTCTGGTTTAAACGATAGTATATACAGATAGAATGGCTTCTCTTCCATAAAAAACCTTTAAAAAGTAATTTATTTGTTGGAAGACCTTTGATCCTTCAAGGTTTTCCCACCTAGGGTTAGGCTAGGAGGCCTGAAAGCTGTCGATTCAGTTAGTTTCTGTATTTGTGGCACTTTTTTTTTTTTTTGCTTGGTGATCACCTTTCTACAGATAAGCTGAGTAGGCAGAAGATAAGATAACAAAGTACAATGTGTGGCAAAAAAATTGCGGCCACAAACAGTTATGAATTGTAGTTGTTACAGAACCAAAGCTTCTGTAATTATTGAAGTTGACAATAATAAGTTAAAAAATGAGTCTGTATACAATGGTCCCTATATCATAAGACTGCCCCTTCTGTGGTCATGACGCGGTCTCTCGTGGGGGTGCAGCCTCTTGTCAGGGGCAAAAATCACTAAAAATACTAGTAAGTGCGCGAGGAAGGCGGTCGCATAAGTCTTTCAAGAGACAAATCAATCTTATACCAGGGGGTCTTACAACAAAGGTACCACTCTATCAAAAATGATATCATTGATGTTTTATATAACATCATACATTTATTTGAGCTTCAAATGTAAGACTCCAATCATTCATGACCTATGTGCAAGTCATGTACGCCTTTTCTGCCCTTAGTAGAGTTTTTTCAGTTAAGGACTAAACCATGGACCATGGACGTAAGACCACCTTAAGTGACTCAAACAGAGGTAATACCACCAAATCCCACCAAACCAGACCAATTGCCGAGGAACAATAGGTTTTAGAGAAACAGAGAACAACAAACAAACAATAGGATTGAATTTAAGTAAGTTTGAATAATTCCATGCTGTGAATAACAACAAACTTTCAGAAATGCCTAATCTTGTTTGCAATATCTTGTCAATGTAGCTAACCAGTGGCAGATCCAGATAGGGTAGTCTGGTGGGGAAGGGGGGAGGGGGCTTTCACTGGCCCACATAGACGTCATTTTGGCATTTACTGCCTGCACTGCCCCATATTTTTTTTTCCCATATTTTTTTTCAAAGTGTTATTTCCATCTCATTGTTGGGATGGGGGGGTTTGGTTGGTTGACAAGTAGGCTGAACCAAATTTCAAGTTTGAGTCTGCTGGCAGGCTATTCTTGTTGACGATGCATAGTTAATTTGCTTGGTACATTTTGCCCGTCTAGTTATTGAAACTAGCGCATTTCTGAGTAACAGAAGACGAAGGATACAATTCCCCCCCCCCCTTTCCCTTTAGATAAAATGAGCACTATGCTATAACGATGCTGATTGGCCAAAATCAGCCACATGGCGACATCATAAAAACTTGCGACAAAATTTGTGAATTCTTTCATGGTTCGAGGGCAATATGAGATTTTTTCCAATTTTTTTTTTTTTGCTCAGATTTGTCCATATTGCATGGTTAGAGTGCAATATGAGTTTTTATTGAAAAAAACATTTTATAAAAATTTCCAAATTTTTTTTTTTTGACCAGTTAAAAAACTCTTTTTCAAAAATTTTTTTCAGAATAGAACGTGATATTGGAAGCACAGTGGTCGCGTGATTAAACAAATATGGCACTTATCTGCGCCCTCATTCAATATGAATTTCATATTGCACCCATATCATGCCATATATGTATAACATGTAACATATAAAAGCTTGAGGCATTATAATAATAATAATATTAAGTACTTATATAGCGCCAATTCCAGTAAACTGCTCAATGGCGCTTGGTTAGATTAGCTGGTATCACCGTAGAATTGTGCAAAAAGATATGTTTTCAGTCGTTTCTTGAAGTTATCAAGTGTCTTTGATTTTCGCACATTTTCAGGTAAGCCATTCCACAGTATCGGTGAAGAATAGGAAAAGGCTCTATCTTCAAACTTGTTTTGATTTTGTGCGGCAGGTACCTTTAACAGCATTTTTCCATTGCTGCGGAGGCTCAGGTCATTTTCAGGTTTATGTTGAATGAGATTTTTGAGGTACTGAGGTGCTTGATTATTCACTGCTTTCCACGTAGTTGTCATAAGTTTGAATTGGATCCTTGTAGGGATTGGAAGCCAGTGTAACTCTTTCCTGTAATGACTGACTTTATCTTGTTTTTTCAGACCTTCAATCAGTCGTACAGCTGAGTTTTGCGCCACCTGGAGTTTATTTATCACTTGTTTCGACGAACCATAGAGCAATCCGTTGCCATAGTCTAAATGAGGCGTGACTAATGCATTGACAGCTGTTTTGATTGACTCTTTGTTCAGTGACTTACGTAGTTTTGAGATGTTTCGAAGGTTAAAATAAGCATTTTGACACATTTTGTTCACTTGCTTATGCATTGACATGTGTTTATCAAAGAATACACCTAAATTTCTGGCATGATCTGCTGCCTTGATGTCAACATTGTCGACACTGATTGATGACATGTGAAGTTTCTTCAGTTGAAATGGCGAGCCAATCAGTAACTCTGTCTTGTCACCATTGTTACAGAGTTTGTTTTTGTGAAGAAAATTGCGTATTTCTGTGATGCATTTTTCCATTTTTTCCCTTGCATTTTCCTCTTCAAGAAAAGTTGGCTTGAAGGAAAGGATGAGTTGTTCATCATCGGCATATTTTTGATCATCAACGTCACTTTCTTCAGCCACCTGACTTATTGGAGCAATATATGAATTAAATAAGATAGGACCAAGTTTTGATCCTTGAGGGACGCCGTATTTTAGTGGCAGTTTGTTTGATTCTGTGTCATTTATGAGTACAGATTGAGATCTATTGGTGATGTATGATTTGAACCAACCTAAAGCAGAGCCATCAATACCATACTTGTCTCTCAACCTTTTCAAAAGGATGTCATGATCAATTGTGTCAAATGCTGCCGATAAGTCTAAAAGTACCAGCATCGTGACTTCTCCTCGGCTCATGTTCATCATGACATCATTGTGAATTTTTGTCAATAGAGTTTCTGTACTGAAATGCTGCTTGTATGCCGAATGTTTTTCATCTTCCAGTTTTACAAGTGCAAGGTGATCAGTGTATTGTTTGATGACAGCACCCTCTATGACTTTACTCAGGAAGGACAAATTTGAAACAGGTCTGTAATTCTTCTTAAGGAGATCTAGGCCATTTTTCTTAAGAAGCGGTTTTACTAGAGCATGTTTCAGTTCATTAGGCATTTTCCCTTCTCTGAGTGATGTATTGACTATTTTAGCTATAATAGGGAGGAATTCATCAATGCATTCCAACAATAAACATGTGGGTATCGGGTCAAGATTACAGTGCTTCACAGGCATATCAGTGATGATTTTCTTAATTTCCATCTCTGAGAGTTGTTTGAATTGACTTAGTTTCAGACCTGAATAGGTCACATCATCACTTTCTGTACTTGCGCCATTGGTGTCTAATCTCGATCTAATTGTCTTGATTTTGTCATCGAAGAAATTGTTGAAATCATTCGCTAGATCTGCTTGTGTGATATGGCAGAGGTAGTTCTTGTTTTCTGTTAAGGCTAGAATTGAGGATCTTAAACATAGCCTTTGAGTTACCCTTTGTTTTTTCAATCTTAGTCTTCAGATCATCTGTTTTTAGTTGATTGAGTCTCTCATTTAGCTCATTACGTTTCTCCTTAAATATCTCCCAGTTAGCCAGTAGCCCAGTACGTCTCCATTTTCTTTCTGCCTTTCTTTTACTGGTCTTTAGATGCTTTATATCAGCATTTGTGAAAGGTGTCGGTTCCCGAAATGTTACTTCTTTGATCTTTAAAGGTGCATGTTTGTCAAGCACCTTTAGGGATGAGTTGTACAGTGACACTAGACTGCTTAGGTCATTAGTCATTCGTTGTTGTGGACAATTCTGGTCAAAATGCAAGCGAATATCTTTCTTGAATTTTGATACATTAATGTCATGAGTTTTTCGGAATGCTACTTTCTTCTTTGGATTTTTTTCTTTTGCCATTTCTATATTGAATAGGATGCAATTGTGATCGGACAGCAGGTCACCAACCACACAATCTTTAAGACTAGAATTTTTTCGGGTTATGACTAGATCAAGAGTGTTCCCGCTTTTGTGAGTTGGAGATGCAACGTGTTGTTCAAGGTTAAACATTTCTAAGATATTTCCAAATTGGTGTGCTCTGCTATCCTCCTGCTTGTTCATGTGAAAGTTGAAGTCACCTGTTATGATGAGTTCATTGTGACATGTTTGATAACTTGCGACAAAATTTGTGAATTCTTTGTAGAATTCAGTTAAGCTGTACTTATTTTGGTTAGATGGTTCAGGGCGATACACAAGAAGGATTGTTAGAATTTTTCCACTCAATTTCACTTGGACTTCCATATGCTCAAAAGTCCTTGTCTTTACACTTTCTATTTTAACTGCGCAAAGACCGGATTTGACAATGCAACCAACTCCACCCCCTTGTCTACCTTCTCTGGGTGAGCTAAGGAAGTAGCATTGTCCATTTCTTTCCAGTTCTCCAATTTCAACTTTATCATCCTCTTTCAGCCATGTCTCAGTGAAAAGAAAGATATCCAAGTTAAATTCATTTCTGAAGTCATTTACAGATTGAGTTTTTTGTCTAAGACTTTGAGCATTCCACACACAAGCTCTTAAGATATTGTTTGAAGTGCTGTGAGGATGGTTGTTTGAGGAGCTGGGATGTGTAACAGAATTAGATAGGATGTCAAATCGGTTCGTAATTTTTATTGAGCTACTGTTACCAGAGTTATTTCTATTCTGAAACCTTGCCAGCGAGTGTGTCTTAGTTGATTCTTTTAATCCAATACGCAAGACATCAGAGTACAGCCTTGCTTTTTTTGTCATGGTGATGCAACTACAATGCTTCAGAAGTCCAGGTGAAACACTGATTGCAGTGATACTCCACAGGTGCTTTGTGAAAGTATCTGAGTGACTGGTTGCTATGATGCTTCACAGGTGCTTTGTGAGGGTATCAGAGTGACTGGTTACTATGATACCCCACAGGTGCTTTGTGAAAGTATCTTGAGTAACTGGTTGCTATGATACCTCACAGGTGCTTTGTAAAGGTATCGGAGTGACTGATTGCTATGACACTCCACACACAGGTTCTTTTTGAAAGTAACTTGAGTAACTGGTTGCTATGATGCCTCACAGGTGCTTTGTGAAGGTATCAGAGTTACTGGTTACTATGATACTCCACAGGTGCTTTGTGAAAGTATCTGAGCGACTGGTTACTGTAATACCTCACAGGTGCTTTGGGAAGGTATTGGAGTGACTGGTTGCTATGATACCTCACAATTTCATTGTGAGAGTATCTCAGTAACAGGTTGCTGTGATATCTCACAGGTTCGTTGTGAAGGTATCTGAATACCTCACAGGTGCTTTGTGAGGGTATTAGAGCGACTGGTTGCTATGATACCTCACAGGTTCGTTGTGAAAGTACCTGAGTGACTGGTTGCTACGATACCTCACAGTTTCGTTGTGAAGGTACCTGAGTGACTGGTTGCTATAATACCTCACAGGTGCTTTGTGAAGGTACTGCGTGACTGGTTGCTGTAATACCTCACAGGTGCTTTGTGAAGGTATTAGAGTGACTGGTTGCTACGATACCTCACAGTTTCGTTGTGAAGGTACCTGAGTGACTGGTTGCTATAATACCTCACAGGTGCTTTGTGAAGGTACTGCGTGACTGGTTGCTGTAATACCTCACAGGTGCTTTGTGAAGGTATTAGAGTGACGTGTTGCTATGATACTTCACAGGTTCGTTGTGAAAGTACCTGAGTGACTGGTTGCTATGATACCTCACAGTTTCGTTGTGAAGGTACCTGAGTGACTGGTTGCTATAATACCTCACAGGTGCTTTGTGAAGGTATTGAGTGACTGGTTGCTGAGGGTTTGCTGCAGAACACTGTTATGTTCTTCACTGTAGTCTGTAATATTCTGAAAAATAGTAAATAAGATTTAAGGTAATTGGTTCAAATTGGTAGCAGAGACTGTTCAAGGGTGACCAGGTTGGCTGTTGAGTTGAGTTTATGTTGTCATGCAGCTTATGTTTCTTGGAAATCTGGAAAAAAAGTTAGAGTTCCTGGTAGTGTCTTGAATTGTTTAATAGTGAAAATCCCCGTTATTTAATGCTGACTGGTGATGTGGCAAGTATCTGCTAGAAGTTGTGAGTACTGAAGATAGATTAAAATGATAATTAGATGGAAAACAGATGGAAAAACGATCGTAAAATGGGCGAAAATTGAAGCAAAAACGAATGTGGATTGGAGCAAAAAGCGATGTTGAAATGTAGAGTCAGATAAACAGCAAAAATCTGGACTAAAATCACTTGAAAATAGCACAAATATGATGAAAAACGTTTAAGCGGCACTTTACCGACAATCACACACAAATTCAGCAGTTAAATATACCCAAAACTTGTTAAAAAGATGAAAATATCCACTGCTAATTTCACTCTTGTGTTTACTGCACAATTTCATTCAAAGCATCAAGTGCAACTTAATTGTTTGATATCTTCAGTTACTTGTTATCACTACTTAAGCAATGCATGGTCCACTAATCTGTATCAACAACTAATTGGTCCTCTGAGGTCTAAGTCTATAGTCCCTGGTCCTTAACTGAAAAAACTCTAGTGCAGTACCTCCTCAAAAAGTAAGACGATCGAAAAAGATAATAACAGATAACTAGACGCTATTTAACTTTACCAGAAGCTGAAAGAATGTACCCCTCAATGACCCCTCATGCAATGATAAGGTTAAAAGTGATCTCCATATGATTACAAAATGTGATGCCACTAAGATCTCTGAACTGTTTTATATGATAGTGCCTTCTCTGTTTGTAATGTTTTTAACAATATGTGTGATATGGATAAACTCGTATTTCTGTTAACCAATGCACAATATTGTTAAAGAAGTAGCCAAGACCTCCGTGTCGATGTAGGCATAAACTGCACTCTAAAAAAATTCGGGACAAAACTGGTTTCTTGAAATCCATAATGGTTTTTTGAAAAATCTATGTTGGTTTTTGCATGGAAATTTGGTTTTTCAAAAAACCATTTTCCATTAAAAAAACCAGTTTTGTCCAAAAATTCTTAAGCATGTGTTCTTATATATGACTAATGTTCGTTTCCGTGCTTTTTATTGGTAAACTTTTTAATACACTGTAATTATTCTATTGCAGCTGTGTGGTGTAGTGGTTAAGGTTCCCGTCTGCTCCGCTGAAGCTCTTTGCCTGCATGGGTTCGACTCTCGGTTGGGGAACCCGAAATTTTCAGTGTACCTTTATGAGCAAAATCCCAGCTGGATGTCGTTCGGATGAGACGTTAAATTGGCGGCCCCTTGTATAAGTGTTTGTGCTTGCAAGTAAAAGATCCCTCACATGGGGTAAATGTGTAACATGTTGAGGACTCCTGCTCTCTCTCTCTCATCTCATCAATCAACCCTCATGAGCACCCAGAACTTGGCTTAGAGGGCTGCACTTACCATATCTATCTATTCGTTCTTTTAAGTGCTTTTTTTTTTAATTTGAACTGTTAAATCTCCCATAATTCCTTTAAGAATGGCTTTGATATAATATGTTTCATATGTTATGATATGTGAAACGTGAGATATCAATAAAATATCTTGACTTCTTGACTTTTGTCCTGTTCTAAAACAATGACCCATGGCCCATATTTGTGTTCGAGTCATGTAACCTTTCCCTCCTTATCTCAGAACTTTCAAAATGTGAGGCAAGAGTGAAATGAATTGTTTTATCATTGTGACGAAGAGTTTAATTCATATTGATTGGTTTTGAAAAAAGGACCAGAAGACATTTTTACCGGACCTGAGTACAGGTCACTTAGATTTATGTCAAACCTAATACAATAAACACTTTAGCTGCCCCTTGTGATAATTTCTGCAAACATAATGCACATTTGAGTTGAAGGACAGTGTTTTGTGGGATTTTTATGCTGACTTGAAACCAAATTTTACAGTCATGATGGAAGTCTCAGAATGGGCCACTTTGTTGTAGTCCTTGTTATATTTACGGAGAATCTCAAGTTCATTTCTTTGCTGTTGAAGTGTGATGTCACAGATTACTTCTCTCTAGCATTGCAAGTTATGTAAATTACCTACAAGCTGTGATGTCATTTCAAACTGGGTCAGGTTTCCCGGCTTCTAGCCGATGTGAATCCACCAAAACTGCTTTACACAGGACATATATCTGATTATATCTCAAGGGTCAGCCAGAAAACATTGATATTTTTGCTTTATTCCATCTGTAAACTTCAATTTGTACAATCATATAACTACAACTATATCCTTTTTAATGAAGTTTATTTTAATAAATTACAATCAGTTATC
Source organism: Platynereis dumerilii (assembly GCA_026936325.1). Classification (NCBI taxonomy): domain Eukaryota; kingdom Metazoa; phylum Annelida; class Polychaeta; order Phyllodocida; family Nereididae; genus Platynereis; species Platynereis dumerilii. Next base: position 1,614,104 of record JAPTHN010000073.1, read on the forward strand.
AATAAATAAAATCTTCTTCCATAATACTGTTTTAATTCTTTGTGAAATAATTTTGTTCACTGACATAAATAATCTCTTTTATAAAACATTTAAAAGTTCAAGAAACCTCTTGCATATTCCATCATCTTGTAAGTGAGATTGAGTTTGAAAAAATTTTTCACAAAGGGTGATTATCATGAACGATGAGGCAAGATCTTCAAATCTGTGCAGCTCCGTAAGGCCACACATAACTGATTCTTAGCTTCGCGGACCCGCCGACACAATAAATTTTCTGCCGATGGAAAAAAAAATAGAAAAAAAACTTTTTTTTTGTCCTACCGACCGACCCTAGAAAAAGTGCCTTGAGAAGATCCGAGAAGCTAAAGATCAATTATGTATGGCCTAAGTCATCCCAAGCAACCAATTTATCCCTGGTAACCAAAGTAAGATGGATAAGCTGGTTGAGCTGGTAGGTAGTATTGGGCAGCATACTGGTTGTTGTAATTGTTGTAGCTGTTGTCCTTCTTGTTGTCCTTGCTAGTCTTGTACCAGTCCGAGCCGAATCCGTACTTGGCTTGGTCGAATTTGAAGTCACCGAAATTATCCTTACTGTAGCCGTCAGCGTGGTTTACGACAGATTCAACTTTGTGGACCTGAAAATATTAATAAATAGTGAATCTCTTTGATCCATCCTGGCTTCCCAATTCAGCAACATTTTACTCAACACAGGGACACCAAGGAATTGCTTACAGCTAAAGAATTACAAGTGCTTACATTCAGAACCTCACTAACGTTGTGTGAGAATAAAATTGTAAGGATAGGGAAATTACTCAGAAGAAAAATTACAGTGTAAGGATTTTAACTTCTCAAACCAAGTGTGAACAACAACAGTATGTAACTATTTTGTAAGTGCAATAAGATTAATTCTAGTTTCGTAAGTTTTTGTGATATAAGACCATCCAAATATCACCCACCTTCTTGGTCTTGACATTGTACTTGTTGTGCTTGTCCCCATGGGTGTTGTAACTGCTTCCGTGCTTGTCAGCAGCGGTGTCGTGAGATGAGTGGTGGCCGCCATTCTTGGCGTTATGGTCCTGAAGTGAGGTAAGATAATTATTGAAAGTTATTATCCTGATGTTTCTTGAATATTGGTGCTTTGAAATGTAATCATATTAATTCATTGCGAATAAATACAGTTATTACATTCAAATCTACCAAAATCTCTCTTGACTTCATAACTATTTAAGATTTTCATTTTGAAACATTATCTGTGCAAGTAAAAATTTCAATTACAGTGTATGTTTGAGAAAAGGCAAGTGCACATTGCCCCTGTCAGTCCGCCATGTTACCTTGGACAGAATAAATCTAAAATTAAATGAATTTAATTGACTTTACCTGATGGCTCTTTCCAGCTGCTTTGCTGCTTGAATCAACATGGCTTCCTGAAGCTCCCTTGCCATGGGCGTGTTTGTCACTGTCCTTGTGTCCGCTTGACGCCTTCCATTGGCTGTCGTGACCGGTGGCGTGGTCGTAGTTGGCGTAAGATTGCCCTTTGTCGGCATGGGTAGCGTCAGCCTGAGAAGAGGTAAAGTGCTCATTACAGTGTAAGGTTCTTTTTCATTTGCTTGTGTTAGACTTAGAAGAGTGAAGTCCAGATAATACACTGACAGATGAGAATTCACTTGAGTACAACTGATATAGGATTTGATTTTTAATCAAAACCCAGATCTGAGGTTTGAAATTTGGGTGACTTTTTTTCACACATCAGTTTATAAATGCAAGTAAAAGGTGGAAATGGTAACAGAATCTCCTTGAAAAAGCATCCAAGAACTCTAACAATTGGATCCGACAAAAATTAATCTTTGAAATCTTTCACGTTTTTGACATACTATAAACTGGAATGAAATACTGTAAAATCGCTGACAGTTGCTTAAGGCCCATGACCCATGGCACAAGAGAGTTCTGAAAATGGGGAGTATTATAATATTCCAACTTTTAATTGAGCCTATTGTGTATCACCTTCTGGTAGTTGCTGTTCCTGTTGGCCTCCTGAAGGACATCCTTGTGAGCATAATCCTCATCCTCGCTGGTGTGGACCTCGTTGTGTTTCACGAATCTGTCGTAAGCATCGCCATTGTTTCCGTAAGAATTCACGTGACCTTGTTGAGCTCCATTTTTGTCGGAAGCGGAGGCACCATGCGTAGCCCAGGAGTTATCATGTTGGTTGTGTTTGGCACTGCTGGCCTGCAGAATTTAATGTAAAAATGATGTAATAAATGCATATCATGTCGATAAAGCTGATTTTAGGCCAAGTTTCAACTAACCCCACGATTCAACTAACCCCGGTCTCCCCTATACGTGCCATGCTATACAGACATGCATTTGATGATTCATATCCTTTAAATGAGTCATATCATATACTCGATAATACTCATTTTATTATAAATATGTAACAGTCCTCTTAACCCCACTTCGACCGAATGTAATATCATTATTCAGAAAAACATTACCTTGTTGATGCCATGACCACCATAGCCGCCATATTGACCATAAGTTGGGTAACCTTGGTGACCGTAGTTGCCAAGGTAACCGGCATGGTGACCAGCCTGATGAACGTGGTGCTCGACTTTTCCATCCTTGCCGCTGTCAGCGTTCTTTTGGGAACCTCCGACTTTGTATGAGTTTCCGTAACCTTGTGCATAAGCGTTGTGGTTAACAATAGCCTGAAATAAAAAATAGTTACATTGACCGATAGGTGTGCATGTACGTGTAGAACTTTCAGAATTTTTTGGTCAAAAAATTTTGCATTCTTGACGCAAACTCTTAAATAATTAATACCAATCGAAAATTTTGCTGAAACATAATTCAGACACTTGACTTGACCATCAACATAAAGACTATCAAACTACTGGCACTGTAGGGAATATCAGCCAAAGAACCATGCCTATGGAGACATTAGAGAGGGAATTACAGAATATTACCAATGGTGCTATATCATGACCAAATACTTGGCGTAACTTGTGGTTGTCGGGTGGTGGGGCACCCTGGGGGGATACACATTTTCTGAGACGTGGGGAACTCGCTGTAATCATTGTGAGTTTTAAGTAAACATAGGTGAAAATTTACATGTTTGCTTCATGGGGCAACAGCTAGGTCCAATTTGGGGAGCACCCCCCCCCCCCCCTTCTTATAGGAGCACCGTTGAGCAAGCGCCTTGCAATACTACATATAAGCCACACATAATTGATTCTTAGCTTTGCGGACCCGCCGACACAATAGATACACTGCCAATGGAAAAAATAAAAATTTTTTGACATTATAAAAAAAAATTTTTTACCTTTTTTTTGTCCTACCGACCGACCCTAGAAAAAGTGCCTTGAGAGGATCCGAGAAGCTAAAGATAAATTATGTGTGGCCTAAATTACAGTGCAGTGTACGGTACCTTGTTGTCATCAGAATTGTGGTTGACGACGTGTTTGTCCTTCACGATGTTATGTTTGGTGGCAGTGTACTGTTCTTTGTGATGGAAATTCTGTCCTCCCGCGACGTTGCCGGCCTTGTTGTCTTTGAAGCCCGAGGTCTTGTCGTCATGGGTGCCTTTGTTAAAGTCGTGTTTCGCAGAAGATTCGTCGCTCCATTTGGCAGCGTCTGAGTGATGAGATGCTGTGAAATAAATTAGGTCAACACTCAATAGATTTATGAATTTATAAAACATATTTTCGCTAGGTTACAAGTTCACACGTGTTTTTCAACATTGCGCAGCATGTAGGTCTACAGCGTAAAACAATAACAATCATTAAAAGTTAGCAAAAACAAGTAACTCCATTGATAAAAAGTGAGCTCTGGCTTTAAATTTAAAAACTTCTGAGCTTCCACAAAACTAAACCCAGATAAGATGAAGCATGTTTACGAAATTTTATAGAATGGAATGATAGTGCCTTTTAATATCATGGGGGGGGGGGGCTTGGAAAATAAATAATTTCTTACTCAGTTATTGGTCATATAAATAAGTCTTGAAATATAAATAATTTCTGCTGAGGTTTTTTCTTGACAAGGTGTTGTTTGATTTATTAATATATGCATGAATATTCGGGGACTTTGCGCTCTTGAAATTAAAAATCACTGCCACGAAGGAAAACTCCAAAGCCCCCCTGACTATTACATGGCCGGCCCTTAATTACGTATAATATGGATTTAAATTAGAAGGCATATAGACGCAGATTTAAAACCTCGTACAGACATACAGACATAACAATTAAAAGGTATTTCATATCATAATTTGTCCGCCATTGTGTGACACTGAACTATATATCACAAGCGACACTAAATTAATTCAAAATCATTTGATGAGAAAATAATGAGCCTCTAAAATGTAACTCCTGTAGTAAGATAATCAAAAGAGCAATGTCCCTTACATTATGAGGGTCATATTGCAAGTGTCATCTTCTCTACTTTCAACATGGGAGACATATAGGCTGTTTGATTAGTCATGATCAAGAGAAGGCCATTTGACTTGTCACAACTGATTTTACAGTGAAAATAAGATTCATAATCCTTTTGTTTGTCTGTCATCAGCAGGAGGAATTACTCTCTTTAAAGTTGAATCCCACAGAATACAGCTACTCCACCTATTGTACTCCACAGTTCAACAAAAATAACCTAGCTGGTGGCTCCCCCGCTTGGTCAAATTGTTCATATGCATTGGAAAAGCCACAGATTTTTGAAGACAGAGGTCGGCTCACTTGAAGGCTGCTGGCTCAGCCAGGAATAATGGCACTAAACTATAAATGCACACATTTTGTTTCGATATATAGGCCTATAATCCAATCCAACTTTTATAAAAATCAGAGAAGGAATCTTTGAGATATTCAAGTTTATTTTAAGGGGGACTTATTTTTGTTGAACTGTCTTTCATAATTTTCTCATATTGTACACCACGTAACTCTCAAAAAACATTGGTAACCCCCCTTCAAAGACTTGTTTTTCAATAAAGTGTATGTTCAGCTATATTCCTTTAATTTTTCATAAATATCTCATGGATATTGTTCGAGTGATGCTGCTTTTCGTTATAGATCCCACACGTTTTTAGTATTTTACTGTATGTTTTAATGTAATGACATAAGACTTTGAAAAGATCATAGTTCGAAAATTATGTTGGATAGCCCACCTTTTTTTTATAACGTCGGAAAGCTTACTTTTTGAAGAACTTTTTGGCAAAGTTTCATGAATATCTCATGGATTTTAGATTTCTTGCCAAGTGTGGGATTCAACTTTAACTTAAATTAACCTTGCAATTGAAAGTATTGGCATGATCATGACAAATCATTAGTATGATGGATCACAAAGCACCATTTTCACAGTGCAACAGTCCATTCTGTTTGCATATCAAATTTACAGACTGTAATTGTTTGCAATAAAATTCTATTGGTTGTGATTATCAAGTATTGATTTGACAGTGAACTTCTTTACCATTATCTTGGTTGAGGTAATGTGCAACAAATTTTCAATGAAACCACATAGGTCGACTGCTGCCACTCTGTTTTTATGCTTTTACAGGACCTTGTCTTTTTAATTATACCGATTCTGTTTAAAATTTAAAGAACACAATCATACTGCTGCTGTAAATAAAATTCAGTGGACACTGGACAGTAATGTCCAAACAATCCAAATATTTATTGCTCAAAGATACATTTGTAATGGTCATGCACAATCCAATATTGAGATTTCATATTTAATATTAGTACCTACTTGTCAAAATCAAATGGACTTACCTGGTAGAAAGGAAGCAGTAGCAACAGCTACACACACTAGTATAATTGCAGACCTCATGGTGGCTAATCAGTAAGTGCACAGTGTCCAATTAGTTTAACTCCTCCATATTTGGGGGAAGGGCAGTTGTGACGTCACTAATTGGGTCAATGGAAGCCCATCCTGCCCTCTGTATGCATTCTTACTCGTTCTAGAGCCACATAAATCCCATCACAAATTCCAACCATTCATTCATTCCCATTCATGAATTCCTTCCACTGATTCTTTCCAGAATTTCCATCTAACAAAGTGATAACTGCACTGACTATAGACACAATAGGTACAATGTAAGGTGACCAGTATATATTCCATTGTGTTTAATGGCCCCCAAACAATCATCATTTTCCCATTGTTCCCAATTGTTAGGTACAAAATTAATGGACTACATTTCTACTGAGTAAACATGATATTGACACTGTGTACCAACCAGGTGACCTAATTAAGGATTTTTTTGTTTACATTTTGCTAGTTCTCATATATAGAGCAAACAACAAACTTTGCAATATAGCCAGTATGCTGTCTTATAGTACAAGTATTACACATAAAAAAATTGGAATCAATCAGTTAAGTTTTCTGGGAGATTAGGCAGTTCTAGTAAATTATAGTGCATTTTTTACTAGAATCCCCAAATCTTTTGATTGCTGAATGTATAATGCTTGTAATTTCACATCAAGATGTCTAATACATAAATACAGCATACTGGCTATGTTTTGTTATAATTGATTGGTTTCTTGTCTAAAATTTAGGATTTTGTGATTAACTAGGTCGCTTCGCATAGAGCAAACGGTACACAGTGTTGAGCCAGTAAAGTGAATTTTTATTGGATGACATTGAGTGAGTTATGAATATGATTATCATCAGATAATGTGATGTCTGTAATTGATTTATGATGATCTAACATGGCATTGTAATATAAACAGCAAGATACAGGAAGTGAGCAGCTAAAGTAAATCTGCAAATTTCATCACCACAACTTTCGACCATGCAGTACCAATTTTCTAATACAGTACAATGATTGAGTGCCTTCAGTGACGTCCCTGCCCGAGGGGGGGATGTAAGGGTTAGGAGAAGGTGCCTCCAATATTGGACCTGTTTCTCCATTTGAACTTCTTGACTTAGGCTGAAATATACAGTTAGTATAGTGAGTGCTCCCCCCCCCCAGGTGCCCCCCCTCTTTCACTTATTTGATGGTGTGCCCCTTTGCCAATTGCTATTACATTTCCTGGGTCTTAATATATTTTTGTATCGAAGTCTCAACCTATAAAAAAAATATAAGTATTCTTAACAGTACATCGATTCAACAAGATAAGGAATTTCTCTGGCGAAATTTTTTGCGTGTGAAACGTCATCAAAGATTGTGTACATCATTTTCAATGCATAACTTGCCATAAAAACCTTAATAAACGTCCGATTTTCAAAATTTAAATACCTGCGTATATCAAATAAACTTCTCCGCATTCAATGCACTTATTCATTTTGCTCTATTTGCAATATTAAGCTCGCAAAATGCGTTTTGGCGCATAACGTTGTGAGGATGCAAAATTTCTAAAACCAGTAAGAACAACAAACTGTCTTCTTTTATTTGCAAATCCAGGATTGTTTTTGGAGGGGAGATATTTGCTAATTTTTTTAAAAAGAAATGGAGTTTACTTTTTTTTTTACGTTTGCACATATGACAGAAGTTTACTTGTATTTCACAAATTCTTATAGTTGTGTCAGATTTTCATAAAACAAAGGGAGGGTACTTGGAATATTTTTTTTTGCGGCCAACTATTCGTAGAAATGCCTACTTTGAGATATCAAAACTTTTTATTATATGCCTTATGCCCTCAGGTTCATGGTAAGATCGATACAGTACCCTTTTTAAGGGTACTTTTCTTGTTTAATGTCGGGTAAGGTTGTCGTGGGGAGTAAAAGGTATAGTGTAAGCAGATTTGGGGTGGAGAGGCGAAAGTAAGGCAAAAAAGGAATTGTTCCTTTTAATTTGGTTCCTTTTATCTCCAATCGAAAAAGGAATAATTCCACCAAAAGTTGAAAAATTCCTTTTATGTTTAAATTTGAGCAGGCCCTGCATGATAACTGGCCAGACGATGCCGACTCTCTCGTGGGAAAACTTTTTGATGACCTGCTTCAAATCACCAAGCAAAATAATTGCACCTTACAAATTTAGTTATATAAAACTTCGGTGAGAGACAGAAGTTGCAGATTAGACAACAGTAAATCTAGCTTTTCCGAACTTGTATTTCCTTGGCTTATGGCAAAGCCACTAAAGCCTGGATAACTCTGGATCCTTATATAAATGTTCAGTACGTTCAATGTGCAGAACCTTTTTGATAAACTGGCTACTGCTTGAGGCTAAACATCCGTAGAATGCTTTACACACATTCCAGGCTATTTTGGACCTTATTTATTAAAAATTGTCTCAATTATTACTGGTTTTGGTTTACGAAATAAGCTTGTGGGTACTTCTTTCATGCTTCATGAACCCCCCCCCCCCTGACTTTTTGTTTTGTCATGCAGTAAAAACCAAAATAAAGTAAGAACATTTTCTGTCAGAAGTCCTTTGACATGAACTGCTGGGGACAATGTCAGGATCTGTCACTTATAGATTTTTGCGGATCAGCAGCCCACATCATTTTCAAAATTAACTTTCAACTTGGCCATGTTATGTCACTGGCTTAAAAGTGTTTGTTTACATCAGATGGGTTAAGTTAACATGAGATATACCATAGGTGTCAATAAACAAACTATTTAACTTTGTTTGCAAGATATGCACCTGATTACAGGATTAGAAGATTAGAAGAAATTTTAAAGAGGTAACTGTGAATGACGTGGCAAAGCCAGTCTGGAAGTTGAAAATGAAAAAATCAAGATTTCCACTGGACCGCCAATCTGCAATGAGCTGTAAAGTGCTTCACTTGTTCAGTCTGACAAACTGAAACAATAATTTGTGTAACACAAGACAACTGTGAATCAAGCTGTTATTGTTTAGCAAACCATGTAGGATTTTAAGCGCATTAATTCAATTTACACTCATCATTTTAGAATAACAATTATCTCAAACACAATGTCTATTTAAGTTATGTTTATTGCAGCTAAAAGTCGCGTTTAAGCTGTGTTGTGCTATTTTCCTCAGCGTCAGGATAAAAGCACATCGAACCTACTAGGGATTTTTCCCTAATGGACTAACATTTTAGGGAGGGTCCCTTAAGAGATACTCAGTAAAGGGAATCCTTAGCTTGGTACCTCTTAAAGGACCCTCCCTAAAATGTTTAGTCCTTTCAGGAAAATCCTATTGAAACAACAATAAAGGGGATCAGTGAAGGAATAAATATTTTTTCCGCAATCCATAGTTTCGGAGTTAGTTTATGGAGGGCAATTCAAATCTGGCATCAGCCATGTTACAGCAGGTCTTCCTTATGAACTAGGAAGTGTTGAATTTCCTAAAATTCTGCCTTTTTACGCAGATTTTCACAAATTTGACAGCTTCTGGCAGCTTGGCAATTAGGATTATACAAAACATAACACCAGATTTGAATTACCCTCCCAAAACTTACTCAAGAACTATGGACTGAGAAAAAAATATTGATTTCTTCATTGGTTTTTGCAATATCTTGAGAATTTGCAAGTTTCCCTATGGGGAATTACACTATGAACTTCAAGGGCATTCTGGTAAAGGTAAGTATTAATAGAATGAGCCAACATTTTACATGTGACTTTTATTATAAACTGCAATACCAGACCAAGAAAAGGTCAAGCTAGATTGGAAAGTATTGGGGGCACCTGAAACACCCTAATGCATTATGGTTTTAATTCATTAATATCATACCAAATTTGAAACTCAAAACTATATTTTTAAAATGAAACAAGAAAATTTTCAGTCAGTAATCTATTAGAGGTAGTACAAATTAGGGAGACTTAAGGGATAAACTTTCGGAAAACGCCGTTGTAATATAATATAATAAACTAGATTTACCCATGATTTGGGGCAGGACTATAATGGGGAATAATTAACCCCCCCCCCTCTACCTGGATGGGCATCTGGCCCCGTGTTGCATGCTGACCATTTGAAATAGCATTTGAGTAATAATTGTAATATAAGTAAAGATTGGTGGTAGAGGAATTGAAGTTACAAATGCACTGGCATATGTATTGGTGTAAGGTACAGTCAAGTGTACTTACACCTGAGCTTGTAATTTAGGGCATGGCTCGTAAGGAAAGGAAAAGATCTGTTGAAAGGAAATGTGGATTGATGGAAATGTATAGAATTAGGGAAATAGGTAAAAGTGTATGGGCATTGAGACATTCACATATGGAATGGGCTTGAAAAGAGCTTTAAACTGAGGGTAAGATGAGGAAGATACGATGAGTAGAAGTGGTTGAGCAAGGTAGAAGTGAAGAGCAGTAGGTGAGAGTGAAGGATCTTTTTGGCGGGAAGGCAGACGGTGGCGCCAGTCCTGAATATGAGCAATAGCGGAACTACGATGGAGATGCATGCGCCCCTGGTGTGGAAAAACAGTAGAGGCAGAAAACATAAATAAGGGACCTGTTTCACTGTTATTTGCTGTTATCAGAAGGAGAGGATAGATCAATAAGGATAGGTGGACAGTTTAGGTGAGTGGCATTCCTCGGGGAGGAGTTTTTAGCAGTTGCAGGTGTGAGCATGTCACCCATGATTTTTGCATCTTATACCCGGCAGGGATATAGTACAATTTTATATAGCGCCCAATCCAGATAAATCTGCTCACCGGCGACCACCTTTGCTTATTGCACATTTTTCTGTCTTTTTTTTGCTTGACTTCCTTTTTTCATTAAAGTGTGTCAATCAATTAGAATTCATTGTTTTTTCGTGCAGTATTAATTAACACATGCACACGTGTGCATGCCCCAGGGCTATGTTTAATTTCGCCTCCAGCAATATTCAGCCATGTAGCCCATTGTAACAATAGGTAATTGTTCTACTGAACATTTTAAAACAATGCATGGTTACATACAAGTACATGATGAGGTTGATGACTATAAAATTTGATGACATTGGTCCTATATAAACACTACAATCAATTACATAGTTTCCATAAGTACCATAGGTAAGGGAAGGTAGTACATGTATTGGACTGTCTGAATATAATAAAATAGAATAGAATATGATAGAATAGAATAAAGTAGAATAGAATAAAATAGAATTGAATGGAATAACAGAGAAGAATAAAATGAAATATTATCGAATAAAATAAAATGGAATATAATCGAGTAAAATATGATAGAATAGATTCAACTCACACAGAATTAGAATAATTTTTTGTTGGCTTAGAGTTAGAGTAGAATGAAATAGAATTTAATTCAATACATTTTGCTAATATGGAATTGAATTAAGTTTGTGTTGGCTTAGAAGAAGAATCATAAAATAGATAGAAGAGAATTATAGAATATAATAGAATAGAAACTTAGAATCTTTACAAGTGTTTTCCATGCTTGGTTGGTGGCAGCCACTGAAATATTTATCAGATATTCGTAATTCAATTTAGAAAAAAACAGAGACAGTACATTTTTCTTCGGTTATTGTTCTCAAAAAAGGAGACCATTAAGTGGCAGATTATGTCAAATTAAATTTATATATAGTTTTCAGTTCATTTCTTAATATTTGGTGAAGAAAAAAAACACTGTTCTGGGATGCCCTCTCCAAGATACAGTGTATTCATGCTCCAAGCTAGGTCTTTGGTACCTTATTTCAATAGCAAAATAATAGAGTAGGCCTATATATACTTGCCAAATATGAAATAGCGAGGAGTCACCCTATATGCCAACGGCTTCAGTAGTTTTCAGCTGTTTTTTCTACAGTGGGGCTGCTTGAAAGTTGATGTCTTGTGAAAAATATGAGTCTGGGCTTTCAAAATTCAAAATGGCATTCGTTGCTATAATAGCCAGAAAATGGCCTCCTCCGATTCTTGAATTTCTCTTATTTCAGTGCCTTCAATTGTCAAAAATATTAGCAGAAAACATTCTCAAAGTCTTTACTGCTTTCGACAATACACTTTGATGTTGCAAATAAGAATATGGCGTCAGTAGAAAAACATTTGCTGATTTTTGTTGACATGTCGTCATGATGAACGTCGCCAACATTGGTGTAATTTGTGTAATTCCACAGTTTGTTGTTACACATCCATGTTTCAAATAGTTTCTATTCCTTCGAGTATCATCCTCTATCGATTCTCCTCAATTCTCCTTGTTATTTGTTGAGATGTGTAATTGAAACATAATTATATCTATATCTATGATATCAAGAAATATTGGTGAAACACAACATTATTGTACATCATTTATTCAACACAAATAAATTCTCCACAAAATAAAAACATCGAAAATAATTTACTTCCACGCGGCATTCACTCGGGGAGTTTGAAAAAATTTTTGAAGAAGGAAAATATCTGAAAAGAAGAAATATAAATATAAAATATTATAGAAACAACAAACATTTTACTGTAGAAAAATTATAATGCAGTTTTCCTATTTCAATTGGTATTCAAACTGTATACAGGTTCCTGACATAGGTTTGATGTGCAAGGCTGACTTGAACTACTAATTCAATACATTTTGGAACAAACAAAAACTATGGTTGCAAAAAAAAACGCAGCAAGCCTGTAAGAAATCACAAAAAAACCAAAAACACTTTTAAAAGTTGGTTCTTACACAAGTGAACTCTAGGGTTCAATAAATTATTGATGTAGTTTCCAATGTCATACTTGGAAGTTTAATGCCTGGACAGCATAATGTTAACTGAATATTCTTAAAAAGACTGTATTTATCATTTTACCAAATTATAATCAAGTTGTAATCATATTATAATCGAGATGTGCATTTAAAAGTACTGAGTGTATATAGATGATACAACCCTCTCAGGCTCATGGTTGACACTCATCGAGTAATGAGACATTTAAAGAGGATTCACAATAATTATTATGAAACGTTAATTTTTAAAAGCAATAAATATTCACCTAGTATGCGCCATATTGGCTTCCGTGGTTGGATCCGTAACCCTGGCCGTTGTTGTATCCGTACTTGTTGTTGTTGTTGCCATAGCTACCTCCGTAGGTGTCGTACTCGTTGCCATAGGATCCGTAGCTCTTTCCCTTGTTGCCGTAATGGTTGCCGTAGGCACCGTAACCAGCACCGTAACCAGCGTCATATTTGTTTCCGTAGTTGGCGCCGTACTTGGATCCGTACTGGGCATGGGGTTGGTAACCGTGTCCGTGGCCACCATAGAGGCTGCCGAGGGCGACGGCAACCATGGCGAGAAGAAGAAGAGCACAAAGACCACGAGCCATTTTTAGATTTGTGTATGAGACTTACTTTGCACCGATGCAAGGTCGAATGATTTTTGTCAGCGACTTCCTCGTTTTTATAGTGGCAAGGACGTGTGCCAATGTCGTTAGGTGATAAACGTTAAGTTACGTGGGGCATAAATCAGAGGAGAACACACTCATTCATCATCTCATTTTTATTGCCGATCGTTCTCATGACACTTAAAAGAATTCATGACATAACAATCCGCAAATATTCCAATGTGACATAATCGTGCCATAATCATGACACGCGGCCACAGAAGTCATGGCATTAGACTGATCTAAAAGATGACCTTTCGACCACAGTCTGAATTAACTAGCACCAACAATAGAGAATAAAAAGAGCTGCTCTAACATTAAACAAACAATAGGTGATTCTTGCAAGCACACATGTGAATATTCATAGCATTCCAATTCACTCTATGGCTATGAATGATCATGCTACTGTCACTTTTTACCAATTTTGATTCTCTTTAACTTAATCGTATTCAATTTAAGGATGTATCAGACACTTTAAATTGTATGAATTTGTATCAAATGGTTATATCATAGGATGACCAGACAGTTTTTAGATAGATTATAGATAGATATGATTAGTGCAGCCCTCTAAGCCCAGTTCTGGGTGCTCACAAGGGTTGATTGATGAGATGGGAGGGAGAGCGGGAGTCCTCAACATGTTACACATTTACCCCATGTGAGGGATCTTTTACCTGCCCAGTTTAGACACTGATACAAGGGGCTGCCAATTTAACGTCTTTGGATTGGATTTAGTATTCCCCTGTCACTTTGCGACCAAATAATATCTGGGGGGTTGGAGTTTTCCTTGGCGGGAAATTTATTTTCACGATTTCGGCGGCAGTAATTATTTATTTCAAGCAAGACGCCTTCAAATATTTATTCTGAATCAAGTAATACCCCGTCAAGAAATACCACCCCCAGAAATTATCTATTTCAAGACTGCTCAAAAATTATTCATTTATATCATCAAAACTGAGCAAGAAATTATTTATTTAAAGCGAGATGCCTCCAAACATTTATTCTTTATCAAGCAATACCTTGTCAATATATACCACCACCAGAAATTATTTATTTCAAGTCTGCCAACAAATTCTTCATTAATTTCATCAAAACTGAGCAAGATATTATTTATTTCAAAAAAATACCTTGTCAATAAATAACACCACCAGAAATTATTTATTTCAAGACTGCCAACCAATTATTCATTAATATCATCAAAACTGAGCAAGAAATTATCTATTTCAAAAAAATTGTGAGACCTCCCCCCCCCCTGGATATTAGTTGGTCTCCCCCTAACTCTTTGGGGGGGAGGGTTGGTCTAGTGGTAGCGTGCTTGACTGCCAATCGCTGGGTCCAGGGTTCGAATCCAGCTCTAGTTGGGTCATCTGGGACTATGTTGGATTGCTGTTTCAATCATCCTTCGCCTCATTGCTGTGTCCTCCTCCTGTCCTAATTAGCCTACCAAGTGCATAAATACAGGATGTAAAGCCCCCGTCATCCATCCATCCCTACCTCTTTGAACTTTTTGTTTCCCTTTCTCTTAGCTCTGGATGGGGTTTTGTTTTCTCCTGCCTCTTGACAGTGTTACTTTTGAACCCCACCCGTATCCAGAGCCTCAGACAGAAATATAATATCAATTTTAGTAATTTCATTTAGTAATTGATGTGATTTCATATTGCAAAAAATTCCAGATCAAATATCTTACTTGTGCTCAGTCACCATATTAGGCATCAGTTATACAAAAAATCATACTTATAGCTGTTCGAATCCACATCCTACTTTTCCTAGACTTCTAAAGAGTTTGAAGTCATAATTTTAAGATAAAAGTCGAAATTTTCAGTTAACATTGCAATACTGTACAGTTAAATAACAACATTTTTGCATTCCAAATCTCGAAATTACAACTTTGCTTCAAAAACGTTGGAGAGGCATTCGCAAAATTTTGAATATTAACATGAAATTTTATTTCATAGTCCAAAATTGCGACTTCGTATGTTGAAATTTTGAGAATGTAACACAAAATGTTCACTCTCAATTACAAAATTAAAAATTTTACTTGAAGTTTAAAGTTTAACTTAATTTTATAGCACAATTAAATACAACCAATAAAACAATCTTGACAACATTTTGAGTTTAAAGTCATTATTATGATCAGGAGTTCAAAAGCCATAATTTTGAGTCTAAACTTTTTAAAATGATAACTTCAACATTTTTTGTTTTAAGTCAAAGTTTCTTGTTTAACCATGGCCCTGAATAAATGTAGCTACTGTACACCAAAATGATCTGGTTTTTACGCCCAGAAATTTATTTTATCCAAACGATAATGAGCAAAAATAAAATATTTATTGCGTTGACATTCGATATCAAAATATTCATTACAGTCTGTCACTTTGATACAGAAAACGAGTGGACTGTTGCACTGTGAAAATGGCACTTTGTGTGTCTTTATGCTGATGATAAGTCATGATCACACCCAATACTTTGATTTAAGGAGACTTATCCACTCTAAAATCACTTATGACAAGTCAAATGACCTTCTCTTGATCATGAGTAATCAAACAGCCTCTATGTTTCCCATGTTGAAAGTAGAGAAGATGACAATTCATCGGCTATCACGAGTCAAGAAGTGCATTTTTCACAGTGAACTGGTCCTTTATATTAAAGTGACAGACTGTATCTTACTAATATTAAAATAACAGTGTCCGGGATTTATCTCAGTTCCTACTTAATGCCTGGCTTTCTAACTTTCCCCACGTCTTCCTCATACTCATAGGGAGCCACTGCCACATTTTCATCCAAATTACTTTCCTCTAAATGTCCTAATTAAAGATAATTAGTTTTAAGCTGTTTCATATACAATACAGAAGAGGGCAGCAGCTGCAAGATCTCTTCCATCTTCCATTGACCCAAGGCTCTGATAATCCCCTCCTCTTAAGACTATTTACACGGGCACTTATTGCTTATGTAATTAATTGTATACACATGTGTTTATTGTACACTCCTCAGCAAAATAAATGGCCCTTGTTAATTTTCCGCTCCTTATTTGGAACATCAGGTTTTGGTAAAAACGAGGTCAATAAAAATTTGCGAACTGTTGCTTAGCCTAATTGCTCAGCATCTAGTTGTGTAGGGGGAACAGGGGCACATTGGGACGCTTTTTACATCTATTCATTTTAGTCAATATTGAAAGCACTGAGCAACTCAGAAGTTTGCATGAATGTCACCAATAGCCACTGTTAATTAGTAGAGAGGCTTTGCTACACGTTACGAATGACGTGTACGTGTGCAAGTGCTATCTAATAATATTCGCGTAGCGAATTGAGCACAAGAAAGGTTTCAAAAATCTGTGCAGTGATGGTCTCAACATCAATGGTCGACAGCAGGAAATGAGGTCAAGTGGGACCAGCTTCTTATCAATGATTTAGTTTCGAATATAAATAAACATGACAGATTCATATTCAAAAGTGTCTTAGAAATTCATTTTTCTCCATTAATATTCCCTGTATCTATTATTTTTATGGAATAGTTAATTATAAGCCTTGACAAGCTAAATTAAATTATTAACATGTGATTCATTTCAAAACAGACAACAAGAAAACATAACAAAATTAAAGTTACATAATCTTTGTCAACTGATAATTATGTAACAGTGAGCACTTAATCTACATGCAGATCATGTTATTGTTTTTGTTATCACCATTATAGACTTAAATTTGGCAGCTTTCAGTGTTGTCTTCCTTATTACTATTTAGCTGATTATCTATCAATTCTATTTATTCTTAATCCTATTTATTTGCTATCCTAGCTATCTATCTCTATATTCTATTTTTGATCTATTTTATCTTTCTAATAGTTTCTAGTATACATTTCTCTCTATTTTTCTTTATATCTGTCTTTCAATTTCTTTTAAACAGTAACATAACTTCCTTTCATACATTGAACATGAAATAAATTTAATGAAAGTTAGTTTTTAAGAGCTATGCGAATTTCATGGTTGTGCCATTTACATATTATTGTTGTCATGGCAACCCCCACGTTCAAGGGACACGTATATACGTGTAGCAAAACCTCTCTAAAGAGCTTAAATCCAAGGCATAAGAGATTAGACTGCACCTACTCTTTTGCAGTCAAATGTGGCTTGATCATAACCGTCCCTATATGCCCCGATCCCAGGGCATATTGGGACTTCAGTAAAAAAAAACAATTTTAACACTCTATGTGCACTAACTAGTTCGAAAAATTTGACATTTAACTGTCCTGGGTGCGGTCGTCACTGCAAGCAACACACTGTGCTTTGCTATGAATTTGTTCACAAAGCACTTTTCGTCCACCATGCCACAATTCACTGTGGCCTGTATACGTATAGTCTGCTGTCTCAGGTCATTCAGTCAACTAGTACGTGCAAAAGTTTACCAATTGCGAAAATTGCTTTGAGACCTTTCGATATCATTAATCGATGAAATTGCTCAGATTGAGAGAGTACTACAAAACCATTGATCGACTTAGATGCTACATTGAATAATTTATCTCTAGAATCCAGCCATTTTGGACACGTCATAAAGCAAAGGGATTCATCCTCCACAAGGTTTAAATTCCTTTTCTCACAAATTCGATTTTCTGCCGGGACACAAGGGCAATTGTGCCTACCTAGTTCAATGTCTAGGACAGTTCAGGTTCATGATAAAATCGATACAGTACCTTTTTTAAGGGTACTTTTCTTGTTTATAGCTATCATTAGGATCAATCATCGGGTCCTTATTGAAAGATTCATTCAGGTTTAAATTTTGCAAGTAATTTTTAAAGTCTGTCATTGATTTTGAACTATCTCCACAGGTTTTGACAAATTTTGGTGTATTTCTCTGATATTTTCTAAGTAATCAAATGATATGAAGCGAGGTGAATGATCGGAAATTCTTTGGATTAGAATCCCCTCAATAGTCTTTGAGAAAGTTTTTGATAATTTGACTAATAAATTGTGACCTGCTCCACCAAAATGAGTTCAAGGTAGGCTTTACATATTTCTCAGAAATTAGCAAAATGTGTCAAAAGGTCACTTTTGATGTTTTTCAGCTGTTGGTACCACGTTTCAGCAAAATTAATTTTCTTTGAATAATTACGACCATTTAACCAAAAATTGATTTTAAATTGTCTTACTTGAGTGCCCCTCTCGATTTTCTTAGTTCTTTTATTGTAATGTGGGGAATTTCAAATGCCATTTTCTCAAAGTTTGATTTTTCGTATCATCGATGTTTGAGGTGCCATATCTTTGGATTGGATGGAGATATCAAAACATACTAAACATCATTTTAAAGCTTAATTCTAGTAGAATAAAGTTATTTTCATGCCTAAATATGTTAGGAGGCCGACTTTGAACCCATTTTGGTGGAGCAGGTCACAATTATCTATCAAACTGCCACTTTGATTGGTTAATCTTGTTGATAGCTTTATTTTTGGAATAAAACTAGATGATAATAGAGCTTCAAAGTAGTGGTTTATGTGGTTATTCTCCCTAATCTTTAAAAGATCTATATTATAGTCTCCTGCAATGACAACATGTTTATACTGCTTGAGGGTATCGAAAAATTGTGCCGTTTCCTCTGTATAGGTTTTAATATCATCTACATTTTGTCGAGGAGGTCTGTAGATATTTCCTATGACTATAGATGCTTTTTTCTGCTAACATCGGTGTATTAAGATTTTCAGATACTTTAATGAACAGTCCATCCCAAAAATTTCATGCAGTGTGTGGGATAATGTTGTATTTAAAAAATTTTATAAATGCAAGTAGATCGCTACTCCGGAATGTGCACTGCCTGTTTTACCATTACTTACAATAAGGTTATAGTTTTCAAGCTAGAGAAGGGAGATGTCATCATGTGTCTCTTGCAAACAAATCGCACTTATTGCAATGTCATTTTGCCTAAATAATTTTATGTAAAGCTTAAGTTGAGTATGTTTATACTGGAATGTATTAATGTATAATTTAGTTAATTTTATACTCTTGCAAACAAAACAAGGTTTTGAGTGCAGACAGATGACAGATGGTTGGACGTGAGTTTATGACAAATTTATTCTATGCTTAATCTTACAAGTCAATCGATCGATGAAAAGTTGTTATGTAAACAATAAATACAAACCACATATTTGTGTAGACTCAATTTGCTGTCATATATCATGAAAGGGTAAGGGGGCGACAAATTTTAAACTTGTCAGTTGGAGTCTGTCTCTGCTCCTTATTGACAAGCAGCTGTCAGGCCCTTGAAAACTGATTTGGGTCAAAACATAGCATAGGACAGGACATACGATTAGGTCGTACAATACCTATCCGTATCACTAGTATGCCAGCCTACTTCCAAAAAGCATTTCTACTGACGCAGACCCATTACTCTGCATAGAATGGAAATTTTCAGAAATCATGAGACATAAGAAAGTTATTTTTTGTAAATTTAGCTTTAACTTTTGCCATAGAAGAGGGATGATTTTACTCATCAGAAGTTTGATGGTATCTACCTTTATATAATTCATGTTTCTTGAGCTATTTCTTTCACCTTTAGGATTGAGGAATCTGGGTGGCCTACGACTGCCAAATTCGCACAGGGTACTTACATTGTCGCAAAGAGGCCACAGAGCTACTTTTGGTACTTCAACGAACCCTAAATTGGTTGTTTCCACACTTTTCATGAACACATTTTCGAAATCCAGCATCCAGTTGCGAGTGTCATGTTGGCGTTCTGTGCGCATGCGCAAATCAACTGCAAGTGATGTGACGTCATGTCTTGCACACGTGCCTCACCTCCTAAACTGGAGAGTTCCACTATTGAAAATCGCCGAAAATGTGACAAACATCGCCGGAAAATGGAACAAACATCGTCAAAAATGTGTTTAACAATCCAAAAATTAACGCCCATCAACCCAAATGTAAACAGCCTTTGCCATGCTTTTGTTATTCAAAGTATAGAGGCTCTGGTTGGTTAATGCACTTTTTGGCTTTTTTGGCCAGAACTGAAATGCTCTTAAATGATGCTCAAATAAACGGCAATTGTGCAGTTTTACTCCAAATTTTTGGTATCAGGAGTCTACTAAAACATGTCAGGGAACAAAAAAAAATTTTTCGGGGGGGTCACTGCATCTTTTAATAGGAAAAAATGCTATTTTTAACTTAAAATCTGATAAAAACACTAAAATAGAGGCCGAGGGATGAATTTTAATAGTATAAATGCAAATAAGGTGTCAAATGAAAGAAGAGAAATAGTACTATATGATCCTGGAGGCGCTTTTTTGAATTTTGGTCTGAGTATTTTTTTATCCCAATAAAGATGCAAAAAGTTGCTCAGTTTCAACTAAAACCCCATGGAACAGGGATTAAAATTAAAATTTCAAAAAAGCGCCTGCATCATCTTGTAGCACTGCTTCTCTGCTTTCATTTGACACCTCATTTGCCTTTCTACCATTAAAACTCATCCCTCGGCCTTTTTTTGAAGTTTTTCTTCATATTTTAAGCTAAAAATAGCATTTTTACTATAAAAAAAATACAGTGCCCCCCC
Organism: Platynereis dumerilii; assembly: GCA_026936325.1. Taxonomy (NCBI): domain Eukaryota; kingdom Metazoa; phylum Annelida; class Polychaeta; order Phyllodocida; family Nereididae; genus Platynereis; species Platynereis dumerilii. The sequence goes on from JAPTHN010000073.1 coordinate 1,634,793, forward strand.
TGAAAAAAAATTTTTTTTTTCCTTGACATATTTTCTTTGAAGCCTTATGCCAAAAATGTGGATGAAATATATATACAGAACTGCCTTTAATACAGCAGCATTTGAAGGAATAGCAGTGTAGCCCTCAAAAAGCTCAAAAGTGCATTAACCAACCAGAGGGTGGAACTCTCCAGTTTGGAGATGAGCAACTCATGCTGCGCGGCTACAAACCCTCAGCCATTGCTACAGCTTACAGGTCATAAATAACTCAGGAAAACTCCAAGCCCCGCCCTAATTATTAAATGGTATGCCCCTAACAATGCATGTGACCCTTCGGGCTTTTCTAGTTCTATACAATTACACATGTTAAAATGTTTTCAGGAAAGTGTCCAAAAAGAATGCTCTGTCTCTTCACAAGGCTATAAAAAGCCACCGTTTTTCTTTGTGATACCAAAAGCGACCATATGTATTTATTCATTTAGGCCTACTTTGTGGAGATACATTAACCAGGAAAACAAAAATGTTTACAATTCATATATGCTGTGTTACACTCAACAAATGTTTGTCAAGGCCACAAGTGGCGACACCTATAGATACTGTGTTGTATGTGGGCCACAATGTATACATCCTCCACGATTAAGTGTTAGAATTAAAACGAATTTGTAAGATGCTGATGTTTAGGTAAAGCCTTTTCCAACTGGATCAACAAAAAACAAGTAATTGATGAAACAGACTGCACCTGTTGCTGTGGATGATTATTGGACAAACAGTCTTATTGCCATTTAAGTGATGAGTAATATCACAATTTTTGTCATTAAGGTGGCGATAGGTGAATTCATATATCAGGGTAAGTGGTCGAGAGTCACTGATCTAACTGATTTCATTTCTATATTTCTTTTGTATGCCTCAGACAATGATGCAAATGACCACACATATTTTTAAACCAATTAAATAGAGCTCTAGATGCTTCATGCATGCTACCCAAATCACAAGGTATACTTTTGAATGTGATGGTATAACTATTATTTTTACAAATTCTAACATGACATTGGGGTGCGACAATCTTATATCCAGGTGTGATTTCATATCCAGGTGTGGGAGGCTTTGAGTCTTCCTCAGTGAAATTATTTTTTTCATGGCTGTTAGGGTGCACGCTGAGCCTATGCAAAATTTAAAATGTTCAGAGACTTCTGTCCCCAATCTAGTTTTTTTCCTTAAGGGTTACCATAGAGAAAAACACATGCAGCATTTTTTTTTTATTGAAAGAGACTTAATGGGTCCACCTCAGCCTTGAAAATTGACTTTTTTTTATTAATTTACTAAAAATTAATAATGCCAAAATGTGCAAAATTAAGATATCTAATCAGTGAGCACATACTTGTTATTACAGATCTCATATTAGTGTGCCATGTTCTTTTCAACTGCCACAGTGCTCTTGTGATGTCAGTATCAGCATAATGATTTCACAGTTGGTATATTCACAGTTTAAAGTTGAATCCCACACTTGGCAAGAAATCTAAAATCCATGAGATATTCATGAAACTTTGCCAAAAAGTTCTTCAAAAAGTAAGCTTTCCGACGTTATAAAAAAAAGGTGGGCTATCCAACATAATTTTCGAACTATGATATTTTCAAAATCTTATGTCATTACATTAAAACATACAGTAAAATACTAAAAACGTGTGGGATCTATAACGAAAAGCAGCATCACTCGAACAATATCCATGAGATATTTATGAAAAATTAAAGGAATATAGCTGAACATACGCTTTATTGAAAAACAAGTCTTTGAAGGGGGGTTACCAATGTTTTTTGAGAGTTACGTGGTGTACAATATGAGAAAATCATGAAAGACAGTTCAACAAAAATAAGTCCCCCTTAAAATAAACTTGAATATCTCAAAAATTCCTTCTCTGATTTTTATAAAAGTTGGATTGGATTATAGGCCTATATATCGAAACAAAATGTGTGCATTTATAGTTTAGTGCCATTATTCCTGGCTGAGCCAGCAGCCTTCAAGTAAGCCGACCTCTGTCTTCAAAAATCTGTGGCTTTTCCAATGCATATGAACAATTTGACCAAGCGGGGGAGCCACCAGCTAGGGTATTTTTGTTGAACTGTGGAGTACAATAGGTTGAGTAGCTGTATTCTGTGGGATTCAACTTTAAGCTGTGTCACTTGGAACCCACACTGATCACACCATTACAAATCCACAATAACCTGTTATATTGTTACTCAACATTGATTATTCAGTTTGATATTTGAATAAATCCAAATGTTACAATATCCAGCTTTATATAATGCATGGATTTTGTGTATAACTGCTATCAGTTTTAGCACTTCTACAACAAAACGAATTCATTCACTCTCACGTTCATTTGTTGGTCTGAGAGGTTATCATGTGCTGCTCTTTCTAGGCAAAAATAATATATATATACTCAGGAACCATTCAGAATTTAAGACCTGAGGGGGGGAAACTGGAGTTTTGCTTGGGAGCTTCCTTATCACTGATTTCCAATAATGGTTATTTTATGATCGAATTCTTTGCCTCCTTGTCTGGCCTTTTCCAAAGTTTTTGGGGAGCAACTTCGCCCCCCCCCCCCCATTCCCGTCCTCTGGTATGCCCATGCAACACAACCGGCTGACCATTGGTGATGTTGTGAGATTTTTTTATCGATGTCTTAACTTTAAAAAAAAGTAATATGTAGGTTATCTTAACAGTATATCGATTCATCAAGGTTATAGACCCAATCCAATAGTGATGCCAAAAAGAAGAAAGTATTTTATAGTGTTTCTTACGATCATTTGTAAAAAATGTGCAAAATTAGGGAAAAATTAGGGATTTCCAGGCGAAGCAAGGCTTATGACTTGCATTATTGACTTTGACACACAGAGAGACAGAAAAATTATTTTATTTCATCATCATCATTTGAAAAACATTGTATTATTATGAAAAAGGTATAGAGTATGATAACGACATGGGACGAGTTATAAATACGGATGATGAGGAGACCCACCAAAGACAAAAATATTGTTGCTGCTGTTGGCCACTTGATGATTGTAACGTTAACTTTAGAGTAAAAATATGCCACCTTTAATTAATCAATTTCACATGTTCTAAAATATCAGCAAGTATGTCTGGTTTGTTGCTTTGTCACTTTCGGTGATGAAGATATATACATTTTTGTGAGCAACCAGGTCAAGTAAAATTGTGACGTTGTGACATGATATTTCCGTAATGTTGCATACATTTGTCTTATAATTTTAACAATTTACGTATATTTAAGCATGCCATATCTAATAGCGTTAGGACAATTTGTCAATTTTAAGTAGTTTATGCTGTTTCTTTTTCCATGGTAAAATCCAACAAGAACCCATGGGTTGTTAAATGGAGGTGGCGTGTTGTCTTAGTTCAGATCATCTGAATCCAGCAGATAATTTGTCCAGCACTGCTATAAGTATAAGGTCATGCGTCATGAACTGGTCTGCTAAAATGGTGGATTTGTCGCTAGAAATTTCAAAACAAAATATTCAATAGAACTTTTCTACCACTTCTATCTAAGTTATTTCAACATATTTGACATCATAAGAAAGCAAATATTCTCTAGTTTACAGAACTGTGCCCTTTTTAAAATCACTTAAACCATTAAAACGCTATTGTCCAGAATGTTGAAGCATGTCAGTCAGAATCAGGGGTGGATCTGGAGTCTGTGTAGCGGAGTCGGTGTAGCAATATTGTGAAGAGAAGAAATCAGCCCCTCTGCACTGTTCCAATCATGGTTTATTTTTTCAGATAGTTATTTTAGTTCAATTGCTATGCTTTAGATGTCTTACTTGGGGTTTTGAGTGCTTTTCAGGAAAAGCCAAGCAGATATCATTCTCAACCTCAGCAGTAATCTAAAGAAAGCATATTGCAAAATGATGTAGTTTGTGATCGCAAATATTTTCAATGTACACTTAAAAAGCAAAAACCAAGATTGATGTCATTCAGATTAGTTGCTAAATTGGGGTATCCTTGTGTTAGAGCCTGTGCTGGGCAAGGAAAAGATCCCTCACATGGAGTAAACATGTAGCATATGAGGACTCCTGCGCTCTCTCTCATTTCGTGACCAGTCATATAAAGTGGAACATCTTCATCACTAAATGTCACACAGCAACGAATAAGACATGGATTCTGGTGTTTCTGTATGTCAGGAAGTTTTTTATGATGTTATCTTTACCCTAAAACCAACCATTCATTGACTATGATGCCTTATTTTGCCAAAGAATCTTGATTTTTTTCCAAATTTTTCACTTTTTTTGCATTTGATCCTTAAAAAAAGCATGAAACAATTATAATATAGACATTTTAATGACATCATTGCATTGGGTATATTGAAATACACATATTTTGCCAAAAATTATCAAATCGGATAAGCCATTAAAGATCTAGACCAAAAACTGTATACACCTATTTTTATGGCGGCCATCTTGGAAAATGGCCGCCAGGGGAAAACGCGACCGATGCATCGCGCCAGAAATGGGTTTTCTGGTGCGCCTTATTATTCCCTTTATACCCATATGCTCCGTTAGTTGTACCTCGTACGACTAGGCTAGAGCCGCTGGGCTGCGGGTCTATTAGGGAAATCTTTGGCGAAGTCCTGAGCATGTGAAACGTCATCAAAACGTGTGTATACAGTGGCGAAGCTAGAAATTTTTCAGAGGGGCACAAAGTACCGATTTTCAAAATTTAAAAACCTGCATATTAAATAAACTCCTCCGAATTCATTGCACTTATTAATAGGGTGGAGTGAAAAATGTCAAAAATTAAAAAAACAGCAGGTCCAAATGCTTGTCAATTTGTCCAAAACTCACGTTTTCAGTGATTTTCGGAAGCTGCAGTGAGAATTGACGGTGCACTTCAGGATTAAAGAAAACAGTTAAAATGTCTTTTCGCCGAACTCGCGGTTACGCATATCTTTGTGGATTTTAAATATACAACAAAATAGATGGCATATTTGGAATCAGTGAAAAATTCCCCACAAAATGAATACCAACATGATACACTTACCTTCCGTTTCAGGTCGGATCAATCCACTCAAATTTACATAAAATCGTAATAAATTTGTATCATTCATGAAATGGCTCCACATTTAATGAAAATGATAATGTTTATTTGTTTATAGTGCATTACATCAAAATAGTGACCTCAATGCACTGTACAGTAATACACAGATTCATACTATATTTTAAATTAAGTAAAATTGTAATTAAAAACCAAAATATAATAAGAAATCAGATAAAAACTATTAAAACAAATTAAAAGTAGTAAGATCTAAATAAGTGTGTCTTTAACCTGGCTTTGAAATTTGACTCCAATACCACAACAGACCATCACCCATTGTCAGAAACTCCCTCTTTGTTGTTCTCACTAGTGTAAATAATAAACAAAAATATGTATCTTACAAGCAAGAATGACAGGACTTCATGTTTGTGCCATGATTTATTTCCATGACCACTTGTTCTTGAAATATTACCTTTAATGTAACAGCACAGTGTAGTTAAACTTGAAACTCATTATGGGTAGTTGTAGGATGACAATGTCGCTGTTGTTCATCTTGTTATTTTACTATTGTGTATCTTACCTATATGATTATGTGCTTTTATAAAGTAGATCCAATAAAGCTAATAGTACACAGTATACTATACCAAGGCAATAAATGAATTTACAGATCATGTAAGTTTAAGTATTCGGCTGACATCCTTTTCAAAATTTATGGCAGACCTTAATGTACAACTCCTTGAGTTATACAGATTTCAAATTGGTTTAGAACAGGTAGTTTTAAATGTTCACTACAGTGGGTATTCAACCAAAAATATAACAATTAAAATATAATCTCTTTTGCGCTCTTGAGGATTATATACACAAAATCTTGCTCGAGTGAATCTGACCATTCCAATGATTCATGTTCATATGCACTGCTGGATTAGGACAGTACCCTTACATGTGTGACTGTGTCTGATGCCTCTGAGGATATCTCTAACTTCATCAAAGCTTTACTGATTTATCAATTTATTGAATGGTTACTTTCAAAATACTTTTTGAAACAAGTAACCAATGGCATGACAACAATATCTTTAATGGGACAGATCACTTTATTTGTACTTTACAGTATGTGTACAGTATATGTACAACGCTATCTCTCACTGGGTAACCTATCTTTTAATACCTCCCAAAACTATCTACACTTTGATATCTTACTCATTATTTGAACATGAAATACGATTCACATCACTATAATCAACTGACAGAAATAACGGTAACAAGACAGAAAAATAAATCTTATTGTCCTATAGGTACTTACAAGATAAACCACTTTTAGGTCATCCAAGGTCACCAAAGTGTCAATGAGACTTACCAAAATACTTATTTGAACACTTGTAGTAAGTTAGCCAATCAAATTAAAATGTTTATAGAGACTTTAGGGATGTTAGTCAATGTTGTAAGCAAGCCAAAACAGTTAAATATGTGTAATTTTAGTCTCAGAGGTCACTTACCCCCAAGGACAATAAGAGGTCAAATTTAAAGTGTTTGAACATCTAAAGTGAAGTTCAGAGTCTGTAGAAGCTATCTTGAAAGTTTCAAGCTTTTTTCATTACATGCACAATCCTTTTGGTTGTTTGTCCCACCGGAACATTTTTACGCAGTTCTCACAGTACTTACTGAGCACTGATAATATACATAGATATGGCATGTTGGTACTCATTTTGAAGGAAATTTTATTCTGAATTCAAATATATAACTCTCATTTCTGTCTCTTTAACCTGGACAAAAATAACGCTAACCGCGAATCTACCGAAACTAACTTTAAAGGCATATCTTTGATCCTGAAGTGCACCGCCAATTTTCACTGCAGGTCAAAAATGAAAATGGAATTGCCAGTTTCATGCAAATTGACAAGTATCTAGACCTGCTGTTTTTTTAATTTCAATTTTCACTCCACCCTACTTATTAATTTTGCTCTACTTGCAGTATTAAGTTCGCAAATAAGCATGTCGGCGCATCACGCTGTGAGGATATAACTAATTCAATAGCTAAAACCCAGTGGCCAAAATGGACCAGTGGCATATCTAGGGTTTTTTTTGCAGGGGGGGGTTGCTTTCGCAAATTAAAGACTATTTATGCATAACATAATCAAAACAAACATGCCACAATAATTCAATTGTACAAACAGATTTGAAGATTTCTACATAGCAATTAACAGAATAACAAAAATGCACAATTTTGGTTCAAATAACTGAAGCTTAATTTCGTTTGCAACCTTCCTAGTTAAGTGAGAGATGCATAAAACAAGGGGGGGGGGCTTAGACATTTGTTTCATAAAAATGCCTACTCATTTTAGATATTAAAACTTTTTAATTACACGCCACATGCCTTCTGGTTCATGATAAATCGATACAGTACCCTTTTTAAGGGTATTTTTCTTGTTTATGTCACTTTCCTCTTTGGACAACTGTCCTACAAAAAGAACACAATAGTCATTCAGGTTGAATGTACACATTCTACAATTATGAGGATAGCTGCATGTTAATGTCAAAGTAATATGAAACAAATTTGTATTTTTCTTTTTACAGAAGAATGGGACCATACAGGAAATTCATGTTATCGTCTGGAATAATTACAATTGTTATTTTCCTCGCAACTAAGATGTCAAGGCTTGAAAGTGATATTCAGAATTTTAGGGAAATGTTCCTGCAAAATATCATGCCTAGGAACAGGCAGACATTTCAAAACGAATCTTCGAAAATGAAGATGGTTACAGAAGAGAAATGGCATAAGGATTTCAATCTGTCATCTGTGAGCCCTTTCATTTACATGTTTGGCACCACAGAAGTCCAAGTTGGAGGGTCAGTGCCAACGGAGTGCTCATTACTATTCATTGGTATTCATTCAGGACCTGACATGACCGACAGAAGACGAGGTATTCGAGAAACGTATCTCAGAAATGTTGATTCATCAAAAGTAGTTTATCGCTTTATTTTAGGAAACCCAACTCACGATTTGGTGAAAGAGCAAGCGAAACACAAAGACATGGTATTTATAAACCAGAGAGAACGCTACACTGGCTTGGATAGCGTCTTGCCATACAAATCAGCCACAATATTTGTCATAGCATCAAGGATGACAACCAAGCCGCCATGGCTATTAAAAACTGACGATGATTCTTTGGTGAACCTGCCGAAAGTTCTTGAGAAACTTACAGATCTTGAAGGGGGTCATTATTATGGCTATTGCTTTCAAAAAGCCTACCCAGTACGTAACAGCAAGTGGTACATTGATGAATTACACTGGCCTGATGGGAAACCTTATCCCCCCTATTGTGTTGGAGCTGGATATTTCATGTCAACAAAGGCGTTTTCTTGTGCAGCAAAACGTATTCAATTGCCAGACCACGCTTATTTTCCACTGGAAGATGTCAGTGGAGGAATGATGATGTCAACATGTAACATCAGTGCCTCCAGTATTTCAGGCATCTATTCATTTCGAGGATCAAGTACAGAATTTCTGATTCAACATTATGTTAAAAATTCCAGTGATATTCATCAGCTTTGGCAAAAAATCAATGGAAGTAATTTGCATTCTCATGCCATGTAGTATGTACACATCACAGAAATACATAGAACGGACATGAGGCTCTAGCAGATGAAGCAATCAAATCCGCCATCTTGGAACTGCCTGACAGCCTGGCATTTGGTATAATAGTATAATAGTGATGGCATCATGTCACGTCACAATCAGCAAAACACAACATCTTGTTGTTCCTGCGGTGAGGTCACAATGACGTCATGTCTCAGGGCAGTTCCAATATGGCGGATTTGGTGACCTCATCTCTAGGTGACGTCATACAGCCTCATGTCCGTTCTATGTATTTCTATGATAAACATTCAAGACAAAACAAGGTGATATTTCCTTTGTGTGGTAAACTTTTATGAATATTATATTTTGTGGTACGCTTATAAATATTAATTTTTTGCACTGCCAGTTCCATTGGTCTTCCAATCATATGACAAAAGAGAATGTACTTCAAAAAATGTCGGGACAAAATTGGTTTTTTAGATTCAAAATGGTTTTTGAAAAACCAAATTTCAATGCAAAACCAACAATGTCCAACATGAATTTTTGATAAAATCCATTTTGGTTTTTTGCATTTAAATTTGGTTTTTCAAAAAACCATTTTGAATCTAAAAAACCAATTTTGTCTGATATTTTTTAGAGTGCAATGTATAAAGGCTGAAGAAATAAAATTGGCCAATGGCACATTTTTACACCTCATGTCAGTTTTTTATCGCTATAGTTGGGTCATATATCACAATTCCGTGACCGTTGAGAGCGAAGTAAGGTTTTATGATGGATTTGTCATCTATAAAGGTTTATCTAAAAATTGAGTGGGGGTGACCCTCCCAAAAGTGCGGGCTAACTCCGTGAGAGGCCTAAATCCAAAATGGCCGCCACCGTCACCTTCGGAAATTAAATTCTCAATGGTTTGAGCTACAGTGATGTGCAATACATCAATTTTGGGGTTTGTTTGGTCAAGGAATTCATATCTGGGGGTATTTTGGTGATTTGACCTATATTTGACCTAAAAATCCAAGATGGCGGCCAGTTTTGGCAAAAATACTATTTTTTCAATGTTTCTCATATTCCTTCAATGTGAGCACTTCTGGATAGGTTGAACTAAGCAGTTATTTGGTGCTTGACTATGTTTATGAACTTTTGAGTCATTTAGAAGGACAGGAGGTTAATAATGACAAGTTAACGAGGGCATGTTTTCGGACAAATTTCGTTAAATATGTGCTTTTCAATGGTTTGGGCTACAATGATGTTCAATACATGGATTTTGGGGTTTGATGGGCCAAGGAATTCATATCTGGGGTTATTTTGATGATTAGAAAGTTTGTAACTGAATAAACCCAAAGTGTTTCCTAATATTGCATGGAAGAGTGTTTGTTTTCAACTTAATGGTGCGTTACCTTAAATTGTATCTCTCAACGAGCTGATGAGGGACAGATTATAATCCAATGAATTCAGATATTAGTTTAAAAGTCATCTGAGAGACCAACTCAATGGCATGAGTCAATTAGTGAAGTTCAGTTGTAGAAATAGCTTTAAGTCGTACTTTGAAGAAGTTTTCATAATTATGCAGTTCCTCACTTCTCGGTTTGATTGTTATGCCCTGTTGACCAAATGACATGGTCACAATGCCCTTGGAACCATTTATTAAACAAGCTTCTGTTTGAGTTACTGTGCTATTTATATTTCTTCAACACAAGGGATAAATTCTGAAAAATAAAAAAGTATTTGTAATGAATGACTCCATAAATATTGAGTAAAGATTTTCCTAAATATTATGTTGTGTAGCACATAACGATGGACATCATCTATATCATGGTTATAACCTCAAAGTTCATGAAGTAGTTTTTTTTCTCAAATTTACATTATATTGACGAGAGATTGTTTAAGATCCAATTCTGCATCTGAAACAATCGCTGGTCAACTATGTTCTCTTCTTCTAAAGGTGCAGTGAGATTTTTAAAGACAAAGTGACATCGAAATTATACTGAACTGGGTTGCTGGAGTTTGTGGATGGGCTACTTATTCATGGTAAATATGGAAGAATTATTTGTGTTCTTAGAAGACACACAAAAGTATAAAAAAAAGTTGGCCAAATGCTACCAATTTCACACAAGTTTAGGTTAATTTAATGTAAACTATAATTAACACCATGCCAAATGATATCAAAGCAGCAGAAACAACTGAACTCTTTAAAAAGATAATAAAAGACATTCTTATTTATTAAATTTTTAATGTCATACAATAACATTTCTCCCTGATTTTAACTATTTACATGATTTATGAATCTTATTTCTTTTATGTTCAGCGCTTCTGAAAATGATGTTCAATGATGGTAGATAGTGCTATATAAAATAAATGATTTTTCAATTTTCACAGACGTTGATAGCAATAAATGAATAATATCACCAGAATGAGATTTACAGCCTTTGAAAGTTCGAAAAATAACAGTGGAAGCACTGAACTAACCAAGGAGTAATGGGAAAATTGACGGTGTGACAGTGTATATCTACACAGGTTAAAGTTTGGTTGTAGGAGGCAAAGCTAAAAATTCCTTAAACCGAATAATATTGTAGCTGCTGTCACCCATGCAGTGGCCAAGAAGACAAGAGGCAGTTACTAGAAGGGTCGACATTTTATGTCTTTCCAAGATTTTCCAAAACTGAAATACATGTATTTTACTGACTGGTGGAAATTGGAATTTGAACCATAAAAGTTTATAGGGATCTCAGTTGTTCATCAGTACAATGAGTACATCCATTACAGATGGACCAGTGCATTAAAATATTCATATTCACCTACCACGTTAACTCCAATGCTTTACTATTAAATACAGACTAGAGCCAGAAATCTTTAGCCTCTCGGTAAAGATACTGGTCAAAAATGTCAAAATTGTTCTGGAAGGCATCAGCTTTAACTTGCTGTTGGGGATCAAGTTCTCAGAGACCTGCAGGAGCATCATGACAGTCATACAACATTGAGATGAGATAGGTTAAATGGTAGACTTGATATTATTGTCATGAAAATGGTGAGACATCTGCCTGTCAATGGGTGACCACAAAGGTTCATGACTAGTCACAAATGTGAGAAACCTTTGGTGGCTATCAATTGGCAAGCCTGCACCCAGCTTTTTTTTTTAAATATCAATGGTCTGATCAGCAGGAAACCTAGTTAAGTATTATCTTACAGGTTTTGAAATTCAGATTATGAAATAAAAAGAATTTCTGAATGGCTACCATTGATTTTGTTCAAGAAAAGCCGCTGAACTGAGCAATTGCAATGGGCAAGAAGAATTAATAAGTTATGCTGTAGTTTACTGTAATCCTGATGAACTACAAGTAGCTTAGTAGTTCAAATAGAGGCATGTTTAATTGTTAATTCGACATGATAACCACATAATTTAGTCAACAGAGTATGACAACCGAACCGAGAAGTGAAGAACTATATGAAAACCTTTTCGAAGTATGACATTAGCCATCTCTACATAACAACATTTATTGACTCATGCCATTGAGTTGGTCTCTCAGATGGCATTTGAAATGACATTTGAATTTGTTAGATTCTATAATCTGGCCCTGACAATCATCAGTTTGTCGAAGGATACAATTTCAGGAAACGCACCGTTAAGTTGAAGAAAAACACTCTTCCATGCAATATTAGGAAACACTTCGTGATTTATTCAGTAACAAACAATCTGATCATCAAACTAACCCCAGATATGAATTCCTTGGCCCATCAAACCCCAAAATCCATGTATTGAACATCATTGTAGCCCAAACCATTGAAAATCACATATTTTACGAAATTTGTCCGAAACCATGCCCTTATTAACCTGTCATTTTTAACCTCCTGTCCTTCTAAATGACTCAAAAGTTCATAAACATAGTCAAGCACCAAATAACTGCATAGTTCAACCTATCCAGAAGTGCTCACATTGAAGGAATATGAGAAACATTGAAAAAATACTATTTTTGGTGAAAACTGGTCGCCATCTTGGATTTTTAGGTCAAATATAGGTCAAATCACCAAAATACCCCCAGATATGAATTCCTTGACCAAACAAACCCCAAAATTGATGTATTGCACATCACTGTAGCTCAAACCATTGAAAATTTAATTTCCGAAGGTGACAGTGGCGGCCATTTTGGATTTAGGCCTCTCACGGAGTTAGCCCGCACTTTTGGGAGGGTCACCCCCGCTCAATTTTTAGATAAACCTTTATAGATGACAAATCCATCATAAAACCTTACTTCGCTCTCAACGGTCACGGAATTGTGACATATGACCCAACTACTAGAGCAAATCAGTGACTAGAAAGGTGCTCTGAGACATGTCATGACAGTTTTGCATCTCGGAGAATTTTTTGCAAAAGTGGAAAATAGAGCCCGGAGCCGCCGCCATATTAAGCCGCCATTAGTCATATCAACGTCAAGTCAAGTGAAGCCATGATCAGTTAAAGTCGCCGCTGCCATTGCAATATCAAGTAGAGCCCGGAGTCACTGAGTTCAGGCATAATGACTTGACTGGGGTACTTGGTGACTTGACTTGAAGGACTTTCATGACTTGGCAATTCACTGTGACTTGAGTGTTGCATGACTTGACTTCACCAGCTTTGACTTCACCAGCTTTAGCGACTTAAGTCAAAATTTTGTTTTGAAAGTTGCAGATTGAACATTGAAAAAATCATATTATTCTTCAACTAAACAGTTCAAAAAAGTAAGCTAAGATTCCTTCTCTGATTTTTGCAACATAGGGTGAAAAAAAGCTCAAGAACCTGCAGAATTGCAATTAGCAATTTTGGACGGCTTCTGTCAGACCATTTTTTAAGTATAAAAGTGGTGGGGATTTAGCCCATTAGCCCCTGCAAAATCCCCACCACTGACACAGATTTGCCCCACGAGTAAGTGCCCTTGGATTCTAAATGTTACACCAAAATTTTTAAAAATGTAGCAATTCGCAGTACAACTGGAGGAAAATCCATGGATATAAATCTATAATTCATTGAATTATTTATTTGTGAGAGTAGTTCAAAGTCTTCAAACTTTTCAGCCACGCATGTCACAATATCTGCGATGCGATAGTAAAATGCCCTCTTCGGCCAAAATCCCTGCCGCTGAAATTTGCTTAAAATATGCCCGGGCTTCTGTAATCAATTGTTAATTGTAGAAGTAGTCCAATCATGGGACACCTCTTTGTGACTGATGGGACAGTATCTCAAAAGTTTTTAATAAAAGTTGAAATATAATGTTAAGGTAACACAGTGATCCATCAGAAAAGAATACATTGTTTGTTTAATACATTTAACACAAAATTATTTTAGTGTACAAAAAACATAGGCTGCGCGGCAGCATACCCTCGGCTAATCAGTGGGTATTCTGGAGGCAGTGAAATCAAGTGGCCCTCAGGAGGCGCGGGCTTTGAGGGGGCAATTAAGGTCCCTAAAAACTTTAAATTGATGTCCGTTTCCACCAGGTCACAGCAAGTGCCATAATGAAAATCTGTAAAAATTTAAGCGAGAATCAAGGCCAAAATTTGTTTTGGTAATTTGTTGAATTTCCATCACCACAATGTTTTTCATGAGTTTCCCTGACTTTCCGTAACTGCAGAGCAGACACTTAAATACAATTTTAAAAAAAACTTAAGCAATACTTGATTTGTAAACAAAGACAGGGTTTTGAGGGGGGAGGGTTTGTCTAGTGGTAGCATGCTGGACTGCCAATTGCTGGGTCCAGGGTTCGAATCCAGCTCTTGCCGGGTCACCTGGGCCTAGTATGTTGGATGGCTGTTTCAATCATCCTTTGCCTCATTGCCGTGCCCTCTTCCTGTCCTAATTAATTAGCCTACCAAGTGTGTAAATGCAGGATGTAAAGCCCCAAACATCATCCATCTTAAGAATACTGTTCTTTTATTGCATACAGAAGTTCATTTTTAAAATTTCATTAATTTTAAAATTAGAATTAATTGGATATGACTGAAATTTGTCTACACCCATTCTATGAAATCTACAGATCTAATAGTAAAATACAAATACTGTATATGTTATTAAAATCCAGTTGCACAAGGAAATTAATTATTTGATCAGTCAGTCAAACAATTAATTAAGCAATCATTCAATCAGCAGATCAGTCAATCAAACCACCCTGGTTTTATACCAAGTTGCCACCCTTTAACTTCGGATAAAAACGAGAAATTTGGTTGAATCTGTGACAAGTGATAACACATGGAAAGAGACCTTTTTTTATTAAAAAAATCTGTTGAAGACAGTTAAAGAATTCCATTAACGCAGCAATAAATGCAATTGATGTCGGGGAAAATATGACTGATGAAGCAGGAACAATCACGGAAAAACACAGAGAATTTGCTCCAAAGCTTACTTTGCACTGAATTATATAATTTTAGCTATCTTTATTTAGTTTCATTTCAAATATTAGCTCCAATAGGCCTACATGTAAACTAGAAGAATAATTCTAATAAAGCAGCTTCCAATCGAACACTGGAACAACCTTGCTGACCACATTTACAAATAGATAATACAAACAACCAGGCAACAGTCAGATTATAGGTCCGAATAACAATAAAAACGACCAAAAGCTCCGTAAAGTGGCACATTCAGTCCCATTTGCTGAATTTAGGTGTTTTTGATACTAAGACAATATGTCTGAATCTCTTGGATGACATGTTGATCTATCTATCTTATCTATCTATCTATCCATCTATGTATGCATCTATCAATCCTTCTATCTATATATATATCTATCTATCTATCTATCTACATGTATCTATCTAATCTATCTATCTCTCTATCTCTCTATCTATCTATCTATCTATCTCTCTATCTATCTATCTATCTATCTATCTATCTATCTATCTATCTATCTATCTATCCATCTATCTAGTCTATCTAGTCTTAGCTATTCTTATCATAAATTACAAATATGGAATATGGGTCTAAAAACTTATAGATAAGATGTCTGCAATCAAAACCATTGTAAATAGTAAGACTAAAACAAGGTTTATGCCAGTATATATATATCTTTTAAGACTAAGCAAGTTGCTAGTTAATACAAAGGTTAAATGGTCAAACTTTGAAGAATAACAATAGATGTAAAGAAAAACAAAAGAAACATGTCCCAACTCTGTGTACAGCCTGTATGGGCTACAAAAAGTCATATCTCAGCTTCTACTTGGCCTACATTTTTTATTCAAATTGGAAATTTCTTTATTTGTTCAATATAAAACTACAAAGTTGGTGTCAATGCAGTTTGGACATATTTCTAAGAAAAAAGAAAATTTCTTAAAAAGTTGAGGGTGCAGTGCACTGCTTTTGTGCTCCTTTGTTCCTATCTTTGGTCACTGGAGAGGATTAGTGACACAATGTTACATAACATGAATGGCTGGAGGGGAGGGGTACAATGAAGCACAGACACATTGTCTCCACTTTTACCCCCTAAACAATATTTCTTTAAAATGCTAAAAATACAATTGGAGTGAGTTTTAAAATGAATTAAAAGACAGATTTATCCAATAATGTCTTAAGATGTAAAATAAAACACTGAAATTTGCAGAAATGGGGCTTGCATGCCAAGTAATTTTCTTTAATAACCCTCTATATATACATAGTGGTCTTATTGCCATTCTGTCTTATATGTTCATTTTAATTTTCATTAAATACCAAAATAAAGTAAGCTGACAGTACTTCATATGTTAAAATGTACATAACTGTGGTTAGATTTAAACCATTAAGTTAGAATTGAGAGTTTAAGATTTCCTACAAAGGATTAGCAGGGAAGACAATTACCCAGTGACATAACATTACATAATCAAGACTTCTCCAGTGCTCCATTCAACAAAAACCAATCTGTCTGATTCATTCACATTTCATTTTAATGCAAACAACTAAATAAAAGGGGCTGACATTAATTCATCTTCTAAAATTTACATCACTGAGTTTAGATATTAACCATAAAGTTATAACAATGGGGAGTTAAAGATTTAGTGTCAACATTTTAAAATATTAACACACAAATGCATGTTTTTGAATATATTTCATTAATGCTTTGAAAATCCACATAATTATATATAAAATTTATATATTTCCTCTTGATAATATTTCATGAGGAGAGTTAGAAAAAGTCAAATGTAGACATTATCGTAGCAAATTTGATTGACCAGGGCCAATATTTACTGATATATGATTATCTGAAAATCCTTAATATTTATCTAATTTTATTAATATTGACCTCTGCTGCGAATAAAAATGTTCATATTGCTCAAAATCAGCATCATGATGATGTGAAACATTTCAGGTTTATTTTGACAAAAAAATGTCAACAACTGGTATGACATCAGAAGGAAATGGAGAGTATACAGACATTTTAATGATTTTTTGCATTTTTTCAATCATACATTTCAATGGAAAAAATTGCAACAACTCATGCAATGGCTGTGAATATTAGTCAATAGTGTGTCTAACTACAATAAGACCTAAAGTTAACTAACTTACCCATTACCATTTGGCTTTTCAAGCAGAAATGTTGGAAAATTGCGATTTTTTTTAATTTTTGGGTTTTTATAAAAATTCATAGGACCAACATTCCAACTGATTAGAGATGTTTAAAGAGGCATAAGTTAGACACCCACTTGGAAAATTTCATAGATTTAACTTCAAAATTGACTGAATCATACTAGTTTATAATAATAGTATTTTTTCATATTTTTGGTAAATTGTCGTCCGTTCAACTTTCTCAGAGCATTTAGACCCACAAAAAACACATCTTAGGTATTTAATACATACAATATGCAAATTTGGGTGTCAAAAGTACTGCAGTTTTTAGTTCTGTCCCAGAAACAAACAAAAAACGATTTTTAACATTTTTCAATGATTGTGAGAAAAGTATTAATGTCATGGGGATTAGACCTATGAAAGGCTCAACTGGGATAAAAGATACCATATTTACCCAAAAATGATGAATATGCATGCCATAGTTTTGGCTTGACACCCAATACACAAAATAATATTTTTTCACATTTTTCAATAATTGTGAGAAAAGTAATAATCTCATGTGGATTAAACCCCTAAAAGGCACAACTAGGATGAAAGATATAATAATGTTCCAAAAATAAAAAGTATACATCCCATGGTTTTGGCATTACTCCCAATACACAAGTGGGACGCCCGTTATCCGGACGCCCGCCCGCCCGTCCGCCCGCCCGCCCGCCCGCCCGCCCGCCCGCCGGACGGACAAATTTTCCCAAAGTAACTACAATACCCGTCGGCAATGTATACATTGCCGAGGGTAAAAAATTCACAGGTAGGCGCAAAGAGGGACTTTAGTGCTGTTATATTTCAATGGCACTAAGTCCCTTTTTGTACCGAGCAGTCGATATCTCCGTTGTTCAAGGTGTAGCAGTAGTCTGAATGTGAGTCCAGAATGAAAAACGGCGTTTTTTATTGACCATGTGGGCAAACATGCGGGCAAACATTCACAATAACAATTTTTTTTTTGTGATTACTTATGGTAAATATCTAACTATGTGTATATTTGTGAATGTGTCTCAATCCCTTCATACGAAAAAAGAATTATCGAAAATGTTTTTTTTTTGTATGTTTGGCTCAGTTTAAACATGTGCAATATGTATATTATGGTCTAAGCTATGGGCTTCAAATCATCTAGAGTGTATTTTCTAGGCAAGAAAAACTGGTCAGAAACACTTTCAGTAACATATCTATCAAAGGCCTAAATAGGAAACCAATCTGTTTGTCACATCTGTGGGAAGACAGCTTCCATGCTTCTGGCACCAGATTTACTGAGTAATTGCAATCCTCTTTAATCCAAGCCATCCTTGAAAATAATTCTGCATTTTGGGATCCTGAAAATGCCAAAATACAGGATCATCCTGTGAATGCCGTAAGGTGCAAAGACACACCATGCATCTTATTTTTGAATTATTTCATGGATATCAATTGATAAGGGGCCATGTTTCCGGACTCAGGTTGGCTGAATATTTAACTTGTACTCCAAATGAACTTACCAAACAGTTTGTCCTAAGGGGGAACATGGACACAGTGAATCAGCAATGTTCATTTCCTTAATATTTCAAAAGGTTTTTATATCCACATTAGGCTTAAATGAAAGTTCAAAGTGCCCCCTATACACCTATGGTTTCAAAGTATTTTCAGAGCTTCAACATTTTCGGTTGTAATCCAAAATCGTTAAAAAATAATTTTATTCACTGTGGCAACATGCGGGGACACAGTGAATCAGCACCCTGGGCACAGTGAATCAGTGTTATAAATGTAACCATCTAGTGCAAAGAAAATAAATAAATCAAACTAGAAAGTGTCTCTAACCAAAGTTTATTTTGCCAGTAACATTTTTGTGAGGTTTAACAGCCATTAAATGACTTGTTACTCCAAAACAAGACAGCATTATCGAAAGATTGTTAACATGTAGAATAAATCGACTAAAAGAAGGGTAAGGTATATTTTTCTGCATA
This sequence comes from Platynereis dumerilii, assembly GCA_026936325.1. Classification (NCBI taxonomy): domain Eukaryota; kingdom Metazoa; phylum Annelida; class Polychaeta; order Phyllodocida; family Nereididae; genus Platynereis; species Platynereis dumerilii. The sequence continues at coordinate 1,653,880 of JAPTHN010000073.1, forward strand.
TTTGACAGTTTGGTATTTACATACAGTTGTTTATGGCTGCTTAAATACAATTACAGCTAGAAAGTATTCATCATTCTTACCTGGGTTGTAGTGAATCATTGAATGCAGTGATTCACTGTGCCCCATGGCAGCACCGATTCACTGGGGTGACTGTGATTAATTTATCCAAAATCTTTATATCTTGATAATTACAACCATGCTCTTCTTAAATACTAATGCATGACTTTCATTACATGTTCCTTTCACATATATTGCAAGTACATCATCTAATCATTTATAACCTGTACTACACTCCTGGGCAAAAAAAATGGACCTTTGTAGAATTTCATATTGTTTCAATGCAAAACTGCAAGACCAATTTCCTGTCAGTCAATCAATAGCTATATTATCTTGGTATGGAAATGCTTTCCCTTTTGCCTTTTTTGATGTTACTCTAATTGTAAAGATTGAGAAATTCAGTAACACAGAGGAGCCTTGGAAAGCAGTGAAATGTTTACGAAAAAAATTGACATTTTGCGGTGCACAAAGTTGTCAAGAAGCATAGCCAAAAAACTCTGCTGCTCAAAAATTCAAAGTATAACACAATTCCATACGATAATGATGTTATTGCTTTACTGACAAGAAATGAAGCTTTGTTGCTGTGTATTTCCCATAAAAATCAAAGCATATTGAAATGAAGTAAATTCTACGAAGGTCCATTTTTTTTGCCCCAGGAGTGTATATTACAAAAGTTCATAATCGAAAATATCATGTTTTAGGGCTCAAAATCATATTTTACCCCAGAACTCCTGTGCAAAATGAGCAACGTTAGATGTCATGCTTGAACTAGAATTTGTGTCGCAAGCGGAACACATGCGAGTTCACTATGCGTATGTTGTTTTGCCATTTTTGTGAGTAGATTCTTGGGGAAAATGGTGTAGAATTTGGGACCTAGGTTTTCATACATAATCAGAGAAATAGAACAGACAATAAACTTAGCAGTGGTATCACTAGGAGGGGGGGCGGTGCAGTAAAAAAAAAGTACAAGCGGCTTACAACAAATTATGGCAATGGCAGGAAGGCCGGATCTAAAAGGTATTGAGATCAGTAGCATAGCCATTAGGGGGGGGGGTGAGAGGGCAGGGGGAACAACTTGCCCCCTAAACAGATTTTGGGGAAATTTCTGCTGATGTACTAGCAAAATTAGAAAGGAAAATGGGGAAATGGTAAGAAAAATGGAGAAATTATGAGCAAAAGGAAATGGTAAGCAAAATGTGGAAATTATCAGTAAAATGGGATAATGGTAAGAAAAATGGGAGAAATGGTCAGAAATTGGGGAAATGGTAAAAAAGAAGTGGGAAATTAACAGAAAAAAGAAACTGAAAGAAAAGGGGATTTATACGAAGAGTTTTAACAGATTTTTCCATTTTTTCTACACAATTTCCCCATTCTTCTTCTCTATTTCCCATTTTTCTGCCCCTGAATGATATAAATTTGCAAAAAACACCACAAAAATTTCCAAAAGGTAACCAGCACCAGTGGCATATCCAGGATTTTTTTCAGGGGGGGCCAAACCACCTAGATATTTCCCCAAATTGTTTATCGCGACCAACAGCTCTGTCATGTGTCGCACATTGTACAATGTTCAAAAATTCTTTCAGAAAACATTTTCAGTGTACCTTCATGAGGAAAATCCCAGCTGGATGTCGTTCGGATGAGACGTTAAATTGGCGGACTATTGTATCAGTGTCTATGCTGGGCAAGTAAAAGATCCCTTAGATGGGATAAATGTGTAGCATGTTGAGGACTCCCGCTCTCTCTCCCATCTCATCAATCGACCCTTGTGAGCGCCTAGAACTGGGCTTAGAGGGCTGCACTTACCATATCTATCTATCTATCCATGCGTGTTTAAAGAAGAAAGAGATAGAGCCTAAAAAGCTGACAAAATAAACTTGAGACAAACTGAAACTGTGGTAAATTTTGCAAATGCTTATGATAAGTTCGAGGGAGCAGCCAACTTAATATTATATATTCAAGTGTGCTCTGATTGTTTGGTTCTCATGACTTTATTTGACATTGGTTAATTTTCTGCATACTTGCGAAGTCCAGAACGCATCTTTTGATGGCAGTGAGCCAGTGGTCGAAATAGGGCATGTTATTTGAGGGTCTCTCAGTTGCAATGCCGAAGGAAAGAAGCCCTCATAGCCGGGAGTCGGCGGGCCGTCATCGGGCCACCAGAAGCCAAAGAGCTGTACTCATTCAGTATTTGGGGGGGGGGGGTTTCAGGACCCCCTCAGGGTCCTTCTGAAAAATGTATTTAAGGGGGTCCCAAGAGCATTGGGGAGGGGGTCAAAACCCCCTTGACCCCCCCTTATTTCGAACACTGCAGTCAGTGAGCTAGTAATTGATATTTTAGAAAGACAGATTTAATTGTTTAGATGGACAAATAATTATGTGTTTCTGTTTAAGCTCCATGGAAGATGTTGGGGATTGCTTAATAGCAATATATATAGCAACATAGATAGATAGATAGATAGATAGATAGCTGGAATGGTCAGATAGCTAGATAGATACATAGATAGATAGACAGCTAGCAAGATGGATAGATAGCTAGCAAGATAGATAGACTGATAGACAGATCAAAAGATAGATAAATAGATAGACATAGATAAATATGTGAGCTGTAGTCGGAGGGGGGATGTTTGGGATAGCTATACATTATTATATTATCGGTTTAAGTATTTACTGACTGACTAATTAAAACAACTGTGTCATCCAATTCAAGTTTGAACTTCACACCTTTTCCAAACAATAGACCAGCATCAACACCAGGGTTTCTGTTGGGGTGCTCAAAAAGTGAGTCCTGGGGACTCAGTGAGGTCTGAAAAAGTGGGTCCCCAGCCAAATTTCTGGGTCCTAGTTTTTTTCATATCATGGCCAAGCGGCCATCACCCAATTACAATTCTTGAATATAAGGGAGGGGGCTAGCCCGGCTGGTAGAGCCTTGGGCTACCAATTGTTGGGACCCAGGTTCGGAAGCTCTCCACAAAATAGTTTTCGCTTTGCTGAAACAATTCTTCGTCGCATCCCTCAATATTCAGATATATATCGAAGTAGGAACTCCTAGTACAGGGTGAATTTTCTATAAATCTAAAATGGTAAGTTAAATGTATTTAGGAGTCGTCTGTAGGATATATATATTTCTTTATGCATCTTCAAAAATGCCACAGTCTTGTGAAGCAATATTGGCAATAATTCAGTTACTTGATTGATTAAAACTGTAGAAGGCACCAAATGATCCATTATTGACCTATTGAATATGAATGACATCACAGTAACACAAGCAGTTTGAAGTAATCACTTGCACTTCGCTGACTGTAACTACTGGGTGTCTGCCAGTCCTTGAAAAGCCTTGAAAAAAATGCATTTACCACAAAAGGCAAAGTCATGGAATGATTTACCAAGCTATTTGAAAGAATTTGTTAAGCTGGAGGAATTAAAAAAACTTTTGAAACATTATATAAAGAATGTGGCTCGTTTATGATTCTTATAGCTGTTAGATTATCTCTATTGTTTGAAGAAGGCACTGTCATATATAATTATATCAAAATATTAGTTTTTTAACTGTTTTTAACTCTTTTTATCTGTGTTATTACTGGTATGTTTTTTATGCTTGTTTATTATTTGGAATTTTATTATTGAACTTAAACTTGTAAAGGGCCCAGTTGAAAAACAGTTTTGCAGAGATGGTTACCCTTTTAAAATATATTTTAAAAAAAAATAAATAAATAAATAAAATTGCTATGAGAAAGTTCACTTTTACAATGGCCTTCAAGAAGGTGTTAATTGAAACATACTAACTCAAGGTGTGAATGGCAAATTGGCTAATTTGTGAAGTCTTGATTGCTATTCTGAATTGCCTGACATGGTAAAGGGACTGCTGTACTTCTCATTGCATCCTGGGGAAAAATATATAGGCCTATGCATTTTCAACGAATTCTCAGCAATGAATTGAGATATCTTCATGAAAAAACGAAATCATAAAGATTAAGACACCAGGATTCCAAAGAGCCTAAAATTCTAATTCTAGCCCTAATAGAAGTGTCCGAAAACTATCATGAAGATATCGAACCTGTTTCGGCCAATCAGAGGGCAGTAAAACAATAACAACAATATTTCTATTTCCTGTTTTGCCGCGATTTCGTTGAAACTAAAAACTTAAATTGTAATTAAACAAGACACAAAAGACACACAAAAAAGCAAGAAGCCTTAAGTTAGCCAATTCTTCATTAATTTCTTGAAAAAGAAACTTTGATAAGTGCTTCCTTGACTCTCACAGACGATCCAAAATTTCTGACTACCCCTTATTTAACTGGTTCGCTCACAAATGCGAGTGAACTCGCAAATAAGTATGCTGGACTATACAGACACCCTGTAGATGGCACATTCTAGCAATTTATGGTTTCAACATCCAGAAATAGCCACTGATTCACTGTGTCCAGCGATTCACTGTGTCAACCCTATATTTCCTATTGACATTAATAGACCCTGCCATGCCGTTCAGCAACATGTTATCATTAAACTTTTCACCGTGATCCAAGTAAGATTTTTTGACTCAGGGCCAGGGTTTCAGTACTTTTTTTGTCATAAAAATTATTGGAAATGAGAAAAGACAATCCATGCTCATTTATGTGTCACATCATGTATACAAAATAGTAATAATTAAAATCAACATTACAACCAGTAATTTGCTGCAACCGGTCAATTTATCATGTTCGAGTGTCACTGATGGGACAATTTTTACACACCATTCTTCATACAAATGAGTGAGAATAGTCTTCAAGACAATTCATACCAAGTTATCTGTCACTTTGTATTAGATAACAATGACAAATTGTCTGCCTAAAAACAAATAATTCACTGAGTGAGGTCAATTAATCACGTTTGTGCATGACTGATGGGACAATGTACCAGCAATGTCTTACATAGATGAAGTCTGAATCCTCTTCAACATTAGCGTTGTATGTAACTAGTAAAGCCCATTGAAAGCACAGAAACCAATAAGGGAATAAACAGGTGAATGGGTATTTTGATGGGATGTGGATGAAAAGTGGGTAGTCAAGTATTTCCATGAGATTGTGAAGGACCTGAAAACATTTTGTTTGACAGTGCTGCCACCTGGCAAAACATTTTTGGGGCAAAACATTCCTGAGCCAGTAGCTCTTTTGCATAAGTGGAGCTCTGGTGGAGAAAGAGGGAACTACCTTTGATGTTACATCGAAACTGCATTAAACAGCAAAGTAAACAGCAATTTATGACGTCATCAGAAGAAGGAAAGGATGAAAGAAGGGTAGGTGAAGGGTGTAGGGGAAGGACAGGCCTGTGGAGGAAGTTTTTAGCTGGCAACCATCTTGTGGCGTGGTATGACCTCATTTGCATGTCATTAGCATTTAGTATGAATGTATATATAGATGTAAATGACATGTCTGCAGTAGTTTCTAAGAAAATGAATGAGTATGTACAAAGATAATAATACAGCAGTGAAAAGTATATTAAACACAAATACATGGAAGCAACATAATTAATATGCCGCTAATCACTCAGATTCCAGGAGCAAATAACAATTGTCTAATGTCAAGTGCTATGATTGGTTATCGATTTTTAATGCAATGTACAAAAATTTACCAAGTGCGAAAATTTCATTGAGATCTTTCGATATCATAAATCGATAAAATTGTTCAGATTGAGAGAGTACTACAAAACCATTGATCGACTTAGATGCTACATTGAATAATTTATCTCTAGAATCCAGCCATTTTGGACATATCATTAAGCAATGGAATTCATCCTCCACAAGGTTTAAATTGCATTTCTCACAAATTCGATTTTTTGCCAGGACATAAGGGCGTTTGTGCCTACCTACGTAGTTCAATGTTTAGGTTACGAGAACTTAGTCTAAAGCGGGCAATATTAGTGTAAATAGCTCTAGGAAGATTATAGTTGCAAAACAGTTCGATTCACATATCCAATTTTTAAAAGGTTTTATATGTTCTAAGTTTTGGATATTCTAAGTTGTCACTCATCTTAGTCATCATAGTGCCTTTTGCTTGATCAAACATTAGGCAATTGATTTACTGTCTTGTCAGATTTCCCCATCCACCCTGAGGGGTGGAAAACGTGATTTGGCAGCCTCAAATGCGGGGCAACCAGAGGCAGCACCTAACAATAATGTTGGCTTTCAATTTGTTAATTAGATGTATTTCTAGTTACTGTATAAATTGATTTATTCTGTAAATATTGTGATAAAAATATTGGATAATGCTTCACTGGTTATATTTTGTGCTTGATTAATATGATAGGGTAATTCCGTGTCATTTCATCAAATTTCAGAAAATGTTCCCACTCGAACGACTCAGAATCTCTTGAAAATTGACCAGGATGAAGGTTTCTTGCCTATAAGCATAAATCCCAAGTAATGCAGTGATATCTTTAATAGTTTCCTTGGAAAAAATTCATGAAAAATTCGCGATTTTCCCTGAAATTTTCTAAGTCCAGAAATTTGAAGGCATGTAACTCAATCGGAGTAAAACCTAGAGACTTGCAATTGGACAACATGTTTTAAATGTAGCCCAGGTGAAATAATCCATTGTTTCAGCCACCTCAATGTATTTCCCTCTATTTTACGGGTTGTCGAAAACTCACATCCCCTCGCCTCCCCTCAAACGAACTCGCCTCCCTTCAACCAAATTCGCCATCCCTCACCTACCCCCAGTTACCCCATGATAAAACAGTGGTAACCGCAGGGGGTTGAGGGTGTATCCTGCCATGTGGCCTTTTACTGCTGCAAAAATTATTTGGTATGTGTAATTCATGCAAATGGAGGAAAAAAAAATTTCCAAGTTAGGGTTTAGGGTTGGGGTTAGGGTTGGGGTTAGGGTTAGGGTTTATTGAGCTAAGTTCCTCAAAAAAGAAAAAAGCCTTTCTACAGCTAGTTGACCACTGGAGTTTCAACATATACCTGTATCTGTTTATTATTGGCCAAAATCAGCATCTAAGGGGGGGGGCAACCATTTGATAATCACTGGTTTTCTGTAAGTGTAAAAGTAGGCCATAATAAGTAACACTGGTAGCCATGGTGACAAAACTTCACCACCCATTATCGGGGTGGTATTGATGCAATGTAACTGGTGTGTGATACAGGGTCATTTCCCTGAATGCTGGAAATCTTTCAGTGCCACTTTCGGTCCTCTAACTTAATTTGCCATGACACGGGGAATTTTTTTCAAAAAGTGCGCACACGGAGGTTTTTGGCGTTTGGCGGGTTGAGAAATGATGCGATTTTCATCATTTCCGCAGGAAATGCTGCTCTACTAGTGTGGATAAGTAATTTATCCAGACATTGTAGCCCAGGTAACTCCGGGGCGATTCTGACCGGATGGCCTGTTTTTTTATCTTTTAGCATGCAAATTCCAATACTGGGCCCACACAGGCCAATGCAGAGGCCTAGAATCACAAAACCATGCAATTCGAGGGGGAAGGCGTCCAGAAAGGCATGAAACTGCCACCGGCACCCGCACAATGCACTGTTTCAGCTTTTCCCCCCAAAAATCTGCTGTTTTTCAGCTGTGATCTGTCACCGACCCAATCTTAGCCCATGGCATGGCCATAGTAATGCTGATCTACTCCATTTTAGCCAATTTCTATGGTAGTTACTGGCCTGCAGCCTGTATTTCAAAGTTCACCTGCATTAAGTCAACCAATCAGAGAACAGCTTTCTATTTTCTCCCGGCCTTAATCCTATAAAACCAATGTCGTCTGCTAGATATGAGCTTTCTTCGTGCAATAAAGCTTGCTGGCTACAAACGTAGCATAGAAATTACAAGAATTAGGAATATTTAGGCCTTTAACAACCACTGAGCCACTGGAATGTCCGTTTGTGCATCTTTGCATGTTTTAAATGACTGAAAATTAAGCAAGAAACCAACAAAAGGCTATTTTTTGGCTTTAGTTTTGTGTTACTGGCAAGTAAAAATGCATTTATTCATTTAGAAGGCTTAAATTCTTGTCTTTGAATAAAATGGGGAAAAAAAAAATTTCGACCGGGAATTGAACTCAAGATCTTAAATTTGTGAAGCAAGCACTCTACCACTACACCACAGATGTTGCAGTCACTAAACTTGTCGGATTCGATGTGTTTCCACACTCAGATTTTGATGAAAGTGAAATATGATGATTGGGGGGGGGGGATGTGCTAGCCTGGAGGGGGGGGGGGTGGTGTGCATTTGAGGAGGGGTGTGAACCCCCCCCCCACCCGGAAAGAATTTTTTAAAATTGATTTTTCAGACTCAACTATAGCCATTTTATGACTTCAGAAGTCCTGACAAGTAATGGAAATCTGCCAGTATCTGCTAAGATAGCATTCGTTGGTGTCTGACATGGGACACCAAGCACATTTTTGAGTAAGTTAAATTGCACCTTTTCCAGATCATTATTTTCTTTTCTGGGAACCACACCTCACTATTGTAATCCAATATCGGTAATATATGTGTGTCAATCATCCAACAGTGGACCTTGTATTTTCTTTTAGAGCATAAATTGACTTTTGTGCTTGTTTTATCAAATGTGCATCTAGGCCTACACTGAAAAAAAAAATTGTAAAATTTACGGTAAAATAGCTGGCAGTTTTGGGTGCCAACAAGTTGCTGTGAAATTTACAGACTAAAGCCGTAAATATGTAGCGTCATTGAAACCGTATATTTTACATGTTTTTACTGTAACTTCAACAGTTCAAGCGTTACTATGGATGGTGAGCAATCCGTAATTTTTACTGGAATATGCCTGTAATATTGACAGCCCCCTCATGCTGCCATTTTTAGCAATGTTTAACTCGTTAAAAAAAACATAATTATGACCCAGAGCAATTACTGTTTAGCAGTGGAGTGTTCTAAATCACAATTCAATAGAATAGAACATTTTGATGCTTTTTAATGTAATATCTGTACATAGGGAGTTTTTTTATAATTAGGAAAATAGCTATATCAACACCTTTGCTCATTCAGTAAATTAATTGTTCTACCTGTCTACATTATAGAAAATAAAATTTTCCTCGTTTTCTTAATTTTTTCCTTAAAGCATCAGATTAGCAAGCCTCAAATTTTTGGTAGAACATGACTATCATTATTCCAAAAGTGTTATCAAGTCACAGATCTAAATTTTGACAAATTTTTAGTTAAAAACAACAATAACATCATGCTTGATTTTAAAATTTTTATTAGCAATTTTCATCACATCGTTTTTGGCACAGAGTAACATATATGAATATCACTAAAATTACCAACTCCTGGTTTGAACACCTCAATTTATCCATGGCAATTTCTCCTCAGTGAATCTTAACCATCATGTAGTTAAAAAAAGTTTATACTTCCATGAGTCATGCTGGATACAAAATGTACTGTGTAGCTTGTACAGAGAACCAGCATATATATGATAATGAACAAGCAAAGCCTGCAGGGAACCTTTTTGAGGAATCACATCCTTCAAATTTGCAAGATGGTAAAATCCTATTTTTTCTCTCATGAAACAGGAGATGATCATTAAATTTTGGTTTGTTGAAAAGCAAATAAATTTAATTTTCGAAGTGTGATCCGTAAAGATTATGTTGGTCTTCTTCGTTCTCTTCCTTATCTTGGTGTCTTGGTGTTTCAGTGTCTTCAGAAAAAAGCATCTGAAGAGAAAAATGGTCAATTGAGATATTTTCAAAAACATTAATGCATTCTTTTTTGATAAAATGAATTGATACTGTTGGTGTCAGGAAGGAAGAACGTCTTACCTTAAAAGGAATTCTTGTTAGTTGCAGGTTCAATATTGAGGAGCCTCAGAGGAGGACTGATGTTGTGGCGTAAAAAAAGATCCATATGGTGTGGCAGTATAAAATATTTCATGTCGGAAAAGAAAGAGAAGTTTATTATAATTTGAGTTAGGTCCAGTCATATAAACAAACGAGCAGTCACAGAGAGTTAAGAAAGACAGGGTTTGCATTTGTGCATTGCTAGGATTAGTTGCATACATGTAGATACGATTGCCCAGCTGGATATGATGGCTTAGGGGATGACCATTTCATATGCAAGCAGGGGGTTAGGAGTTTTTTGATTCTCGTCTGGCCCAGCAGGGTATCTGAAAGTTTCTGCAGCAAAATCTGTAATTCTATAGGAGTTATGTAGCTGCCTGCAGAACTCTGAAGAATTCTGCAGTTCTGCAGCTCCTTGTAGGATTTCTGAACCTCTGTTACTTTATCTAGCATAGGCCTATTGTTATGCATCTGCAAAGTTCAGAGCTCATTGACAAGGTCTTGCCACTATACCCTGGAAATGTCAGTTTGGGGGGTGGTATTGGCAGGGTTGCAAAAATATCGGATTTAAATTTTAAAAAATTCTAAAAATCAGATTTATTTGATTTACAGATTTTTTTTATATTTTAAGCGGTATGGGGGGGGGGGGCAGGTGTTTTTCTGAAAATTTTCAGATGATCAAATGATTTAAATCAAGCAACCCTGGGTCACGGTACGGAGGGGTTGGGTGGGTGAGGGTCGTGTGGTATTGTGCTCGTCTGTCCCAGAGGCGTTTCTAAAAATTTTTGCAGCAAAATCTGTAAATCCTGTAGGAATTATGCACCTTTGGAGGTTTTATGCACCTTTGCAACTAGCTTCAGAATTCTGCAGTTTCTTAAATTCTGAAGGCAGCTGTAGAATTGGTGAAATTCTGCAGCTTCCTGCAGAATTCTGTAGCTGCAGAAGTGCATAAAAACCTCCCAACCTGCATTACTCCTACAGAATTACAAATTTTGCTACAGAAACTTTTCAGAAATGCTGCAGTGACAGAGGACCACCAAAACTCCTGACCCCCCTGCTAACCCCAAAACCAATACACCCCCAAATCAACGTTTCCTGGGTAGCGGCAAAATACTTGTCAAAGAGGTCTGAACTTTGCAGATGCATGGCAATAAGCTGAAAGAAGCAACAGAAGTTCAGAAATCTTGCAGGGAACTACATAATTCTGCAGCTTCCTGCAGAATTTTAAAGAAACAGCAGAATTCTGCAGCTTCCTGCAGAATTTTTAAGAAACTGTAGAATTCTGCTGACAGCTGCAAAGCAAAAGTGCATACAAATTCCCGAGCTGCATAACTCCGACAAAATTGCTGATGTTCCTGCAGAAACATTTCAGAAACAATACAGTGACGGAGGACCACTATTTCTGAAGTTCTCCAATTGGCTGCAGAATTATTCTTATTGATTTGCAGAAAGAAATTATGTACTAATCTGTTTTTTTTTGCTACACCCTGTAGTAAAAAAAGGGCAGGTTTTATCAGAAACTAAACATAGCTGAAAGTTTATCCATTTCCTGGAGAGAGTTCTTATATTAAGTGGAAATGAACATAAAGTAACTTGTAAAAGTAGCTTACCCTAAGTTAGTATTCAACATGGCTGGGGACTAGTGAGGAGTTGAAATTACAGGAAAGAGCAGCTGAAGGATTCCTGAGACTACCAGCACCTGGAAAGCAACACAAAAGTAGCTGAGTTCATGTTTATAGTTATTGAATAAAAAAAAAAAACCTTTACTAAAGCCATTATTTACATCACTTAATTTTGTCTCATGAAAGGAAACAGACCGAGGTAATCTATAGATATTAAAACTTTTCTAAGAAGTCATAATTTATTTGCAAATTGATTTGCGAGATTCCCAACCACTGACCGCACTGAGGGAAAGTATTTTTCAAAAGTTTCGATGCATTTAGCCAAATGCTATAAACATTCATCCTGATTATATTATGGTTGCCCTTGAAAGTAGGCACACCACTGGATGATTCGCCTTCGAATTCCGCATTGAGAATTCGAAATTTCACAACATATCTAAGGGGGTATGAAATGTTTACAAAAGACAGGTCTTAAAACATGCATAGAGCAGGCTGCCGAAGTAAACACCCCCCTGGAGCGGTGTTCCATTTCTTGTAATATCCTTCTTTTAGAATACATCATCAATCTCTACATGCTCATACTGACCTCTAGTGCAACAGATATACACCATAAAATACAGGGTGATATATAAATTTGATCCCTGATTTGTTTTTGGCATTTTGAATTGTTTTACCCTATATTTGTAAGGTTTGTGGATGGACAGTATCACAAAATCGATCAACTTTAATAAAATTGTAACAAGAATCTGCTGATTCAATTGGTGGCAAAAACGGCTGCAAAGAGATTTGATTTTAAAGTTTATCTTAATGTGGAATACTTTTACCAAATTTCATAACTCTAAGGGATATATTGAGGTCACAAATGGACAGTTAAAGAATGACGAAAGACGGCTGCCAAAACGGCTGTCACAAATTGGTCTACATCTTGAATTTATCGTCATGTTAACAAACAATACCCACAGGCCAAGAACACATTTGGCAGTTCAGGAATCAAGAAATATAGCTGCTAAAGTGCCCTCTATCTTGGATTTCTCGACATGTTCCCAATTCATACTCACAGGCCAATACCTGTAGTAAATTGCAACCATAAGCCAGATTAGCGGGGCAGATTTGTCATGAATAGGGGAGTAATAGTGCATTTATACATAGAAGCATGAAACTTGGCACACATTTCAAAAACGTCTTAAAGAAAATATTTAGATAGGGAGCCACTTCAGATTTGACCTGGTTGACCCATGGCAGCCATTTGCCAAAATGGCGGCTAATTATCTCATTTTCCTGCTTTCTGTGAAGTGCCTATAGTTTGAAAGTACGAAAACAGTGCTCATTATTCCTTCTGATGATCTAAAAAACATTATCAATTGATTTCTAGATTGAACTGAGGAATTTTAGGGTAGTCAGGGTCCTTTTTGTTAGAACAGTTGAAGAAAATGCATCATTTTCGCGGTTTCCTATAGTTTCATGGAATTCCTTGTAAAAAGAGCTTTCAAATGAATGGTCACATCAAAAGTTTCCGTGAATTTTTTGTCAAAATTAAAGAAAAATCAAAATCTTCAAAAATCATTTTATTTTCATTTTTTCCATTTTCGTACCAAGTTTACAAAACCCATTGATGCGGGTACTCATTTGAAAGCTCTTTTTACAAGGAATTCAAATATGTATGTTATTTTGAGATTTATAGAGAATTGGTGTTACCATCCGTAACCGCGAAATCCAGTGTTTTAATCAATATTTCTAACAAAAAGGGTTCCAACAAGCCTGAAAATAGACCAAGGCTACCAAAAATGTTTTGGTAATGTACGGAATACTTAGTGAAGCAATGAAAAACAATATTTACGTGTATTCTATTTGTAGGAACTACACAGAAAGCAGCAAAATGGAAGAATTGACCGCCATTTTTGAAAATGGCTGCCAATAGCCACCTAAGCTAAATTTGAAGTGGCTCCCTATCCAAATATGTGTTTATAGATGTTTTTTAAGTGTGCGCCAAGTTTCATGCTCCTATGTATAAATGCACTATTTTTTTACATACTTGCCCCGCTAGATATAAAGGTCACAGTGGGCAGATCAAGAATGGTCGCCATTTTGGAGTGGCCATTTTGGCAGCCATCTTGGATTTCTAAGAAAGCAGAAGAATGAAAAGGTGTGCACTTGTTGTAACTAGTAAAAGAAAAATTATTGAATAGCCTACCCCTCTGAGGTGACCCCCAGCCTGGTAGTATAACTTAGCAAAAGAAAATTCTGCAAGGACTCCCTTCAGGTCACCCTCTCAGGCCTTGTAATATATACAATTTTGAAAGTACCTCTGCCAAAAGCTGCCAAAGTTGACCCTAAGGGGCCGACCAGATGATAGTTGGGGGGAGGGGCTATGGACTTTAACCCCGAGACAAACTGCTTTTCATTCACGTTGCGTCGACTAACAATTTTTTGCTTGTGAACGCCCGACAAATTTTTTTTTATCGGAATTTTAACATTACGGTTCCCTAGCTACAGGTGGAAACAAACTTTTTTTTTTATTTCCATGTGCTGAACAAACTTTTTTTCAGTGTCAAGTGGGAAACAACTTTTTTCTTCACCAAATATCCATAGCCCCCCCCCTCAAGATCATCTGGTCGACCCCTAAGCCTAGCAATATAAATAGCCAAATAAAACAATTTTTTGTGAGTACACCCCAAAGAGATGACCCCCTTGGGTCTTGTTGAATAAAGTACCTCTGTCCAAGGTGACCTCCTGTCTAGCGATAAAACTAGCCCAAAATAAATTATTTTTTTGCGAGTACCCCCCGGAGATGACACTTCGGGCTCGTAAAATATAATTTTAAAGTACCTCCCTCTGAGGTGACACCACCTAATAACTAGAAAAAAAAAATTTGTGACTATCCCCTCTACCACCCCGGAGGTGACCCCTGCAGGCCTTGTAAAAACTAAAATTTTAAAAGTACCTCCCTCTGAGGTGACAATATAACTGGCAATATAACTAGCAAAAAATAAATGTTTTTTTGCGAGAATCCCCCCTCTGAGTTGATCCCCCTCCAGCATTCTATTAAATATAAAATTTTGTGTCCCTCCCTGAGAGATAAAATATATAAAATTTTAAAAAGTACCTCTTCCTGAGGTGACCCCCAATCTAGCAATATAACTGGCAAAAAAAAGTTTTTTGTGAATACCCCCTGAGGTGACCCCCCCCCCCAGAAAAAGGTGCCTTCCCCCAGGAGTATCCAAGCCTAGTAATACAACTAGCAAACAAAAACAACAATTTTTTTGCAAGAACCCCCCCTTGTATGACCCAACTGTTCACAACATGTATCCCTATTGGCTAATATGACCACACCCACCATGTCCCATATCCTGATTAGCTCTGAAAAGCCACACCCACTAAATTATAAAATTTCCAGTGAAGCCACAGCCAATAAAAAACACCTGTCAATCCATCGCACCTTGCCACATGCTCTCAGATTAGCCCACTTGAATTGCTTTTAACTATCAATTCCCACACACTCAAACCTCCCGCACTATGACCAAAACTGTCTTGCTGTCATTATGCGATACACCTTCAAAAGTCAACCAAACCCCAAAACCCAATTAATGGAAAAGGTGGCAAACTTGCCACCTAAAAATCGAATAGATAAAAGCAAATATCTAATGACGTTGATACTCTGCATTTGTGAAGTTTTGAAGTTGAATGGGATACAGAAATATTTTTGGGACCTAATTACATGTCGTCCCTAATTACTCATCAACATCCCCAATAGCAGTGTCAGAATGAACTGGCATTGAGGTTTGGATACTCTCTCCTAGATAAGCGCCCCCCCCCCCCCTATAAAGCAAGAAATGTGCTTGACAGGCAGGGACACCCAGACACTACCTAGAAAATGTTTTGGTTTAGTTTCTGCAGCAGAAGTTGAATTTCTCAAAATGTTCCCAATCCGTACCCACATGCCAATGCTTGTACCAAATTTCATAACTCTAAGCGAAAGATCCAGGTCACATTGGGCAGTTCAAGAATGCCGGCCATTTTGAAGAGACCATTTCGTCAGCCATCGTGGATTTCTTGAAATGTTCCCGATCCAGACCAAATTTCATAACTCTATGCAAAACATGAAGGTCATACTGGGCAAATCAAGCATGAAGAAAGATGGCCGACAAAATGGCGGCCACCTTGGATTTATCGACATGTTCGCAATCCATAACCAACTGTACTAAATTTTATAACTATAAGCGAAATATTGAGGTCAAAGTGGCACTTCAAGAATGCCAGCCATTTTGTAGTGGCCATTTCGGCAGCCATCTTGGATTTCTTGACATGTTCCTGATTCATACCCACAGGCCAAGACAGGTACCAAATTTCATAACTAATAAGCAGAATATTAAGGTCACAATGAGCAGTTCAAGAAAAAAGAAAGATGGCCACCAAAATGGCCACAATCTTGGATTTCTCGACATGTTCCCATCCATATCCACAGGCCATTGCCTGTACCAAATTTCATAAAAATAAGCGAAATATTAAGGTCACAAATGGACTGTTATACCAACCTGAACCGACACAACGACATCACCAATAACGACGACCATTGCTCTTTGTTTTCAAAGAAGACAGATGTGCTGAAAATGGAATAACACAAATCAATTGCTGGGGATTTAAACTGTGGTTATTTGTCTTAGTTTAGTGAGATGATATCCACAATGCAGACAACGGAATTTTTATAAAGAAAGCTCTGTGGGGCACAGTGAAACAGTTTAAGGCGGGGTACATATAAAAACAAAGTGCCTGTCATAAACACATGGGATTTTGCGCTAATTTGTATTGATACATTATAACTAATTTTATTATACAAATAGCACAGAAGCCCGTGGTCATAAACCTCTGATTTTAGTGAGCCATATCCAAAGGGAAGCATCAAAGAACTGTGATTAGTATGTAACAGGTGCAGCATGTGCAAGTGTTCTGCGCAATGAATTTGTCAATTTTTACCTTCAGCGAAAGAAATTCAAAGAAGGTATTGTAATCATTTGAGTAAGATGTTGTCCGGCGGGCAGCAGGCAGATTAGGCCGCGGATGGGTCATTCCTAGGCCAGTACTTGGCCTCTATTGAATGTACATGGAAGAAGAAATTTGGTACACATATAGCCTGTATGGTCTAGTTGTTACTTTTGTGGTCTGATGCATAGACATTCCATACTTTTTGAAATAATAAAAGAATATATATATAGAAATTATTTGTGTTTCTGGGCCAAGACTATTGCATGTGCATGGATGAAATTTGGTACAGATGTGGCCTATATGGCCTAGTTGTGCCTTTTGATGGTCTCATTGATAGATATTCTATACTCTTCAAAAAAAAAGAAAAATAATAAATTTTTGTTTTTGTTTTTCGGGCTAAGACTCAGTCACATTGCCTACATGGTCTAGTTGTGCCTTTTGAAAGGTCTGGAAAAATATTATATACTTTTTTTGAATGAAAAAAAAGAAATCTTTGTTTCTTGCCCAAGACTCACGTCACTATTTAAGATTTGGTACACATATGGCTCATATGGTCTATTTGTGCCTTTTCATGGTCTGACTGATAGATATTCTATGCTTTTTAAACCGAGCTCTGGCTCTGTTAATGTGATTCGCCATAACTGATTTGCATTACGTAATATCGCGAAATTTGCGAAATTTCGTTAAAATTGGGTTGAAAGATCGGCGTTTTCACATGGTATTGTTTGCATGAGCGGTTCTGGTACATGTTGGCTCACTCACATTCTACACTATGGTTCTTCGGCCGTGTAAATGACACGTTGTTAACTTGTCAGTTCGTCGTGTTTTCTTGTCAAAATCTGGAGAATTTCAGTTCCATCGACATTTTCCTTCAAGTTGACCGGATGTTTACGTCAGGAGTATCGGAAGCGATGTTTGCGCATGCGCGCATTTATTTGCCGAAGATTGCCGAATGTTTTGACACGAAGCACGAACGACTTTTTTGCGTCTAAAACATATAAATTGACACATAAACTCTGTTTTTCAGCCGATTGATACACGATTTATTCGAAATAAAGCAAACGAAATCGATTTCGGGTTTTTCTTTGAATTTTTCCTTGACCGGAAGTGCGGATGCGCATGGGATAACCACGCGGTGAACAACAACAAGAAAGGCGCCATTGCTGATTCTGAGAAAGAGCAGTTGAAAAAAGTTGATTTGGAAGGTTTATGGACGATCTTGCAAGTTGAATATTGTCAAGGTAGGCTGGTTATATTGCAGGTATATGAACAGCGACTTTTGAACATTAAGTTTATGGTAAAATATGACAGTTTGATCAATGAATTTGTGTGCTTGTTAGTATTATTG
This sequence comes from Platynereis dumerilii, assembly GCA_026936325.1. Classification (NCBI taxonomy): domain Eukaryota; kingdom Metazoa; phylum Annelida; class Polychaeta; order Phyllodocida; family Nereididae; genus Platynereis; species Platynereis dumerilii. Next base: position 1,671,656 of record JAPTHN010000073.1, read on the forward strand.
TGAATGTGATTTAAGATTTCGCCTGTTACAATGTCAGTTCATTAATTCCATTAATTCCTGTGTATGTCCACGGTAAATAAGCACTTTGGTTCGCCTATGGAAATTGTATAGATGCAGGTGTCACTATGAAATAATATTGTGTGAATTGTGATTTTTCATTATTTGACAGTGACAGTTGTTGAAACATGTGAAAGTCTGCCAATGCTAGTGTGTCACAAAAGCCTTGAGGTCGATTGAGGCTGATCACGTCCAGTACTAACATTTCATTTATTTGCTGAACTTCTTCCGATTTTCTTCCATATTCAATTTCAATGTATTTTTGTCTGTGAGTTTGTCTTTTACTTTGAGTGTCAGTATTGTTGTTTGTTTCTGATGTAATATTTTAGCGTGAGTTGTGACAGTTCAGAGTTTTGTATTGTGACAGTAAGGGTTTGCTTTGAAATTATCTGATTTTGCTGAAAGTCTGCCCGAGTATTATAGATGTAAGTGACTTTGGCTGTTAGTGAAAGTCTTAGTTTTGCGGTTTGTTATTGATGTGATATTTTAGCTGAATTTTGACAGTTGCTGAGAACAGCGATTGACTTTGCCTGCATATATTTATGTGATCCTGTTGGTGTTTCGTTTGGATGTCAACATCGACCTGTTGTTGTGAAAGATTGAAATTTGTATTATTGTAGGCTGACTTTGGTTGGTCGTATATCTAGTGTCAGATCACAGTTTGTCAGTTTGGAAATATTTTTCCTTGAATTTGCAATTCACCATTTTGACAATAGATGTTCTTTCTTTTCAATAGTTTTTTCAACGACTCCTTTAGTATTTGATTTTTATTTTCGTGCTGTCTGACAAAATTTGTTGATTTTGTTCAATTGAATCTGTTGGTGGAGCATTTCATTATTTAGACATAAGGGATTAATTGAAAGCAGTCCAGCTGGTGTTATCTGACAAAATGTTTTGAAATAGTCAACTTGAATTGTTGGTGGAGCATTTCATTATTGAGACATAAGGGATAAATTGAAGGCAGTCAAGATAGTGTGCACAACTTTTGAGAACTGAAGTGGCGGTGCACTGCCCGATAGTGTGCAAAACTTTGAAAACTTTAGTGGCGGTGCACTGCTCGATAGTGTGCAAAACTCAGGAAACTTTAGTGGCAGTGCACTGCCCGATAGTGTGCAAAACTTTGGAAACTTCAGTGGCGGTGCACTGCCCGATAGTGTGCAAAACTTTGGAAACTTTAGTGGCGGTGCACTGCCCGATAGTGTGCAAAACTTTGGAAGCTTAAGTGGCGGTGCACTGCCCGATAGTGTGCAAAACTTTGGAAACTTAAGTGGCGGTGCACTGCCCGATAGTGTGCAAAACTTTGGAAACTTAAGTGGCGGTGCACTGCCCGGTAGTGTGCAAAACTTCGGAAAACCTTAGTGGCGGTGCACTGCCCAATAGTGTGCAAAACTTTGGAAACTTAAGTGGCGGTGCACTGCCCGGTAGTGTGCAATACCTAGGCAACATAAGTGGCGGTGCACTGCCCTGTAGTGTGCAATTCTTTGGCAACTTTAGTGGCGGTGCACTGCCCAATAGTGTGCAAAACGTTGAAAACAGGCAATCACAAAATGTGAGCGTATTGAGCACTTGATATATGAAATTGGAAATTTGATAGCTTTAGTGGCGGTGCACTGCCCAATAGTGTGCAAAACTTTGGAAACAGGCAATCACAAAATGTGAGCGTGTTGAGCACTTGATATATGAAATTGGAAATTTTATACCTTAAGTGGCAGTGCACTGCCCAATAGTGTGCAAAACAAGTGAAGTTACAGGAAATCAGTAAATGTGAAAGTAATGGGCACTTGATATTTGCCATTTGAAGTTGGAAATTTGATGAATAACTCCCTATCATCATGGCTCAAAGGGATGTTGGTGGTGTTCCTGTGTATAGCACTCATGTTATCTGTGGTTCGTTCCACCAAGGGGCAAACTTTTTCTCTGATGTTAGTAAAGGCAAACAATGCACTTGCAATGCGCTGGTTGCTCTCTGTGTTTTGCCGCATGCCAGTAATATCACTTCAAATGACTTGGATAACATTTTATATGAAGGAAACAATGTTTACTTACAAATTTCACAAAAAGGAGATGAAAATGGTTATTTGTCATTCAATGATTTGCCAAATGAGCTTAGCATACAACGCAGCACATTCAACATCATGAATATAGGTGAGCCATATTATGGTTTCCTTGATGAACAGACTGCTCAGGCTAACAATTTCTCAAATTTTGAAGACAGTTTTGCAGCAGCATTTACTGCTAGTGATAAAGCTTTATTGATGTTAGGAACCTCAGCAATGTGTGTATTCAGAAATGCGAATGGTGGTTTCTGTGTGTTTGACTCTCACAGTCGTAGCAATGTTGGTTACATGACTCCCAATGGCTCAAGTGTTCTGTTACATTTTCCTTCAATAGCCCATGTTGTAGCATATCTACGTGTTTTATCCCACAGTGTCTCTCAAGTTGTTTTGCCGTATGAACTGCAAAGTGTGCATGTGACATTATCAAATGTGCCAACTGACAGCAACGTAACACCTTCACATTCAGCCAATATGTCTTCTGCATTACTTGACACTTACTTCAGCGATCAACATGAAAAGAATCAATTACATGGCGCATCTTCCAAGGCTAAGACAAGTAAAAGTATGCCAGCCAGAGTTGACAAACGGAAAAGGGCAAGTAAGAGAGGAAAAGGAAAGAACAAGCACGCCAAGCATGATATTCAACTTACGAAGAAAAAACCTGAGGCTCGCAAACGAAAAGAGTATAGGAGACAGTATTATACTGAATTTGAGAAAAGATCCAATACTTCCCACGATGTACTTGTCAATCATGATTCACATCACAATGTTATTGAACCTTTGTCTCCATTGAATGCTTCTACCTCAGAAAACACACCAACAGAAGATCCACAAGCAAATAAGCATCCAAATACATCTACTGACTCACATCACAACATAGACATAGATAATTCTGTTGATGAAACTGCACAAGCACAAAATGTGACTGATTCTGTGACAGGGTGTAGCAATGACATTGTTGATTTACCTGCTGCCATAAATAAATTTTTGCACAATGTCAGTGAGGGCCCCAGATATGTGTGTGCATGTTGTCAGCAAATGTGGTTCAAGACAAGTGTGGTACCATTACACAAACAAATCGTAACCATTTCTGAGCATCTATTGCAGTTCTGCTTCACCAAAGATATGTTGAATGCAAATGATTTATGGTTATGTAATACATGCAAGTCCAGTTTGAAAGACAACAGGGTGCCAAAACTGTCAACTGCAAATGGAATGTTTTTCCCTGACAAACCAGCTGTCCTCAACCTTCATCCTCTTGAAGAGCGTCTCATTGCACCTAGATTGCCATTTATGCAAATCCGTGAGCTTGGCCGTGGGCGACAGTTTTCATTGCATGGTAGTGTTGTAAATGTACCAAACGTCATAGAAACTGCTGTGTGTGCTTTACCCCGATGCATGAATGAAACTGACACTATTGCTGTGAAGTTAAAAAGACGTTTACAGTATTCCTCTGCTGTATACACAGAAAATGTGCGACCAGTTGCTGTTATTTCTGCACTTCATTGGTTAATGCAAAACAGTCCTTTGTGGCAAACTAGTGGAATTAACATTAACACCAACTGGCTCAATGAATGGCAACAATCACTTAACACTTTCAATGTTGACAATTCTGAAGACCTTCCTTCTGATGACGTTCATGAAACCAATGCAGAACTTGTGGAGGAAATTCCTAGCTCCTCAACATCTACAACAAACAATGTTACTGATAACAATGCAGATACTTTTGATGAAGTTGATCTAACAAACATGCCTGGAACAAACAATACGATGCTTGAAGGGTTGTCAGACAGTGTGTTGAGTATAGCTCCTGGAGAAAATCAGCAACCACTTGCTTTGTTTCTTGACACCGATGCTGAATATTTGGCATTTCCTACAATCTACTGTGGTGATAAGCATGTGAACAATGATATTCGCCAAGTATGTGTTCATTACAGTGACATTTGCAAATGGGAGTTGCGCTCTGCAGATCGTCGCGTTGCAAACAGTGTTCCAAATATCTTCTTCAAAATGAAGAAAACCTCTATCAAGCATGTATTAGATAGAGCAGGTTTTGCCATTCGTAGATGCAAAACTCAAGGCCAAACTTTCACTGCACATGATTTGCTGAATGACCAAGTGAGAGAAAATCTTGCAAGACTTGATGACGGTTACAAGATTTTCAATACGTTACGCAATTCGCCTAGTTATATGCAGAAGCGCAAGAAAGATCTTTTTGCAATGATCAGACAGTTAGGACTTCCAACATGGTTTATATCATTGTCTGCTGCAGATATGCACTGGCTCCCTTTGTTGAAGGTTCTGTATGAGTTCAAGCATGGCATTGTCTTATCAGATGAGGATCTGTCAAACCTGACATGGACGGAAAAATGTAATCTGGTCCAGAGTGACCCAGTAACATGTTCACGATTCTTTGATTACCGTTTGCAGCAATTCATGCTAACAGTACTGGGCAAATCTGGTAATGCACTTGGCAAGATACGTGATACTTTCTGCAGAATCGAATTTCAGTTTCGCGGCAGCCCACACTGTCACATGCTTGTGTGGATAGAAGATGCACCCATGTACGGTAGAGATGATGAATCAAGAATTGTCAAATTCATCGATGAACATGCATCAGTTTCCCTGACAGCCGGAGATGATGTCATAAGTGTCCAGAAACATCAGCATTCACGAACATGTCGCAAAAATGGCCATCCTGTCTGTCGCTTTGGCTTCCCTCAATTTCCTATGGATAAAACTGTCATTCTGCGTCCTTTTGATGATGAATCTGAAAGTCTGACCATCCATAAAAACAACTTACAGAAAATCAAAACCTACCTTGTTGATCTGGGCATGGGTACAGAACTACCTCTAACACAAATGTTGAATGACTTACAATTGACACAAACAAGCTACATTGACGCAATACGCTCTTCCCTGAAAAGTCCGCAAGTATTCCTGCAACGCACTTTGTCAGAAATTCGAGTGAATCCCTATATGGTGAAAGCAGCAGCAGCATGGAAAGGAAATCAGGACATTCAGCTGTGCCTCGACGGATTCGCAGTGGCCTCCTATGTGGTCGGTTACATAAATAAATCGGACAAAGGGATCAGTTCTCTCATGGATGAGGCCTGTAAAGAGGCACGACAGGGAAACAAAACTTTGCGTGAACAGGTCCGTCACATTGGCAATAAATTCATCAATGCTGTTGAAGTGTCAGCTCAAGAGGCAACATATTTACTTTTGCAAATGCCATTTACCAAAGCATCCAGAGAAGTTGTGTTTATAAACACTTCACCACCTGATGAACGGGTATTTCTCCTGAAGAGCAAAGAGCAACTTGAACAAATGCCGCCAACTTCCGAAGATGTTGAAGCAACTACAATACTGAAATACTACAGCAAACGTCCTTCGGCACTGACTTCCATGTGTCTTGCAGACTTTGCCTCCTTGATAGTAGTTACCTTCCCACCTGACATGCCACCCCCAGCTCGTTTCCAACATCTCAATGATGACGCTGTCGTCGAAACCACAAATTCTGACACTGACGGACCAAAGTGTGTGACACTCTCCAATGGCATTGTTTTCCGTTATCGTAAAAACCCACGGGTGATCAGGTATGTCAAGTACAATGTCAGCGTAGACCCAGATAACTTCTATCGTGAGCAAATTATGTTGTACAAAGCATGGCGCAACGAAAACATTGACCTTTTGGCAGGCTATTCCTCCTATATGGCGCACTATCTTGACAACCAAAGTGCCATTGCTGAAATTGGTAACAAATATCAACATCTCTCAGAATCTGTTGAAGCTGCCATTGCCTCTGCATGTGACTTTGAACGTGATGACGTCGCTCCAAATGCCCAACATATGGACGCTGAAGATATGGAAGTTGAACCCACCACAAGCAACACCTATGCATTTTATGTTCCAAATGCAAATTCCTCACACAGCGAGTATGATTTAAGTTCAGATATTGGCCTACCACCTATGAGCAATGAACAAATTCTCTTGCCAAATCGCATTGCAAATGCTGAATTCTATCAGGACGTCAGAAATCTCAATCGTGAACAATTCCAATTCTTCTACCATGTCATAAATTGGATCAAAACACGTACCCAACCTTTGCTAGTATTCCTTTCTGGGCCTGGAGGTGTTGGCAAAAGTGTGACAGTTAGAGTATTATATCAAGCTCTAATCAGATGGTACGGTCGAGAAGCAGGTACAGATCCTGAAGCCACTACAGTTATGATATGTGCACCAACAGGCAAAGCTGCATTTCTGGTTAATGGTTCCACATTGCATTCCGCATTTCGCATTCCACCAAATCGCAATGGCACATACCAACCTCTCAGTGCAGACACCCTCAATACTCTACGCGTTAAGTACAGCAATCTCAGTGTCTTAATGATAGATGAAGTTTCAATGGTAGGCTCTAGAATGCTCAATATTGTCAACTGTCGATTGCAAGAAATAAAAAACAACCATAATTTATTTGGCGGTATTCACGTTATCATGATTGGGGACCTCTTCCAATTACAACCAGTAATGGATCGCTGGATCTTCCAAGATGCCAATACCACATATGGAAGTCTTGCAACAAACATTTGGCGTGATCATTTCAAAATGTACGAATTAGTCACCATAATGCGTCAGAGAGATGACAGAACCTTCGCAGAACTTTTGAATCGCTTGCGTGAAGCAAAGCATACTCAGCAAGACATAGCAACATTGCAATCCAAAGTCGTTCCTCCCAACTGCAATACAGACCATGCCATCCCACATCTCTTCCCAACAAATGCCCTTGTTGACAGTTTCAACAACAGAGTGTACCAGAATGCCACCACCGAAAAGGCAATAATCCAAGCCAAAGACGTAGTGCATGGTGACTTCAGCAATGCCGTAAAAGAAGCAACAGTTGCACGCCTGCCAGATTGCTCTTCCGCTACAGGCAACATTCCCCGATATCTCCATGTAGCAATTGGTCTCAGATATGATATCACCTCCAACATACTTCTGGAAGATGGCTTGGTCAATGGAACATCATGCCTGGTCAAACATTTGACATACTTGACATCCACACCGTTACCAAGCATCATATGGGTTGCATTTGATTCAGTACGTATAGGTCAATTGACGCGCAATAAGTACCTCCATTACTACACAAATTCCATAGAACGCACTTGGACTCCAATATTTGCAACTACAATCCATTTCTCCTTTGGTCGTGATGCCAAACGCATTTCCCGCACACAATTCCCATTGCGAGCTGCGACAGCGAAAACCATACACAAAGCACAGGGAGCTACCATGGAACGTGTAGTTGTTCAATTCAGTGAACGCAAAAACAATCATAGTCATTATGTGGCACTCAGCCGTGTTACAAATATCAACAATCTCCAAATCCTTTCCCTCAATGCCCACAAAATCAGTGTAGATGAAAAAGTCGTGGAAGAAATGCAACGTATGCGTACATCAGCACAACTGCAGTTCACATTTACCCCTTTGTTCAATTTGCCATCAAACACTTTCTCTGTGACCTTTCAAAATGTACGTTCCCTTCACAATCACATCCTGGACGTCAAACATGATCACAATTTAACGTCAACACATGTTTTAGCACTTGCAGAATCTCGTCTGCAGCCAACTGACCACAGTGATGCCTTTCACTTGTAGTCTAGTCAATATATGAAATGACCTAGAACAAATTGCAACAGAAATGGTTCCAGTGGCATTTGGTCCCTAAATATGTCAAGAAAGACATACTAAAAGTCATGGAAAATCCAAATGGTGGAACACCCCCAAATTAGCATAAATCCAAGATGGCCGCCTTAAAAATCAGGTTTTTTGTAAATAACTCAGAAACTATTAGATATAGACCCCATATGTGTATGAAAGTTGAATATAAACTTGGGTATTGCGGACATTTTGACCCTATTCCCATGTCTCTATCTCTTATGGTTCTCAAGATATAGCATATCCAAATATCTCTGTTTTTACAAAAAAAAGCTGTAAATCGCCAAAAATGCCATTTACGTGATTTATGAGTCTTGATTCTGAATACCTGAAGTACGACTTTTACCTTACCTGTTAAGGATACAAAAGGAATAACTTATGTTCAATTTAAGACCCCAATCATGTCTCTACCTCTCTTAAATCCCCTACTATGCCATATTTGCATTTGGAAGTCTCCCCTCAAAATTCGATTTATTTGCTAAAAATTGGCATTTAATATGAAATAAAGTGCTCATTTTGGGTCTGAAGTGCACGAAATATTGCGAGTAAGAAATTTAACCAATAATGAGTGTGATGTATGACAAATTTTGCATATATCATTGTAAATGCAGTATGGATATTTTATATCATTCCTACTGTACATGGTTATTATCATATAAATATTACTATTATAATGGTATGTATATTTTATGTCAATCATACTGTATATTTCATGTAGTTCTGTATATTATCATTGTTTACAATGATTTGCTATTGTGTATGAATGTTTACATTAACATTGCATGGTTGCTAGGCAACACCAATTAGCACTGAATTGCTATCCTATTAGAATTACATAATCAGTTGATAAACAATTGTGTTGACATTGTGACCCAGTTAAGTTGTTTATTTGAATGTGGAAACAAATGGAAAGTTCTGTAGAAGAAATAATATCTCTAGAAGGCGCCAGAAAATGAGTCATACCTTCTGGGAGGACTGGAACATTCTAGTAGGTTGTGATGCATATAAATATGCCTGGGAGCTGACATAGTCAGTCACTTTCTACCAAATCGCTGAATGGTGCACATCACAGACTGGACCTTGAGGATCACACTGTTGGACACTACTACACTGGATATTATACTGGATTTACGGGATTACACCATACAAGGACTCAGGATTCTGGATTATTTTTATACGGACGCTATTTTCAGTGGATTATAGTTCACACGGACTTTATTTGACATTTCGAAACACCATCGGATATCTGGCTTCCGGAACTTTCTCTGTGGACATTCAGCCATAGGATAACACAGATAAGTGGTTAAAATTACTCTGGGTCACAATTAGTTAATTTTTGAGTAAATCTAAAACCTATGAATATTGTAACTGTAAATAAGTTTATTGTTTTATTAAAATTGTAAACTTTAACTATCTGTGTTTGTTGTTCATTGCTGCTGACCCGTAACATAAATTGGGGGCTCGTCCGGGATAAACCTAATTTTTGGCATTTAAATTAATTGTGAAATTTCTGAAAATTTTGAAATTTTGTAATACTTTCTGGAAATTTCCAACATGACTTCAGCAGCAGTGAAAAACTTTGTGGACACACCAAGTGTTGAAGGTTTGAAGGCTTTAAAGAAGCCTGAGTTATTAGAATTGGCTGACCATTTGAAATTAGATGAAGTCAAAGGTTCCTGGAGAAAACCAGTTATTGCTAGGAAAATAGCTGTGTTCTATGCAGATGAAGATGTATTTACTGAAGATGATTTGGATTTATTTCCGGATCCTTCTGAGAGGAAACCTTTGTCAGATGGTGAACTTAAACTCAAAATGTTGGAACTCGAATTGCAAAGGCAAAATGCAGAATTAGAGCGACAAAGGGAAGAAAGAGATTTTAAATTAGAGCAGGAAAGGTTAAGAGCACAGGAGAGAGAAGAAGAAAGACGGGAGAAGGAAAGAGAAAGAGATTTAGAGAGGTTAAGAATTCAGGCAGAGGAAAGGGAAAGAGAAAATCAAAGAAAACATGAGTTAGAGAAAATAGAAAGAGGAGCAGTACGTAGGGAAAATCCAAATGTGGGTGACACATTTGTTGCTAGTAGGGAAGTGAGATTAGTTCCTCCATTCCATGAAGTTGAGGTAGATAAGTACTTTCAACATTTTGAGAAGGTAGCTGAGAGTTTGTCATGGCCACAAAGGTACTGGCCATTGATGCTTCAAAGTGTTATTAAGGGTAAGGCTCAGCAAGCCTACTCTGCTCTTTCAGTTACTGATGCTGCTAATTATGAAACTGTTAAGAATGCTATTCTCACTGCCTATGAATTAGTTCCAGAGGCTTATAGACAGAGATTTAGAAATCTTAAGAAGACTGATAGCCAGACTTATGTAGAATTTGCTCATGAGAAGGAGGTATACTTTGAAAGGTGGTGCACTTCTCGGTCCGTTGAAAATGATTTTAAGAAATTGAAGGATCTTGTTCTTGTGGAGGAGTTCAAGAGATGTGTCAAAGATGATTTGAAGTCTTATCTTGATGAGAGAGATGCTTCTACTCTACAGAATGCTGCTCGCTTAGCGGATGAATACGCTTTGACTCACAAGTCTAAATTTGGTTCCAGTGCTAAGGGTCCGTTCCATAGGAATAATGGTGGTAAATTCAATAGTTCCCAACAATCTCAGTCCAGTGATGGTAAAGATAAGAATAATGCAGGCAAGAGCTTTGGCAAAAGCCAACCTAAAGACCAGGCAACTGGTCCCACATGTGCATATTGTAAGAAACCAGGTCACTTAGTGTCTGATTGTTATTCCTTGAAGAAAAAGAAGGAAAAGGAAGCCTTGCCTAATGCACTTGTTAAATCCTTTCAAGAGACACCTGTTGTTAAATCAACTGATCCAAGTGGATCTTCTCGTCCTTTGTTTGCCAAAGAGGCTCTTTTGTCTGATGGTTTGAGGGAAGAGTTCCTACCTTTCGTGTCAGAGGGATTTGTTTCTCTAAATGAGAGTTCTTCTCCTGTACCCATTCGTATTCTACGTGATACTGGGGCATCTCAGTCACTTTTACTAGCTGGTGTGTTGCCATTTACGAATGAGTCGGCCACTGGTGAATTTATTCTTGTTCAGGGTATTGAAGAGAGGATTGTTTCTGTACCTCTGCACTCTTTGTTCTTGAAGTCAGACTTAGTTACAGGACAAGTTAAAGTTGGACTTAGGTCAAGTCTCCCTGTTAAAGGTGTTTCTTTGTTGCTAGGCAATGACTTAGCTGGTGGAAAGGTTGTCCCCTCTGTTGAAATGTCAGTAAAACCTGTGTCTGAGGAAGTCCCTCTTGATTCTGACATCTTTCCTTCTTGCGCCGTGACAAGAGGAATGGCTAGAAAAGCTAAGGAAGAGGAGGACCGTGTGCAAAATAGCACTTCGTCTCAACGAGACCATGACTCGGAAGAGAGTCTCGATTCTGATGATTTGTCAGATACTTTTATCAAACAATTGTTTGATCAGGACCAAGAAAGTTCCCAGAAGTCAGTGAACCTTGGATCCAACGGAAGTACGCCCACGTCTACGGATGTGTCTTCGTCGACACCCAAGTCTACGAATGTGTCTTTGTCAAGACAACAATTGATCCAGGAGCAGGTCAACGACCCAACTTTGTCGGATTTGAGAGAGAAAGCTCTCCCTCCTGATGAGATAGCCAAAGTGCCTGTTGGTTATTTCCTGAAAGATGGGGTACTTATGAGGAAATGGAGACCCCCAGATGTTCCTGCAAATGAAGAATGGACCGTCATCAATCAAGTTGTGGTTCCTGAGATCTACAGAGATGAGATTCTATCTATGGCACATAGCCAACCCCTTGGAGGTCATCTCGGCGTGAACAAGACTGTTCACAGGATTTTAAAGCAGTTCTTCTGGCCCGGCATTCGCAAGGATGTCTCTAACTTCTGTCGGACTTGTCACACTTGTCAAGTCATTGGTAAAAGCCAGTTAGATCCTGCCAAAGCACCATTGCAGCCCATTCCAGCCATTGGTGAACCTTTCTCAAAGGTGATCATTGATTGTGTGGGACCTTTACCCAAGTCAAGGACAGGTAACCAGTACTTGTTGACCATCATGTGTGCTGCTACCAGATTTCCTGAAGCTGTGCCTCTACGCAACATCAAGGCAACTACCATCGCCAAGGCCCTAATAAAGTTCTTTACTGTATTTGGATTGCCGAAGGAGCTTCAGTCGGATCAAGGCAGTAACTTCATGTCAGGAGTGTTTCAGCAAGTTGTGTATGAGCTGGGCATCAAGCAGATTGCTTCCAGTGCTTACCATCCGGAGAGTCAAGGAGCATTGGAGAGGTTCCATGCGACGCTGAAGACAATGCTTCGATCCTATTGCCAGGACAATGAGAAGGACTGGGATGAAGGTGTTCATTTGGTGTTGTTTGCTGCCAGGGAAGCAGTTCAAGAGTCCACTGGATTCAGCCCGTTTGAACTTGTGTTTGGACATCAGGTTCGTGGTCCTTTGTCTTTGCTTAGTGAGCAGTGGTTGGACAAGGATTCAGATGTTAGTCTTTTGGATTATGTATCCAGGTTTAAGGAAATACTTTACAGGGCTTGTGAACTCGCTAGAGAGAATCTTGAGTCTTCTCAGAAGAAAATGAAAGCTTGGTATGATCGAAAGGCTAGAGCTAGAAAGTTTAAGCCAGGAGATAAAGTTCTTGTGTTGTTTCCAATGCAACAGAACCCTTTGCAAGCCAGATTTCATGGTCCTTATGAGATCCATTCCAAAGTTAATGATCTTAATTATGTTGTGCGGACTCCAGACCGGAGAAAACCGACACAACTTTGTCACATCAACATGTTGAAGCCTTATCATGATAGGTCTGTAGGGATTGTGGCAGCTGTAGATGCTGATGTATTTGAGGATACTTCTGAAGGTGAAGGTCAAGACAATGAACCCACCATTAGGACAGATATTGTTCCTTGTAAACTGACAAATTCTGAGGTTCTCCAGAATTTAGATACTAAGTTGACACACTTAGACCCTACACAGCAGGCTCAGATGAGGGATTTGATATTCAAGTATCAAGATTTGTTTCCTGATGTACCTAGAAGGACATCAGCAGCTATCCATGATGTTGATGTAGGCGAAGCTAGTCCCATTAAACAACATCCATATCGCATGAATCCTGATAAGTGTAAGCTTTCTCAGCAGGAGATTGAGTATATGTTGGAGCATGATATTATTCAGCCTTCCACTTCTAATTGGAGTTCACCATGTGTGTTAGTTCCAAAACCAAATGGTACTATCAGGTTCTGTACAGATTACCGCAAGGTTAATGCAGTTACCAAGACAGATGCATTTCCTATACCTAGAGTGGATGATTGTATAGATAAGGTAGGACAGGCCAAGTTTGTTACAAAGATTGATTTGTTAAAAGGGTACTGGTGTGTTCCACTAACAGATCGGGCAAGAGAAATCTCTGCTTTTGTCACACCTTCTGGTTTGTACGAATACAAAGTTTTAGCTTTTGGAATGAAAAATGCTCCTGCAACATTCCAAAGGATGATTCATGGCGTGATCAAAGATCTGCCTAACACTAATGCGTACATTGATGACTTGGTGACAGGAAGTGACACCTGGAAAGCTCACCTGGAGGCAGTTGAGAAATTGTTTCAGTGTCTGTCTGAAGCTAAGCTGACAGTCAATTTGGCAAAGAGTGAGTTTGGCCAAGCACACGTTGTCTATCTCGGATACGTGATTGGTCAAGGTGAAGTGGCCCCAGTTGATGCTAAAGTTCAGACCATTTTGGCATTTCCTACGCCCACTGGCAAGAAAGCATTGAGACGATTTTTGGGCATGGTAGGATACTATCGGAAGTTCTGCAAGAATTTTGCAGACTGTACTTTGCCTTTGACAAATTTACTCAAAAAGAGTGTGAAATTTGTTTGGGATGAACCTTGTCAAAAGGCTTTTGATAAGTTAAAGAATATATTGTGTCACTACCCTGTTCTCCAGTCACCAAACTTTGATACTCCTTTCTCAATAGCTGTGGATGCTAGTGAAGATGCTGCTGGTGCAGTACTTCTGCAGCGAGACAGTGATGATCTCATTGAACATCCTGTTGCCTACTTTTCTAAGAAGTTCAAAAACATCAAAAGAACTATTCCACTATTGAGAAGGAATTGTTGGCGTTAATCCTAGCACTTCAGCATTTTGAAGTCTATGTTAGTACAGGCCAGAAGCCCCTCATTGTGTATACTGATCATAATCCTTTGGTGTTCTTGCATAAAATGAAGAATAACAATAGGAGATTGTTGAACTGGAGTTTGATACTTCAAGAGTATGACATTGTTATTAAACATATCAAGGGCAAAGATAATGTCATTGCTGATTGTTTGTCTAGATGTTAAGCTTTGGTGGTTGATGTTATTGTACTTTCATGTTAAGACACAAGTATAAAATTTTGCTCTTCGATCAAAATTTTCCTTTTTAGAGGGGAGGTGTGATGTATGACAAATTTTGCATATATCATTGTAAATGCAGTATGGATATTTTATATCATTCCTACTGTACATGGTTATTATCATATAAATATTACTATTATAATGGTATGTATATTTTATGTCAATCATACTGTATATTTCATGTAGTTCTGTATATTATCATTGTTTACAATGATTTGCTATTGTGTATGAATGTTTACATTAACATTGCATGGTTGCTAGGCAACACCAATTAGCACTGAATTGCTATCCTATTAGAATTACATAATCAGTTGATAAACAATTGTGTTGACATTGTGACCCAGTTAAGTTGTTTATTTGAATGTGGAAACAAATGGAAAGTTCTGTAGAAGAAATAATATCTCTAGAAGGCGCCAGAAAATGAGTCATACCTTCTGGGAGGACTGGAACATTCTAGTAGGTTGTGATGCATATAAATATGCCTGGGAGCTGACATAGTCAGTCACTTTCTACCAAATCGCTGAATGGTGCACATCACAGACTGGACCTTGAGGATCACACTGTTGGACACTACTACACTGGATATTATACTGGATTTACGGGATTACACCATACAAGGACTCAGGATTCTGGATTATTTTTATACGGACGCTATTTTCAGTGGATTATAGTTCACACGGACTTTATTTGACATTTCGAAACACCATCGGATATCTGGCTTCCGGAACTTTCTCTGTGGACATTCAGCCATAGGATAACACAGATAAGTGGTTAAAATTACTCTGGGTCACAATTAGTTAATTTTTGAGTAAATCTAAAACCTATGAATATTGTAACTGTAAATAAGTTTATTGTTTTATTAAAATTGTAAACTTTAACTATCTGTGTTTGTTGTTCATTGCTGCTGACCCGTAACATCAGTTACTACATGTGTAATGCTAGACACTATTTAACGACAATCACAGCTGAATCACGCAGAGAATCTGGCCTAGACAAATTTTTCCATTCCTCACACCGCAAATTTACGTCTCAAGCGTCAATCAGCTCCCAGGACTTCAAAAGCTTACCGGCAAGTTGCAGAGCAACTATTTACTTCTCTGAGACATTTGGCATATCATTTTAAAGCTATCAGAGAGCTATATATCTATCCATGTGTGAATCACATCTGCAAACAGTGATGTAGTTGAGGTCAGGACATCTGAGAACGAGGCATAAGTCTGAGACCGAGGCCATCAAAATGAATCAAAATGTGTCCTCGAGGCCGGCCTCAAGGACCTCCAACACTGGCCGAAAGACACTGAGACTGAGGCAAGACCAAGGATTTGGCAGCCAGCCAAGGCTGAGACCATCAAAATATGGCTCTAAGGCTGGCCTTGGGACCTTCAACTGAGCCTCTAACCATAGGCCTCTTCTTGGGCTAGCTTTTGGAGGGTGTCCTGCTTGTTCACTGAATTCTGTGTGAATTAATCAGATGTAAGGTAATATAAGTTTCAAAATTAGAAGTAATAGTTCTATGTCGGTTTCCAAAATAATATTTCAGGAAAAATCAAGGTATATACAAAGAATCACAATACACAAAGTGAAATTTTGGAGCAAAATGATAGACTAGTCTCCGCCTTGACAAATAAATTAATTACAAACAGACAAGTGTAGAAGCCAAGGGATTGAAGGGACCACATTACAAACTAAATATTTTTAATATGGTAACAGTCAGAAGTAAAGGGCTATCCATAGACTAACAGTACCCCTTGGTTTAAGTAAAAGTAGTATTTTTTATTTGGAACAGTTTTATCAGTAGTTTTAAGACTTTTAGATTTTGTATTTTTAGCCAACGACACATCTTAATTAGATCCAAAGCAGAATTACCTGCTCAGTAGAAGCTCCTTTGTCTCAGGCGGTGTTATATTAGTTCTATGAGTTACAAGCACAAAGTGAGGCACGTCATCAGTTTGTGCGTTGAAATGTTTCTGAATACAGCTCCATGCAAATGGAAAGGTTTTTGAAAGCAGAGAAAAAAAAATAGACTGAACAGCAGCAGACCCTCGGATTTCAGCAGCTTTTCTGCCAAGAAGTCAGAATTCATTATATTTATAAATATTTATAGTGTAAATATATCTCGCCATATTTTAGTGTAAATTTATCTTACCATATTTGATTAATGATATATGGTATAAATCTATAATTTAGCAAGCAGCAGGAACATTTTATCAAACAAAATCCAAAATTGACTGAAATGTGATTGGAGACTGGGGTTAATTTCTTGCAATTTTTACCTTTATTTGTCGAAATATCTTCAATTTGAACATGGTTAAATGACAAATGTATGCAATAAAATCATATAACACAATCTCATATATTTATTTTGGTTCACATTTAATAGTTGAGCATAACATTAGAAGGAAAATGGTGAGGAAATTGGTATTTTCATATTTTGTGCATTTTAAGCTGGCCATATCACTGCAAAAACTTGCATTCAACAATAGAAAGGTCATAAACATTACTTCCTAATATGTTTGATTTTAATAACTGTTTAAGTTTATCAATTTAGTCATTGCCATTAATTTTTGAGAAACAAAAATTCCTGAAAAAATGTCCAAAATCAGTTAATTTGTTCTCTTTTTGCATTTTTATCAAAACTTCATAACACTGCATCTCCAAATGAGCTAAGTAAATTTAAAAAGCTGCAATTTAAACATCTAAGTGCAAAATTTATTATTACTTCAACTTTTGTCACCTATATTAATTATTTACACAGAATTTAGTGACTAGGCCAGACACACCCCAAAAGCTAGCCAATGAAGAGGCCTTCACTTGCAAGTTAGGTCAATTTCACCGTTTCTCACTTCCGTAAGGGTTAGAGGCTCAGTTGAAGGTGTCAAGGCCGGCCTCGTAGCCATATTTGGATGACCTCAGCCTTGGCTCGGTTTCAATTCCGAGTCCTTGGTCTCTGGTGTCTTTGGGCTAGTGTTGGAGGTCCTCGAGGTCGGCCTCGATGATACATTTTGATGGCCTCAATCTCGGTCTCGGAGGCTGATGCCTCATTCTCTGATGTCCCGACCTCAACTACATCACTGTTTGCAGATGTGATTCTCACATGGATAGATAGATCTCTCTGATAGCTTTAAAATGATATGCCATATGTCTGACATTTTGGTCAAATGTGACTTTGCTTTTATGTCAATAAAAACGTATATATATATATGTCTCAGAGAAGTGAATAGTTGCTTCACAAATTGTCGGTAAGCTTTTGAAGTCCTGAGAGCTGATTGACGCTCGTGAGGTAAATCGACGATAATATGTGGAACGGAAAAAATTGTCTAGGCCAGATTCTCTGTGTGATTCATTTGTTATTGTAATTAAATAGTGTCTAGCATTACACATGTAGTACCTCAGTACAGGCTAAATTCCTTACTCGCAATATTTCGTACACTTCAGACCAAAATGAGCACTTTATTTCATATTAAATGCCAATTTTTAGCAAATAAATCGAATTTCGAGGGTAGACTTTCAAGTGCTAATATGGCATAGTAGGGGATTGAAGAGAGGTAGAGACATGATTGGGGTCTTAAATTGAACACAAGTTATTCCTTTTGGTAAGGTAAAAGTCGTACTTCAAGTATTCAGAATCAAGACTCATAAATGACATTTTTGGCAATTTACAGCTTTTTTTGTAAAAACAGAGATATTTGAATATGCTATATCTTGAGAACCATAAGAGATAGAGACATGGGAATAGGGTCAAAATGTCCGCAATACCCAAGTTTATATTCAACTTTCATACACATATGGGGTCTATATCTAATAGTTTCTGAGTTATTTACAAAAAACCTGATTTTTAAGGCGGCCATCTTGGATTTATGCTAATTTGGGGGTGTTCCACCATTTGGATTTTCCATGACTTTTAGTATGTCTTTCTTGACATATTTAGGGACCAAATGCCACTGGAACCATTTCTGTTGCAATTTGTTCCGGGTTACACCCAATATTTTCATATAATGACTAGACTATTGCCTGGCTATAACATTACAAGATGTGATGCTAATTCTGAATCAGGACGCCCACATCATGGCCTTGTTACGTATGTCAAGAACAATTTGCATACCACTCCAATCACTACTTACTCCACCACATCTTTTGAAAGTATGTCTATCAGACTGACCGAACTCAATATTGCCTTGTTTATATGCTATAACAAGCCATCCGCAACTCTGTCAGCCCTCCAAGCCCATTTCTCCACAGCAGTTCTCAACCACTTATCAAACAGCCACTTCATCATAATTGGTGATTTCAACCTGCCTGTTGGAACAACACAATATGAAACATTTACAAAATGGCTGGCTGCCAAAGCACCATGTTCCCAGTTGGTCTCCGGTGCCACTACTGACTACGGATCTTGTCTTGACTTAGTCTACTCCAATGTACCAAATACCCATGTAGCAGTCCTTGAAAGTATATGGTCTGATCACAAACCAATATCTGTGCAACTACATATGTAGCCAGCAAAACATCCCCCCCCAAATGTATAATATGCACAATAATTTCCAATTAATCCCAATAGTTGTCTGCCACACATGTTGTTGCCAAGTGTAGTCAAATGACATTGTGTGTTACTGTCTCAGAACAAGTACCCGAAGTCTTTCATTGCATGAATCTCACTTTATATTCAATAGAAACAGTGTAGCTATTATTTACCACCTCTATGATGAAAACGCAAAATTCCAAGAAAATTCATTACAACTGCACCCCGTTGCATTGCAGAACCACACCTACAAATGCATTCCTTGATAGCCACGCTTCCATATCCTTCTAGTCTTTAACTGAACTCAGTAATCAAAATCCCTACCAATGCCACAACTATCACCAAATAAACAATATGTGAAGACAAATATTATATGATATTAACAAAATCACAATTTTCTTTTCAGACCGCCATAACAACAGCTACGAACAAATGCGCCTCCGCTGTCGTCTCCACAGTCTCCACAAGTCAACATACCGCTATAAACAACTTCCCACAAATGAAGTTTCCCACACTGCACAATCTCCACACGACTATCATCAACACTTTCAAACTGGGTAAGCGTACCTTTCATTCACCCTAAAATAATAAATGTGTTCATTACATTTGTTACAGGATACAGACTCGATAACTGAATGCTCACGAAATAGCCTACAATAACACAGTAAAGACTTCATAAACATACTAATGAAGATCCCTACTAAAATTTTATCATCTCTTCGGAGTCACTCATAAAAAAGCTAAAACCATGTAATCTCCCTCATCTCTCAGCAATATACATAAGGCAAAGGGCCACCACCCACAGTCATAAAAAACTAAGACAATTCACAAATTTTTATGTCATATTGATCTTCATTTATTGCAGGCGATATAAGACAATAGTAATGCAGCCCTGTTGCATCCGAAAATATATCAGTGACAGCAACAAATACTAATAGTATGCTCCAAGGGCAACTTCTCATCAAACCTGAAGCACAACAAATTACACAGCAATTACGCCAAGTAACTTGCCATGCTAATTGTAATATTTCATTGCTTATAAAATACACTAACAAATCTCTCAAACCTAAGTAAATATCTAGGCTCTAACTAACCCTGTGCCGTCACGACGTGTATCTACCAGCATATATCCTTTTACTGAATGTGTCAATATAACAACACTTTTCAACTTATACTTCTATAACACTTCCTTTATTCCTAAAACCACATATACAACCGAAAACATTTCCGTATAACCACACATATACACATTCCACTCATTTTAAACATACTCTCATTTCAGGCTTCTCAGTTCTCCAAGCATCGCAATGACCTGTCATCATTGCTTTCCACAGTCTCCATTTCAACGGCGCAGCATAACAGAACAAATACTCCTGGAATCCTCAGTCATCACACCCGAAATGCCATAAGACACTCACGCCTTACAGATACTGTCATTACTTCATTCTCAAAGTCACCCAGTATCATATCCGATATCACAGACTCTGCGCACACAAACACTGTTGCACTAATGCCAACTCACCGACGTGATACCTCATTGTAATTCATTTCTTAACATATTAAATTAACTTATACAACAAAAATATACCCTTTTTTTCTCGTCACTAACATGCCATCCCAGGGACGGTACTTCGACGACTTCGGCATACGAATGCGCCCCAGGCGATTATGAAAAACAAAACCGTTCTAATCCACAAACAAAACCAAAACAGTCCTTTAGCACAAATGTGACCTGCTCCACCAAAATGAGTTCAAAGCAGCCAATTTATATTTCCCAGAAATGTGTCGAAAGGTCATATTTACATGCTTTTTACCTGTTGGTACCACTTCCTAGCAAAAGATATTTCCTTCGAATAATTAAGACCCTTTTATGAGAAATTGATTTTAAATTCTCAAAAATTGGTCTTGTTCTTCATTTTTTTCAGTTCTTTCTTTGCAAAGGCAGGAAATTAAAACGTTTGCTGTTTCGCATCATCAATGTTTGACGTGCCTACCTTTGGATCGGATGGAGACATCAAAACATATGAACCATCATTTTAAAGCCCATTTCCAGTAGAATCAAGTCATTTTCACAACTAAATATGATAAGAGGCCCACTTTCAACTCATTTTAGTGGAGCAGGTCACAAATATCTGCAACCAATTTACTCTTAATGATTTCTATACATAATAACAGTCTTTCGACAATCCTACCAGGGCCAATATATACACCCTTTCATATAGCCTAAGAATTCATTCTTCCCACTTACATCGCCATGCACAGAAGTTGCTCAATGGTTAAGGCAACAGCAACATCAAAGCAATTACAACAGCTCGGTTTTTGAATCCGCGGATTCTTGTTATAATATTGAGAACAAATATTAAAAGTAATTGTAATCTTCTAAAGGTGTTATTCACTGAAGGTTTGCTGCCGCGCAGCATATGTTTTTTAATGTTTTCTCAATATTTCATAGAGCATCAAATATCCATAAATCAGGCAATCAAAAGACACAACTTCACGATATATGCTAAGGCTATATGTTACACCAAATTTCATCCATCAACATGCTATTGTGGCTGATTCTTAGGCAAGAAAAGAAAAAAAATAACTTTCAATATTTTTTTCATTTGCTATATATATATGGTTCCCATCAATGAGACCACCAAAAAGCACAACTAGGCCATATAGGCTATATATATCTGTACCAAACTTCATCCATGTTCATGAAATAGTGGTTGAGTCCAGGCCCGGAAACTTTAAAATGATTTTATATAATTTTTCAGAAATTTTTTAAAAAGTATAGTTTTACAATATTCATTAATCGGACCATCAAAAGGCACAACTTGGTGAGATGGGTTATATTTGTATCAAATTCCATCCATGTACATGCAATAGTGTTCTGGAAACAAAATAAATTTTTTTTTTTTTGTAATTTTTATAAAAAGTAAAAATACTCATCAATAAAACCATCAAAAGGCACACCCAGGCCACATAGGCTATATGTATACCAAACTTCATCCATGTAGGCCTACATGCAATAGTGGTGGAGTTTTGCATGGAAACATTCTACCTGCCTACCTTCTTAACACCCAGCTGCATGCCTACAGGACATGAGGAAGGACAACATTTTTCAAAAGTGATTACAATACCTTCAAACTTAATTCAATGCAGGCTTTGCACTATAATAACCATCTTTTATCAAAATTATGAATAAATCTGTACCACTACTGCATGTGTGGTTGCCATCTGTCCTTTTATGACCAGTCAGTACACAAATACAGGACGAAAAAGCCCTATCCTCCATCCACCTGGTAACCCAAACATCACAGGAATGACCACCAAAAACTAACCTATAGAAGTGTGTATCCACCGATTGTCCTGGCAACCAAACATGGCCAGCTCCTGAAAGTAAAACACATGTATTGCCATTTTGTTCTATTTTCAAAGAAATTGAATATTGGTCTCAAGGTCAAAATCAAATTTAGAGAGCTAATGTATAGGCCTAATTAGCTTGAGGAATATTAAGTTAAGATTTAAATTGACAAATTCATATTTGATGTTTGTGCTAAGACATGATGAATAGATTATAGAAACTATTAAGCCATGAATGTCTAATAATAGGTGTAGTAGTAGGCATACATAGCATTATACAGATATAGATACAAATATATGGAATATATAATTATATTATGATATCAATTCAAAATTAAAATGCTTTTAAAATAGAAATACTTATCTTAAAGGAGCATTAACAGGTTGTTTTACAATTTCAACCTCTTGTGCATGTGCTTTTCTTCAATGTTTAACCTGGTCCAGAATGACAGATGAAATACGTATGTTTTACGGCTCATGTAGATTTTACAGAAAGGTTCCATTCAGTTGACGGTTTTTGACTGTAATATGTATGATGGCTAAAACTACGTAAAGTTAACAGGATGTGGCTGTATTTTTCACAATCTTTTTTTTCAGTGTACATCTCTTTATGTATGTTTTTGGAATTACAAAGCACATGTTCTAGGTATTTGTATGAGTTTACAATTTCAAGTTCTTTGTTATCAATAGAAAACTTTATGTTACTTGCAATTTTGTTTGGTGTTTTGTGGAATATCATAGTTTTACTTTTCTGAGAGTTATTTGATTATTATTCAAAATCAGCTCTTGCAATTGTTCTGAAGAAATAATTTTTTTCATGGTGTTGATTGATTGATTGATTGATTGATTCGCTTTATTTGTTGATTGGGAGTCCCTATATGAAATATAAATTCCGTAGCAAGGGAACCCCATTACAAGTTATTAAAAAAATTAGAGAATAGTGAAAGAAGATTATTCAAATGGAAAAATAAGATTTAAAAAAGTAGAAATTTAGTTTCTATTACAAATATAGCAGTTATAAATTAAACATGTTGTAGAGTATGACTGAGTGAGAATTTGTTTAATGTATATTTTATAACCAAGAGGACTAGATGGGAATATATAATTTGAATAGAGGATTCATGTCATTAAAATTTAAAAGTTTTCATATTTTGTATGAAATTGCTTGTCTCGCATATTCATGTTTTACCCTGGGTATTTTAAATACATTGGTGGTCCTCAGAGGATACTCATGTATGGCTGACCTTTTTTGAAATATGTTGGAATTGAAATAATTTGGTAGCTCATCCCGTTTTCCAATTTGAAACAAAATTTAAAACAATGCAGTGCACATATATCCCCACATTTTAGCACTTGAGCCTAATTTCTTAAACAATGGGCTAGTAAGGGCATTGTACTTGTTCATTGTGACAGCGCGGATTGCTCTCTTTTGCAAAATGAACAGTCTCTTTGAAGCTTTTTCCCATAAAATAGCACCATGGTTCAGATGGAGAATAATTAAGGAATTATAATAATTAATAAGATATTCATAGGAAGGGAATGTTTTAATTTGTTTAAAATGCCTACAATTTCAGCAATTTTTCGAGCTGTGTTGTCAATGTGGGATTTCTAGTTTAAATTATCACCTACATTAGGGTGGTCCACATTCCAATGGGAAAAATCAAATCTTATAAAACCCCCAATTTGAAAGTGGAAATTGATGACCACGTAAGTAAAACAAACACATGCAAAATTTCAACCAAATCGGTTAATATCTAGAGGTGGCACAAAGCCCTAGAAGTTTATAATGTAATTCCTCATTCGCGCAACTGAAAAATTGGTCAATTTCCCAGATCTTCCTCAAAAGTGAATATTTTTTCCTGATTTTTTAGTACATGATAAAATTGGCATGGCAAATTAATATCTGGGGGTTATCTTTTATTTATTATTCGTAGTAAGTGAAATATTTGCCTGTTTTTATGAAAAAAGGCTTGATAATTAACCTATGTGAATCTATGGTTACCTGCTACGAAGCATTATAAGTCAGACAGAATATCAGGAAAACAGTGGGCATCCTGTACATACTAAGAAAAAAGATACTTGATCAAAATAATACGCTGTTACAGCAAGATTTGCAAATACCGATGATTCTGAGGTCTGCCGATGGGCAATCCCATGTTTTAACAACTTCAACGGCTTTGTGCCACCTCTAAATATCAATTGATTTTGCTGAAATTTTTACACAATACCGTCTATCCATATGACATCACAATTCAAGATTCAAATCAGAGAAATTCAGAAGAAAGTGTTTTTGGACCACCCTAACCTACATGGATACCCAAGAAATTGAATGAACGTACATATTAAATTCCGATGCCATTTATAGAGATCTCGGGATATGTAGTTGGTTTTTGGGATGGTGAAACGTCATTGCTTTGCTTTTACTAAAATTTAGTGATAATTTATTGACTTTCAACCAAATGCTAAATTTATTTAACTTACTATTTATGTTGTCTTCTAGCATAGCTGATGTACTGTCAAATTTGTTTAGTGTTGCTATGAGAGTGGAGTAATCTGCATACATTATGGGTTGAAAAGAATTACTTGCTACAGCCATATCATTTATTTAAATAAAAAATAATAGTGGGCATAAAATAGAACCTTTCGGAACACCAGTGGTCATACATAATTGTTCTGATTCTATTGTTTCAAGTTGTACATATTGTTGTCTATTGTTTTAGATATTTGGATAATAGTTTATAAGTTTTAAAGAAATCTGTTTGATTCCATAGTGTGGCAGTTTTACTGTATTTATCTTGTACTGAGATTTTACTGTATCTGGATCTGGCCACCTAGAGTTTTATTTGTAAACTTCTAGTCATAGCCTCCTGGTGTCAACCTGTACCAATAAATCATATTGGCTCCAGAATTCACAGAGTCCAGTCGTTTCTGTAAACGTCCCTACTAATCGTTCATGGTGTCAGGATAAAGATAAAATGGAAGGCTTCAAATCACCGGAAAACATTGATCTACAGTCCGAAGGTGTAGCAGAGAGATGGCGAAAATGGCGAAGGCAATTCGAGTTCTTCTATGAAGCTTGTGAGCTGAGCAAGAAGTCCAAGAAAACTCAGACTGCAATCCTTTTACATTCGGCGGGGCCAGACGCCCAGGAAATTTTCGCGACGTTTACTTGGCTAGAAACTGAGGACAAAACAGATTATGAGCAAGTACTGAAGAAGTTTGATAACTATTGTGAACCTCTACGAAATGTGGTGTATGAAAGATACCAATTTTGGTGCAGAGAGCACAAGCAAAATGAGACTGTTGATATGCTAATGGCGGCGCTCAGAACTATGTCGTCGAAGTGCGAATTTGGGACATTTGCCAACGATATGCTTCGTGACAAGCTTGTGTTTGCTCTGAAAGATATTGCTGTTAAAGAAAGGCTACTTCGTGAGAAAGGATTGACTTTGGCTAAGGCATTAGACTTGTGTAGAGCGGCAGAATCTAGCAAGCAGCAAATTCGCGCCATGTCAAATGACGTGGATTCTTCCGGACGTGACGTCATCGTACATCCGGTGAGCATTCAAAATGGCCGACAGCATGTAAACAAACCAAATTTCACGGCGGCAAGTTGCAGTTTTTGTGGTGGACATCATGTTAAAGGCCAATGTCCAGCCTATGGCAAGCAGTTCAACAAATGTTCTGGATTTAATCATTTTGCTTCTGTATGCAAGGGAGGCGGATATCGGCGTAATTACAGACCGGCAGCGAGTGCATCCTCACCCAGGAAGGCAAGTTCAACTCAGTCATTTAAGCCTCGTAGATTCAAAGGCAAGCGGCATGGCAAGTCAATGAACGTTCACACAGTTGATGAAAATGATTATGATGATTAAGCTACTTTGTTCATGGGCACACTTTCTTCAAGACAAGGCACAGCCGGCAAGTGGTATGAAAATATTTTGCTGAATGGCACTCCAGTTTCCTTTAAGCTAGATACTGGGGCAGATGCTAATTGTTTGCGTAAGACTTTGTGGTGTAAATTGTTTCCGGATCAGAATTTATCACCTTCGAGTCACACACTTCGTGCATTTGGTGGAGATCACATTAAGCCGTTAGGAATTGCTAATGTGAAAGCAGAATGCCCTGCTACTGGTTTGAGTCTACAGACCAAGTTCTACGTTACGGATGCCGATGTGACACCGATTTTAGGCCGTTCTTCGTGTGAATCATTTCGACTTGTGCAGCGAATGCCAAGTGTCTTCCAAGTGAGTCAAGAGAAGCCAGTGACAGTTGAGACACTGTGAGAGTCGTATGGAGACACATCACAGTCGATCCCAATGTACCTCCAGTGATCCAGCGTAACCGCAAAGTTCCTTTTGCCAAGCTTCCGATGCTGCAGACTGCTCTTGACAAATTGGAGAAGCAAGGAGTCATCGCACCGGTCGAGAAGCCAACAGACTGGGTGCACAACCTAGTGATCACCGAAAAGAAGAATGGTAGTGTTCGACTTTGTTTAGATCCTAAGCCATTGAACAAAGCTATTAAAAGAGAGAGACATTCTATTCCTAATGTTGATGATGTTCCGTACAAATTGAATGGCAAAAGACTTTTCACTACTGTTGACATGAGAGACAGTTATTGGCATGTAAAACTTGATGAACCTTCTTCGTTTCTATGTACATTTCACACCCCTTGGGCCGCAAGCGTTTTTTACGCATGCCTTTCGGCATTAGTTCTGCAAGTGAGATCATGCAAAAGAGAAATGAAGAGACATTTTCTGATATTCCTGGTGTGTTTGTGATTGCAGATGACCTCATTATTGCAGGTGAAAGTGAGGCTGATCACGACAGTGTCCTCCTGAGAGTGATGGAGAGGGCTCGCCAGCGAAACATCAAGTTCAACCTGTCCAAGTTGCAGTTCAAGAGGAAGGAAGTCAGCTACATGGGGCACACGTAAGTGTTGATGGTCTTAGGCTGTGTCCCGATAAGATAGCAGCTATTCAGAACATGCCTATTCCCAACGATAAGTCTGCTCTCATGCGTTTTCTCGGAATGGTGAAGTATTTGGCGCAGTTCATTCCTGGTGAATTGATGCTTACAGCGCCACTTAGAAACTTTTTGAAGAAAGATGCACCATGGCAATGGAATCATGAACATGACACAGCTATTTCTAAGATTAAAGAGACACTAAGTCGCCCTGTGTCTCTGCATTTCTTTGATGTAAAGAAGGAAGTTTTAATCCAGGCCGACGCATCACAATCTGGATTAGGAGCCTGTATTTCTCAAGACGGAAGGCCAGTTGCATTTGCTTCCCGTGCGCTGACCCAAGCAGAGTGTAACTATTCCCAAATTGAAAAGGAACTTTTGGCAATATGTTTTGCGTGCACCAAATTTCATCATTATTGTTACGGCAGAGATGTGAAAGTGCAAAGTGACCATAAACCTCTTGAGATTATTTTCAAGAAACCTCTTGGAATGGCTGCACCTCGTCTCCAGCGTATGCTCTAACAATTGCAAAGATACTCTCTTAATGTCATATATGTTCCTGGCAAATACATGTATGTTGCAGATGCACTGTCAAGAGCCAACACAACGGATGATTCAACAGCTGGTGCCCCCGAAGACATGGAAGTGATGGTCCATAGTTTGGCTTCTTCGTTACCTGTCAGCACAGAGAAATTTGCAGCCCTCAAGAAAGCTACAGCAAGTGATGTCAACATGTGTCAGTTACTTACCGTGGTCCGCCATGGTTGGCCTAAATCCTTCGAGAGTGCACATGTTGGAGTGCGCCCGTTCTGGAATGTGAGGGATGAAGTGCATGAAATTGAGGGAGTGCTCCTCAAAGGTAACTCTGTGATAATTCCTCCAGCAATGCGACCAGAGATGCTGAAGTTAATTCACGAAGGTCATTTAGGATTAGAAAAGTGCAGAGCTAGAGCGAGACAAGTTCTATTTTGGCCGGGTATGTCACAAGAAATTGCAGATACTGTTGCTAGTTGTGAAGTTTGCTTAACTCATAGGAATTCGCAGCAGAAAGAACCGCTTCTGAGTCACAAAGTACCACAGAGACCGTGGCAGAAATTAGCAGCTGATATTATGACCTGGCAAGGAAAGGATTATCTTGTGGTTGTTGACTATTTCTCAAAGTACCCTGAGATTGCTTTGTTAGAGAGGAAAACTGCAAAATGTGTCATTACTCACTTGAAATCTATTTTCGCAAGACATGGTGTACCTGATGAATTGTTTACCTACAATATGCCATTTGGAAGTGTTGAGTTTCAGAATTTTGCTACCGAGTGGGACATCAAGCTATCTACTTCTAGTCCGAACTATCCGCAATCCAATGGCCAAGCGGAACGTTACGTACAGACTGTGAAAGCTCTTCTCAACAAGGCGGAGATGTCTGGACAAGACCCCTATATTGCGTTACTCCTGTATCAGGCTTACCGTATTCACCCGCTCAGATGCTGACGGGAAGGCAGCTGAAAGGCAAAATTCCAACTTCTACAAATCTACTTAGACCCAAAATTGTCAAGGCTCGACCATTGCTCTTGAAACGCCAACAAGAGCAGAAACGTCAGTATGACAAGAATTCGAAACCATTGGCTCCATTGCGTCGTGTAGATTCCATCAGAGTCCAGCGGAAGGGTAAATGGGTACCCGGTGTCGTCAAGGAAGCTCTTAAAGCTCCAAGATCGTACATCGTCGTCTGTCAAGGATCGGAACTTCGACGTATCGACGTCAGCTGTTGAGCACACCCCATGTTCGCCCCCGTAGTGCTCATCGTTCCCCTTGTGTTAACCCCCCTCGTGTGCTTGAGTCATTTCTAAATGACTACGGAGAAACCCCTCGTCAACCTGAGGTCCCGGATCTTCCTCAGAATCCCCCTGATGTTCCCCAAGCACATGTCGAACGTCCGGCTGCGATCCCACAGCCGCAGATCCTCGATCGTCCGAGGAGAAACCATCGCCTGCCTGAGAGGTATGGTGATTGTGTGATGGGCAAGTGCTAGTAACCTCTGCCTTCACAAATTTGTGTGTAAGTTCTGTGTGTGAATTTGAAGATTGAAGATCAAGAAGCTATTCGTGAAGCCATCCTGAAAGACTTGATATTTCAAAGAGACGCTGGAATTTGAATTTGATTTATGTGAATTTGAGAGACTCTTTTATGATACCTGTGGATATGGTTGCCAATTTTGTTTTAAGCTTAATGCTGTGATTTTATTAAGTTTTAGCAGAAACGTTTTATTTGTCTAATCAAAACGTTTTTATTGTTGTGTAAATAGCTGATTTGTTGATTTACTGGCTATTTATGATTTTACTGTTTTGGCTATATATTTTATTGTTTGGCTTAAAAGGGAGATGTGGCAGTTTTACTGTATTTATCTTGTACTGAGATTTTACTGTATCTGGATCTGGCCACCTAGAGTTTTATTTGTAAACTTCTAGTCATAGCCTCCTTGTGTCAACCTGTACCAATAAATCATATTGGCTCCAGAATTCACATCGTCCAGTCATTTCTGTAAACGTCCCTACTAATCGTTCACATAGTGCTTATGTTTGTAAGTCAAAATTTCATGATTTATGGTCAAAAGCCTTTGACGTATCTAAAAAGATGTTAAGTGGACTTTGGCCATATGTTGTCTATCTCTTTAACAACCTGATCTATCAGTTCTATGGCAGCTATTTCAGTCGAATGTTTAGTGAGAAATCGTATTTACTTTGATAAAATAATTTCTTTTCACAAAAATAATTATAAATTTGATTGCATAATCTTTTTCAAACACCAAAAAGATATAGGTCTAGAGTAGTGCGGGGCATGCAGCCCCCCTTAACTTCGAGGTGCAATTTGACCTACTTTTTGTGGTCGATTATTTGAATGCCTATGCTGTCTGGAAGGGATCACTTGACTCTACTTATATTTAGTGAAACAAATGTCTACTAATTCTAATAAAGGAGTTACGGCCCTGTTTGTAAAAAAATTTAAATGGCCTTCTTACCCCACCCATCGGGCAAGAAGCCCCCCAATTATAATCCCATGGCATTTTTTTTTGCGAGTGCAGTCAGCTTGAAAGTCATTTCTTGGGGTTCTTCTGTCATTTTTCAGGCATTCTATTCACTTTTTCTGAATTTCAGAATTTTGCTGTT
Organism: Platynereis dumerilii; assembly: GCA_026936325.1. Lineage (NCBI taxonomy): Eukaryota > Metazoa > Annelida > Polychaeta > Phyllodocida > Nereididae > Platynereis > Platynereis dumerilii. The sequence goes on from JAPTHN010000073.1 coordinate 1,701,908, forward strand.
CATACATTCATTTTTTAATATTTTTTACCCTGTTTCAATTTTGGCCAAAATTTTTTCCATTTCAATTAGCTATTCGATCAAGATTTAAGGTAAAGTACACATTATTAAATGATTCCTGAAGCAGCTTCGAGGCCTCAGTGAAGGGGGCCTCATGCCCCATACCATGTGGGGCCTCTCGCCCCAATCCCACATATTTTAATTTGACCTCTATATTTTGAGCTAAAATGCAAAAAACATGATCCAAACCATATTTATCTGATGGTCATAAAGTGAAGCAATGCACATATCCATTATAATTTTAAAAATTTCCAAAGTTATTTCTATCAACCACTTTCAAAGAATTGATCAAAATTACATAGAGTAGCGCGGGGCATGCAGCCCCCCTTAACTTCGAGGAGCGATTTGACCTACTTTTTGTGGTCGATTATTTGAATGCTTATGGTGTCAGGAAGGGATCACTTAACTCTACTTATAATTAGTGAAACGAATGTCTACCAATTTTAATAAAGGAGTTACGGCCCTTTTTGTAAAAAAAATTAAAATGGCCTTATTTCCCCACCCATCGGGCAAGAAGCCCCCCTATTATAATCCTATGGAAATTTTTTTCGCGAGCGCATTCAGCTTGAAAGTTATTTCTTGGGGTTCTTCTATCATTTTTAAGGCATTCTATTAACTTTTTCTGAATTTCAGAATTTTTCTGTTCATACATTTATTTTTTAATATTTTTTGCCCTTTTTCAATTTCGGCCAAAATTTTTTCTATTTCAATTAGCTATTCTATTAAGATTTAAGGTAAAGTACACATTATTAAATGCTTCCTGAAGCAGCTTCGAGGCCTCAGTGAAGGGGGCCCCATGCCCCATACCATGTGGGGCCTCTCGCCCCAAACCCACATATTTTAATTTTACCTCTATATTTTGAGCTAAAATGCAAAAAAGATGATCCAAATCATATTTATGTGATGGTCATAAAGTGAAGCAATGCAGATATCCATTATACTTTTAAAAATTTCCAAAGTTATTTCTGACAACCACTTTCAAAGAATTAATCAAAGTTACAAAAACCATGCACCTTTTTTTGTTTCTTTAATTACGACTATGGTTTTGTGCTGAATGCCTTGAAAATTTGTGACGTCACCTAAAAAGCCTCTAGCTTCAATCCTATCAATAAGAAAAAGCACCAAAAATGTAAGTTTAGAAATAACCCTGGGGGGGCTTCTCACCTAACCCGGGCTTCTTGCCCCGACCCACTCTAAATCATGCTCCTTTTTTGTTTCTTTAATTACTACTATGGTTTGGTGCTGTTTGCTCTGAAAATTGATGACGTCACCTAAAAAGCCTCTAGCTTCAATCCTATCAATAAGAAAAAGCGCCGAAAATGTAAGTTTAGATATAACCCTGAGGGGGCCTCTCACCTAACCTGGGCTTCTTGCCCCGACCTACTCTATAATTATCAAACAAATGAACATCATTATTTTTATGAAGGGGACTCATATTGGCCAGTTTAAGTATATCAGGAAATATTCAAGTCATAATTGATTGGTTTATTATTGTAGAGAGAGGTTCAGCTACCTCGTATTTGATATTTTCAATAATTTATTGGAAATTCCATCATGGCCACAACTCGTCTTTGATTTTTTAAAAAGGCAATTGATTACTTTTACTACATGTGATGAATGTACGCTACCAGCAATCAGCGTTTTACGGTAATGCACATGTATTGATGACGTCACGGGCTTGTGCGTCAGACATGGAATAAACCATTTACACTGGCGTCCATCTTCTGGTCATCTTTTATTTCGGACTTAAATACATAACACTACATATTCAGGAGTGACAGTTAGGAAATTAAATGTTTCTTGAACAGAGTTTTCATTCAGGTATTGTTTAAAACATGCATCTCCAGGTATGTCTATATTTTCTGCTAACTTAGGTCCAATGTTTACAATTGTGGTATTTTAATACATGTTAAATTCAGGTGCTATAGTGGGGGCGTTGGAAACTTTTTGATTGTTTATCATAAAATAAGCTGGAAATTCCTTTGTAATGACTGACTTATTTAATATTCCCTTTTATAGTAACCCAGGTATTTCTGGCATCATTTTTGTATTTATTGAATTTGTTTCTAAAGTACTGTAATGTACTTTTGCAAGTCTAATACTATGTTTCAAGATTCGATTGTAAGTCTGAAGATTCATCTTACCTGCCGCAAAAGAAGTGTCTGTTAATCCGGTAGATTTGGTTTAAACATATTTATTAGTCACTTTACCGGTAGATTTCAGCTTTTTGTACAGTGAATCTCTAAACTTGATGGATATTAGTATGCCTTTAGTTACCATGGGCAGATTTTATGTTCATACTCAATGAAGCGAACTGTTTTTAAAGGGAAAATTTTGGTTATGCCTGTAGTAATAACATCATTAAATTTTTAATAGCTATCATTAGGATCAATCATCGGGTCCTTATTGAAAGATTCATTAAGGTGTACATTTTGCAAGTAATTTTTAAAGTCTGTCATTGATTTTGAACTATCTCCATAGGTTTTGACAAATTTTGTTGTATTTCTCTGATATTTTAGGTAATCAAATATTATAAAGCGAGGTAAATGATCGCAAATACTCCCTCAATAGTCTCTGAGAAAGTGTTTGATAATTTGACTAATAAAATATCTATCAAACTACCACTTTGATTGGTTAATCTTGTTGGTAGCATTATTTTTGGAATAAAACTAGATGATAATAGAGTTTCAAAGTAGTGGTCTATGTGGTTATTCTCCCTAATCTTTAAAATATCTATAATTTTTGTCTCCTGCAATGACAACATGTTTATACTGCTTGAGGGTATCGAACAATTGTGCCGTTTCCTCTGTACAGGTTTTAATATCATCTACATTTTGTCGAGGAGGTCTGTAGATATTTCCTATGACTATGCTTTTTTCTGCTAACATCGGTGTATTCAGATTTTCAGATACTTTGATGAACAGTCCATCCCTATTTCAGTCGTACGAGGGCACAGTGGTGCTGACCGAGGAATGCAAAGTGGAGCTGAATTGGGGGATCAACCAGCTGGAGCAGTGCAATGGGAAAGCAATCTTGACTCCTCAGCCCGACCTGGTGATTACGACGGATGCGTCGAAAAAAGGTTGGGGGGAGGTGAATGGACAGACGACACAAGGTCAGTGGTCTGCAGAGGAATCAATGCTGCACATAAACATCCTGGAGATGAGAGCAGCAGAGTTTTGTAGTGAAAGCGTTCACAAATGAGCTACAGAACATTCATTGTAATACGGATAGGTATTGTACGACCTAATCGTTTGACCTGCCCTATGATATGTATATTTTGACCCAAAATTAATTTTCAAGGGACTGACAGCCGCTTGTCAATAAGGTGCAGAGACTGACTCCAACTGACGATTTTAAAATTTGTCGCCCTCTTACCATTTCATGATATATGACAGAAATTGAGTCCACACAGATATGTGGTTTGTATGTATTGTTTACATAATAAATATTCATTGATCGACAGACTTGTAAGATTAAGTATAGAATACATATGTCATAAACTCACGTCCAACCATCTGTCATCGTCTGCACTCAACACCTTGTTTTATTTACAAGAGTATAAAAACTAAATTACACATTAATGCATTCCAGTATAAACATACTCAACTTAAGCTTTATATAGAATTATTTAGGCAAAATGACATTGCTTGCATAAAAATTTTAAATACAACATTATCTCACATACTGCATCAAATTTTTGGACGACTGCCTAATCTTGAATCAGGACAAAAGCAGACTGGTTCAGGACAGGACACTGTACTATGGGTGTTCCAGCTACTGGGGCTAATAATAAACTGGAAGAAATCCAACCTGATCCCACAACAACAGATGGAGTTTCTGGGATTCCAAATCGACTCTGTGAAAGTGGTTCTTACATTACCAGAGGACAAGATGGTGGACATCCAAACTCGGTGCGCGGAGATGTTGCAGAGGGAGACAACCACGGTGCGACATTTGGCCAAATTGATTGGGAAGCTGACAGCATCAGCCCAGGCAGTGTTATAAGCACCACTGTTCTACCGCAGACTACAGATGCAGAAGAGCAAGGCTCTGCTATGGGGTCATCAGAGTTACGAGACCAAGGTAACTTTGACACCAGAATGCAAGAAAGAACTCCGGTGGTGGATGGAGGAACTGCAAGTTTGCAATGGCAAAGCCATTCTGAAACCACAACCGGACTTGGTAATTACCATGAATGCCTCCAAAATAGGTTGGAGGGGAGAGATGAACGGAATCAAGACTCAGGGACAATGGTCATTAGAGGAGACCAAACTCCACATAAACCTGCCGGAAATGAAGGCAGCGGAGTTTGTGGTGAGAGCCTTCACCAAAGACAAGCAGAATGTCCATTGCCACCTGCAAATGGACAACAGTTCCTGTGTAGCACAGGTGAACAAGATGGGGGGGACAAGATCAGGTCCCCTATTCGAAGCAGTCAGCTCTCTTTGGAGTTACGCCTTGGAGAAGGGGATCACGCTTACTGCAGAGCACCTAGCCGGAAAGGAGAATACAGTAGCGGACGAAATGTCCAGAGTATTCACAGATTCCAGCAACTGGAAACTACAGGAAGGGGTGTTCAGAGGGATCCAGAGACCCTGGGGCCCACTGAAGGTAGATCTGTTCGCGGACAGACTGAATGCCCACTAAGGGAATATGCCAGCTGGAAACCAGACCCACTTGCGATTCAGGTAGATGCCTTCCTGATGAACTGGGAGGACCTGCAAGCCTATGCATTTCCCCCATTTTGCTTAGTGAACCGATGTCTAGCGAAGATCAGATGGGAGCAAGCAACTAATCATTACTCCAGTTTGGCATACACAAGTGTGGTATCCACAACTATCCGACTTAAAGTTTTGTTTTAAATATGAGAACAACTTGCTTCCAAATTACTTTAGCACTATCTTTGAAAAAAACGAAGAATTCCATCATCATCGGACAAGACAACATACAGACTTTCGCTTGCCTGCTGTGAGACATGACTTCGCAAGGTATTCTATCAGGTACAGGTTTCCAGCTTGCTTTAATAGTATGAAATGTAATTTCAAAAGTAAAATTTATACTCATAGCCTAGATGGCTTCAAATTGTATGTGAAGAATGATTTTATCAATTCGTATCAAGTAGAGTGTAGAATTCAAAATTGCTATATTTGTGGTCATTAGTGTCTTCACTGCCTCCAGACGGTTCATTCCTGCAGTTTGCAATGGCATAAATTCTCGGACATGTGCTTGTATTTCTTGTGATTAGTCGATTTCGATTCTTTCTTTAATAATTTCAATGGTTTAACTTTCCTTTTTTATTCTATGTAGATTAACTTATAACTTTTGTATTTCAATATACTGGGTGGCCTCTCTGCAGCGATACCTATCTTTGAGAGGTCTCCCGTGCCCCAACTTCTAAAACTGTACTGTTAAATATATTTACTATAACTGGTTTTTTTTTGGGAAAATAAAATTAATCTGAGTCTGAGTCTGAGTCTGAGTCAACTGTTGGAGATGTCTGTAGATCACCCAGTTCTGCTTCCCCCTCTACCGGACTTGCTCAGAGGACCCAGAGGACAGGCTCATCCTTTGATGGAACAAGGACACCTCAGCCTAGCAGCATGGAAAGTCTCCGGCAGCAAACAAGCTCAGTTCAAATTTCAGAATCAGCTGCAAGCCTCATCAAAGATGCACGACGCACGGGGACTCAAAAAGCTTACAGCTGCTCCTGGAACAAGTGGAGTAGCTGGTGTGGTGAGAGACAAGTTGACCCTTTTCGAGCCCCTGTGGAATGTCTCATTAACTTCCTGACGGAGTTGTTCGAAAGTGACATAGAATACAGGACGGTAAGTGGCTATAGATCAGCTATCTCAGCTAACCATGTGGGATTTCAGGGAATACCAGCAGGACAACATCCAGAAGTAACATCATTACTGAAAGGAATGTTCAATAGGCGACCTCCGCAACCTAGATATAGTTATACCTGGGATATAGACTTGGTTTTGAACCTTTTTAGATCTTGGCCGGAAGATTCTGGACTATCCCTTAAAGATCTGTCAATGAAGGTCTCTATGTTAATGGGTCTTACAGGAGCCATGCGGCAGTCAGAACTGCATCTTCTGAGAGTAGATCATCTATCGGATACAGGTGAGCTCATTCGTTTTTCCATCGGAGGATTGACGAAGACTAGGAAAGTGGGTCAGGGGCCTCTGACCATCGAGTTTTCTAGTTATCCAGAAGACCCAAAACTGGATGTGGTAAGTTGCATAAGGGCGTACGTGTCTAGGACAAGACCACTGAGGGGCTCTAGTAGTCAACTTTTGATTAGCTATGTAAAACCACACAAAGCTATAGTAGCTTGTTCGGTGGCAAGATGGCTCCAAACGATCATGCAACGGGCGGGCATTGACGTGTCCATTTATAAGGCACACTCTACTAGAAGTGCAGCCACCTCTAAGGCCAAAGTCATGGGGTTATCGGCCCAAGAGATAATGCAAAGAGCCAACTGGACAAGAGAGAGCACATCCAAGAGATACCAAAAATCAAGCTTTTCAAGTAGCAGTGTTCAAATAATACCATTAATGCAACTGAAACAACTTTAAACATTCGGTTATTTTGTCGACTTGAAGTTTGAGAAATGAAATTAGAAATTTCATCAGTGTGCTTTGCAGACGCTCATGAAATTAGAATTTCATGCGCAAACTTAAGTCGACATAATAACCCCCACCCTTCCCACCCGGTAATTATTTTTTCTATGTGTTTCAGTGCATGAAGAATGAAGATTGCTGACTAAAGGATGCTTGTATATATGTATATACGTTATTTGATGTTCAAAATGATTGACAACCAATAATTGGAAAATTTCTTCTACTGATTACTACGATCAAGTATTTCTAATTGGATTACAGTTATATATTAAGGTAATCATCTTTGTTATTAATATTAATATGAGCAAACTTAAGTTTTAAGGTGACAACTCGAGGGATAGGATGAGGGAGGAATGAGTTGTCACCACCTTCTATTTGCTAAATTATCCTTTTGATTGCGAGCCTTGGCGCAGGGTGATTCGGGCTTCAATCCAATGACGTGTCATTTTTTGATTGGCTACGAAGGGCTCGGTCTGGCTGTGCTCGGCTAAATTATATAAGTATAATATGTATGTAGTGCAATGGTTCTCTACCTAATAACTTGGCACACCCAAAACCTGTAATAAATGCTATAACGTCTGACTGCGTGAACGGAATGGGACAAAATTCGCTCAGAATAATCTTCTACCCTAACCCACACTTGTGGGTGAAGGACATAAAAATATTCCAAATACTTATGGAGATATGGCCAAAAGTCATCGCTGCCTAATAACTTGGTACTCGGTGTAGTATGCCAGCCTACTTCCAAAAAGCATTTCTACTGATGAAGACCCATTACTCTGCATCGAATTGAAATTTTCAGAAATCATGAGACATAAGAAAGTTATTTTTTGTAAATTTAACTTTAACTTTTGCCATAGAAGAGGTATGATTTTACTCATCAGAAGTTTGATGGTATCTACCTTTATATAATTCATGTTTCTTGAGCTATTTCTTTCACCTTTAGGATTGAGGAATCTGGGTGGCCTAAGACTGCCAAATTCGCACAAGGTACTTACATTGTCCCAAAGAGGCGACAGAGCTACTTTTGGTACTTCAACGAACCCTAAATTGGTTGTTTCCACACTTTTCATGAACACATTTTCGAAATCCAGCATCCAGTTGTGAGTGTCATGTTGACGTTCCTTGTGCATTCGCAAATCAACTGCAAGTGACGTGACGTCATGTCTTGCGCTTATGCCTTGAGGAACTCCTAAACTGGAGAGTTCCACCATTGAAAATTGCCGAAAATGTGACAAACTTCACTGGAAAATGACACAAACATCATCAAAAATGTGTTTAACAATCCAAAAATTAACGCCCATCGCCCCAAATGTAAACAGCCTTTGCCATGCTTTTGTTATGCGAAGTATAGAGGTAGAACTCTCCAGTGTTGGAGATGAGCAACTCATGATGCGCGGCTGCAAACCCTCAGCTATTGCTACAGCCTACAGTTCATAAATAATTCCCGCTCAGGAAGACTCCAAGCCCAGCCCTGATTATTAAGGGCCTGTTTGTTTCAGCTGATCTGAAGGATCTGGATCCATCTGAACTGAACCCTGCTCTGGAGAAGGATCCACAGATCAGTGATGCAGATCCGGATCCCTTGGGATCTGGCAGTGAAAATTTGAGGATCAATGGATCCAGATCCAGATCATCTGGATCTGTCTGAAACAAACACGAATCCTGATCTGGATTCACATATCCACATTTTTTTCAGCCCTGATCCGGATCTGGATCCAGATCACAGATCCACAGAACTGGATCCAGATCACTCAGATCACCTGAAACAAACACAGCCTAAATGGTACGCCCTTAACAATGCATGTGACCATGCGGGCTTTTCAAGTTCTCTATAATCACACATAGTAACGTGTTGTCAGAAAAGTGTCCAAAAAGAATGCTCTGTCACTTCACAAGGCTATAAAACGCCACCGTTTTTCTTTGTGATACCAAAAGCGACCATATGTATCTATTCATTTACTTTGTGGAAATACATTAACCAGGAAAACAGAAATGTTTACAATTCGTATATATGCTGTGTTACACTCAACAAATGTTTGTCAAGGCCACAAGTGGCGACACCTATAGATACTGTGTTGTATGTGGGCCACAATGTATACATCCTCCACGATTAAGTGTTAGAATTAAAACGAATTCGTAAGATGCTGATTTTTAGGTAAAACCTTTTCCAACTGGATCAACAAAAAAAAGGTAATTGATTAACTAGGCTGCCCTGTTGCTGTGGATTATAATTGTACAAATAGTCATATTGCCATTTAAGTGATAAGTAATGTCACAATTTTTGTCATTAAGGTGGCGATAAGTGAATTCAGATATCAGGGTAAGTGGTCGAGATTCACTGATCCAACATTTTTCTTTTTTATATTTCTTTTGTATGCGTCAGACAATGATGCAAATGCCCACACATATTTTTGAAAACCAAGTAAAATAGAGCTCTATGCTTCATGCATGCTAACCAAATCACAACTTATACTTTTTAATGTGATGGTACAACTATTATTTTTACAAATTCTTACATATCATTGGGTTTTTATCGTTTTATATCCAGGTATGGGAGGCTTTGAGTCTTCCTCAGCGAAATTATTTTTTTCATGGCCGTTAGGGTGCACACGGAGCTTATGCAAAAATTTAAAATGTTCAAAGACTTCTGTCCCCAATCCATTTTTTTTCCTTTGCCATAGAGAAAAACGCATGCAACTTTTTCTTTTTTTTAAAGAGACTTAATGGGTCCACCTCAGCCTTGAAAATTCACTATTTTTTAGTAATTTACTAAAAAATAACGCCAAAATGTGCAAAAAGTACGATATCTAATCAGTGAGCCCATACTTGTTTTTACAGATCTCATATTAGTGTGCCATGTTCTTTTCAACTGCCACAGTGCTCTTGTGATGTCAGTATCAGCATAATGATTTCACAGTTGGTATATTCGCAGTTTCAGCTGTGTCACTTGGAACCCACACTGATCACACCATTTCAAATCCACAATAACCAGTTAGATTTTTACTCAACATTGATTTTTCAGTTTGATGTTTTGAATAAATCCAAATGTTACAATATCCAGCTATTATAACAAAACAACCCAAGTCAGGGTCACTGAGTAACAATATCACGAGCTGTTGTGTGAATTAATATCACTCGAGCCCGCAGGGCGAGAGTGATATTAATTCACACAACAGCGAGTGATATTGTACGAAGTGCCCTGACGCGTGGTTGTTTTGTTTTTATCACCTGGTTTTACCTCAAATTTTCAGTTATAAAGAGGGACTATTTTCTGCCATTACAAAAATGTGACGTCACCATGGAGCAACAATGGACATGACGTCACAATCCCATTATTCTGGCCCTTGTTTGGTTTGTGACATCATCAGGCAGCTGAAATGCTGGTGATGTCATAACCATTGTTAAAAAATATCGCCCTTGAAGGGTGGTATTTTTTACAATATCATAGGCCCTGATATTTTGACTGTAAACAGTGATATTCACAGCCAACCAGGTGATAATATAACAAAACAACCCAAGTCAGGGTCACTGAGTAACAATATCACTCGCTGTTGTGTGAATTAATATCACCCGAGCCCAAAGGGTAAGAGTGATATTAATTCACACAACAGCGAGTGATATTGTACGAAGTGCCCTGACGCGTGGTTGTTTTGTTTTTATCACCTGGATTTACTACAAATTTTCAGTAATAAAGAGAGACTATTTTCTGCCATTACAAAAATGTGACGTCACCATGGAGTCACAATGGATATGACGTCACAATCCGATTGTTTCGGCAATAGTTTGGTTTGTGACGTCATCAGGCAGCTGAAATGCTGGTGATGTCATAACCATTGTTAAAAAATATCACCCTTGAAGGGTGGTATTTTTTTTACAATATCATAGGCCCTGACATTTTGACAGTAAACAATGATATTCACAGCCAACCAGGTGATAAATATAATGCATGGATTTTGTGAAAAGGCCTAACTGCTATCAGTTTTAGCACTTTTACAACAAATCGAATTCATTCACTCTCACATTCATTTGTTGGTCTGAGAGGTTATCACAGGGGCTCCTGAACCAAGTTTATACACATACATTATAGAATACAATTCATTATAATAATAAGTAACGTCATGTACATTGGTTTAGAAGCCCCTGTGGAGGTTATCATGTGCTGCTCTTTCTTGGCAAAAATAATATACTCAGGAACCATTCAGAATTTGAGACCTGAGGGGGGGGGGGGCTGGTGTTTTGCTTGGGAGCATCCTTATCACTGATTTCCAATAATGGTTATTTTATGATCGAATTCTTAGCCTCCTTGTCTGGCCGTTTCCCAAGTTTTTGGGGAGCAACTTCCCCCCCGTCCTCTGGTATGCCCATGCAACACAACCGGCCGACCATTGGTGATGTTGTGAGATTTTTGTATCGATGTCTTAACTTTTTTAAAAAGTAATATGTGGGTTATCTTAACAGTACATCGATTCATAACTTAGGGAAATCGGTGGCGAGGTCCTGAGCGTGTGAAACGTCATCAAAAAGTGTGTATACTGTGGCCAAGCTAGAAATTTTTCAGAGGGGCAAGAAGTACAAATTGGGCTACAGACCTTAATAAAAGTCCGATTTTCAAAATTTAAAAACCTGCATATATCAAATAAACTCCTCCGAATTCATTGTACTTATTAATTTTGCTCTACTTGCAGTATTAGGTTCGCAAATAAGCATGTCGGCGCATCACGTTGTGAGGATATAACTAATTCAATAGCTAAAACCCAGTGGCCAAAATGGACCAGTGGCATATCTGGGGTTTTTTTACGGGGGGGGGGGGACGGGTGCTTTCGCAAATTAAGGACTATCTATGCATAACATATTCAAAACAAACATGCCACAGTTAATTCAATTGTACAAACAAATTTGAAGATTTCTACATAGCAATTAACAGAATAACAAAAATGCACCATTTTGGTTCAAATAACTGAAGCTGAATTTCTTTTGCAACCTTCCTGGTTAAGTAAGAGATGCATAAAACAAGGGGGAAGGCTTAGACATTTGTTTCATAAAAATGCATTCTCATTTTAGATATTAAAACTTTTTTTAAAATTACACGCCACATGCCTTCAGGTTCATGATAAAACGATACAGTACCCTTTTTAAGGGTACTTTTCTTGTTTATGTCACTTTCCTCTTTGGACAACTGTCCTACAAAAAGAACACAATAGTCATTCAGGTTGAATGTACACATTCTACAATTATGAGGATAGCTACATGTTAATGTCAAAGTAATATGAAACAAATTTGTATTTTTCTTTTTACAGAAGAATGGGACCATACAGGAAATTCATGTTATCGTCTGGAATAATTACAATTGTTATTTTCCTCGCAACTAAGATGTCAAGGCTTGAAAGTGATATTCAGAATTTTAGGGAAATGTTCCTGCAAAATATCATGCCTAGGAACAGGCAGACATTTCAAAACGAATCTTCGAAAATGAAGATGGTTACAGAAGAGAAATGGCATAAGGATTTCAATTTGTTATCTGTGAGTCCTTTCATTTACATGTTTGGCACCACAGAAGTCCAAGTTGGAGGATCAGTGCCAACGGAGTGCTCATTACTATTCATTGCAATTCTCTCAGGACCTGACATGGCAGACAGAAGACGAGGTATTCGAGAAACATATCTCAGAAATGTTGATTCATCAAAAGTAGTTTATCGCTTTATTTTAGGAAATCCAACTCACGATTTGGTGAAAGAGCACGCGAAACACAAAGACATGGTATTTATAAATCAGAGAGAACGCTACACTGGCTTGGATAGCGTCTTGCCATACAAATCAGCCACAATATTTGTCATAGCATCAAGGATGACAACCAAGCCGCCATGGCTATTAAAAACTGACGATGATTCTTTGGTGAACCTGCCGAAGGTTCTTGAGCAACTTACAGATCTTGCAGGGGGTCATTATTATGGCCGTTGCTATCCAAAAAACTACCCAATACGTAACAAGCTCAGCAAGTGGTACATTGATGAATTACACTGGCCTGATGGGAAACCTTATCCCCCCTATTGTGTTGGAGCTGGATATTTCATGTCAACAAAGGCGTTTTCTTGTGCAGCAAAACGTATTCAATTGCCAGACCACGCTTATTTTCCAATGGAAGATGTCAGTGGAGGAATGATGATGTCAACATGTAACATCAGTGCCTCCAGTATTTCAGGCATCTATCCATTTCGTGGTCCAATGACAGAATTCCTGATTCAACATTATGTTAAAAATTCCAGTGATATTCATCAGCTTTGGCAAAAAATCAATGGAAGATAATTTGCATTCTCATAGCATGTATAGTTTGTACACTCTAAAAAATTTCAGACAAAATTGGTTTTTTAGATTCAAAATGGTTTTTGAAAAGCCAAATTTCAATGCAAAACCAAATGTCCAACATGAATTTTTAATAAAATCCATGTTGGTTTTTTGCATTTAAATTTGGTTTTGAATCTAAAAAACCAATTTTGTCTGAAATTTTTTAGAGTGACGTGTATAAAGGTTGAAGAAATAAAATTGGCCAATGGCGCATTTTTACACCTCATGTCAGTTTTGTATCGCTAGAGCAAATCAGTGACTAGAAAGGTGCTCTGAGACATGTCATGACAGTTTTGCATCTCGGAGAATTTTTTGCAAAAGTGGAAAATAGAGTCCGGAGCCGCCGCCATATTAAGCCGCCGTTAGTCATATAAACCTCAAGTCAAGTGAAGCCATGATCAGTTAAAGTCACCGCTGCCATTGCAGTATCAAGTAGATCCCGGAGTCACTGAGTTCAGGCATAATGACTTGACTTGGGTACTTGGTGACTTGACTTGAAGGACTTTCATGACTTGGCAATTCACTTTGACTTGAGTGTTGCATGACTTGACTTAACCAGCTTTGACTTCACCAGCTTTAGCGACTTAAGTCAAAATTTTGTTTTGAAAGTTGCAGATTGAACATTGAAAAAATCATATTATTCTTCAACTAAACAGTTAAAAAAAATAAGCTAAGATTCCTTCTCTGATTTTTGCAACATAGGGTGAAAAAAAGCTCAAGAACCTGCAGAATTGCAATTACCAATTTTGGACAGCTTCTGTCAGACCATTTTTTAGGTGTAAAAGTGGTGGGGATTTAGCCCACCAGCCCCTGCAAAATCCCCACCACTGACAGAGATTTGCCCTACCAGTAAGTGCCCTTGGATTCTAAATGTTACACCAAAATTGTTAAAAATGTAGCAATTCGCAGTACAACTGGAGGTAAATCCATGGATATAAATCTATAATTCATTGAATTATTTATTTGTGAGAGTAGTTCAAAGTCTTCAAACTTTTCAGCCACCCACGTCACAATATCTGCGATGCGATAGTAAAATGCCCTCTTCGGCCAAAATCCCCGTTGCTGAAATTTGCTTAAAAAATGCCCGGGCTTCTGTAATCAATTGTTAATTGTAGAAGTAGTCCAGTCATGGGACACCTCTTTGTGACTGATGGGACAGTATCTCAAAAGTATTTAAAAAAAGTCTTTTGATGCATTTTATTGATGAAATATAATGTTAAGGTAATACAATGATCCATCAGAAAAGAATACATTGTCTGTTTAATACATTTAACACAAAATTATTTTAGTGTAGGCCAGGAGTGTACAAAAAAAAATTCACAGGTAGGCGCAAAAAGGGACTTTAGTGCTGTTATATTTCAATGGCACTAAGTCCCTTTTTGTACCCAGCAGTCGATATCTCCGTTGTTCAAGGTGTAGCAGTAGTCTGAATGTGAGTCCAGAATGAAAAACGGCGTTTTTTATTGACCATGTGGGCAAACATGTGGGCAAACATTCACAATAACAATTTTATTTTTGTGATTACTTATGGTAAATATCTAACTATGTATATTTGTGAATATGTGTCAATCCCTTCATACGAAAAAAGAATTATCGAAAATGTTTTTTTTCATATGTTCGGCTCAGTTTAAACATGTGCAATATGTATATTATGGTCTAAGCTATGGGCTTCAAATCATCTAGAGTGTATTTTCTAGGCAAGAAAACTTGTCAGAAACACTTTCAGTAACATATGTATCAAAGGCCTAAATAGGAAACCAATTGGTTTGTCACATCTGTGGGAAGACAGCTTCCATGCATCTGGCACCAGATTTACTGAGTAATTGCAATCCTCTTTAATCCAAGCCGTCCTTGAAAATAATCCTGCATTTTGGGATCCTGAAAATGCCAAAATACAGGATCATCCTGTGAATGCTGTAAGGTGCAAAGACACACCATGCATCTTATTTTTGAATTATTTCATGGATATCAATTGATAAGGGGCTATGTTTCCGGAATCAGGTTAATTGGCTGAATATTTAATGAGCTGTCTCTGAGAAAATCAGGCGGGGGTGTCCGGATGGCCCGACTCAAATTTTGATGAAATTTTCACCAAATGACCTTCAAATAGATTAACGAGGACTGGTGTAGTCCTTTTTGTCATCCATCAAGATTTTCCATGCTTTTGGGCCTATTCAAAAATAGATGTAAAAACTACCCAAATTATATTTAAATTAAAATATATAGTAAAAATGCTCAACTTTGAGGTTGTAATTCTCAAATCCGGGCGCGTCGTTTGAAAAAGTGACCATGGGGCATCTTCAGGTATGCCTTGAACCTCCAAAAACCAATGTCCGCCCGGTGGAACTTTTCCGTATATTTTTGTAATTGACACAATAAAAAACGCAAAAACGGACAATTTTGAGGCAAAATGACGGAACCACAAAATTCAAAATTTTTCATATCTCAGCTAATAACACCCCTATTTCAGCAAATAAAGTGTCAAATCCTATGTTTTCAGACATGGGGAACTGATTTATGTGGTTATTTTGATCATCAAAGGTCAAAGTCACCACGAAATGTCAAGGTCAAACACCAAAAAATCAAAAATTGCAGATTTACAAAGTTCAATAAGTTCTTTACCATATTTATTTGATTTGAGATCATCGGAATGACGTTTATGGGGTGGAAAAGATTCCACAGAGTCAAATAAAATCATATTAATTGCATTATTACCAACAATGTTTGTGTAGTCATTTAGGTTACCAGTCCTAGCATTAAAGTCGCCACATATAGCAACACTACCCTAGCTAATGAAGTACGAAATTTCTTCTTGAATTAGATGAAAGGCATTGTTATTATGAAAAATAGACACTTTGGAAGAAGAATCAAGCCGAGGTATATACGCTGCTCCGAGGTATGAATCATTGTTACAGTTACTTTGTCTAATATTTATCCAAATAGTGAAATCAGAATTTTTCATGATTTTGATATTCGATTCAAGACTAGCTCTAATAAGAACACCTACATGTTAAGACTTTTCGTTTGGGACATTTGAATGGGATTTTATCAACCTCTTCCCTACCATACCACAATTATTGGTTTCTATGGGGTGTATGGCAGTGTTGGTAAGATCTATTGCAGAACAAGGTAATTTGACCGATTTTGACAATTTCATATATTTTTTTTTAAATAGACCCCAAAGGATTATGGTACATGATAGATCAATCAAATTTGTTTTTGAGAATGTCCACCCTAGCTAAAAATGTGTCCCAGGTGGTCCTTTATCAAAATCAGGTGGGTGATTTTGTGACCCTTTTATGCATGCAAACACCCCTTGGCTCCAGTACTATGGTTGGCTGTTGTTCAAATCTTACAGCTCTTGCAATTGTTCTGAAGAAATAATTTTTTCATGGTGTTGATTGATTGATGATTAGCTTTATTTGTTGATTGGGAGCTCCTATATATGAAATGTAAATTTCGTAGCAAGGGACCCCAATTACAAGTCATTCAAAAAATTAGAGAATAATGAAGGTTATAGTGAGGTTATTCAAAGGAAAAATAAGATTTTAAAAAATAGAAATTTAGGTTCTATTACAAATATAGCAGTTATAAATTAAACATGTTGTAGAGTATGACTGAGTGATAATTTGTTAAATGTATATTTTATAAACAAGAAGACTATGGGAGTATATTCTATCTTTGAATAGAGGATTCATGTCATTAAAATTTTTGGTATTTTGTATGAAATTGCTTGTCTCGCATATTATTATTTTATGTTTTACCCTGGGTATTTTAAATACATTGGTGGTCCTCAGAGGATAATTTGGTAGGCCTAACATCCCGTTTTCCAGTTTTAAACAAAATTTAAAACAATGCAGTGCACATATATCCTCACATTTTAGCACTTGAGCCTAATTTCTTAAACAATGGACTAGTAAGGGCATTGTACTTGTTCATTTTGACAATGCGGATTGCTCTCTTTTGCAAAATGAACAGTCTCTTTCAATCTTTTTCCCATAGAATAGCACCATGGTTTAGGTGGAGAATAATTAAGGAATTATAAATTATTAATAAGATATTCATAGGAAGGGAATGTTTTAATTTGTTTAATATGCCTACAATTTTAGCAATTTTTCGAGCTGTGTTGTCAATGTGGGATTTCCAGTATAAATTATCATCCCAAGAAATTGAATGAACGTACATATTAAATTTCAATGCCATTTATAGGGATCTCGGGATATGTAGTTGGTTTTTGGGATGGTGAAACGTCATTGCTTTGCTTTTACTAAAATTTAGTGATAATTTATTGACTTTCAACCAAATGCTAAATTTATTTAACTTACTATTCATGTTGTCTTCTAGCATAGCTGATGTACTGTCAAATTTGTTTAGTGTTGCTATGAGAGTGGAGTAATCTGCATACATTATGGGTTGAAAAGAATTACTTGCTACAGCCATATCATTTATGTAAATAAAACATGATAGTGGGCCTAAAATAGAACCTTTTGGAACACCAGTGGTCATACATAATGGTTCTGATTTTATTGTTTCAAGTTGTACATATTGTTGTCTATTGTTAAGATAGTTGGATAATAGTTTTAAAGAAATCTGTTTGATTCCATAGTGCTTAAGTTTGTAAATCAAAATTTATGATTTACAGTGTCAAAAGCCTTTGACATATCCAAAAAGATACTAAGTGGACTTTGGCCATTGTCCATCTCTTTAACAACCTGATCTTTCAGTTCTATGGCAGCCATTTCAGTCTAATGTTTAGTGCGAAATCCGTATTGACTTTGATGAAATAATTTCTTTTTCACAAAAATAATTATAAATTTGATTGTAGGCCCTATAATACTTTTTAAAACACCTTTGATATGCTTGTCAAGATGGATATAGGTCTATAATTATCAAACAAATGAACATCATTATTTTTATGAAGGGAATTATCTTGGCCAGTTTAAGTATATCAGGAAATATTCCAGTCATAAATGATTGGTTTATTATTGTAGAGAGAGGTTCAGCTACCTTGTATTTGATATCTTTCA
The DNA here is from genome assembly GCA_026936325.1 of Platynereis dumerilii. Taxonomy (NCBI): domain Eukaryota; kingdom Metazoa; phylum Annelida; class Polychaeta; order Phyllodocida; family Nereididae; genus Platynereis; species Platynereis dumerilii. Next base: position 1,719,966 of record JAPTHN010000073.1, read on the forward strand.
ATAATTTATTGGAAATTCCGTCATGGCCACGACTCGTTTTTGATTTAAGGCAATTGATTACTTTTACTACATATTCAGGAGTGACAGTTAGGAAATTAAATGTTTCTTGAACAGAGTTTTCATTCAGGTATTGTTTAAAACATGCATTTTTCTGGAGCCCAATTTGTATATAAGTATTCTTAACAGTGCATCGATTCATCAAGATTAGGAAAATCAAATGCGAAGTCCTGAGCATGTGAAACGTCATCACAAAGTGTGTACACACTACACAGTGGTGAAGTTAGATATTTTTCAGAGGGGCACAAAGTACAAATTGGGCTCCCGACCTTTTAATACATGTCCGATTTTCAAAATCTGAAAACCTGCATATATCAAATAAACTCCTCCGAATTCATTGCACTTGTTAATTTTGCTCTACTTGCAGTATTAAGTTCGCAAATAAGCATGTCGGCGCATTACGCTGTGAGATAATATAAAACTTCAAATGCTAAAACCCATGCAGTGGCCAAAATGGACCAGTGGATAGCTAGGGTTTTTTGGCAGGGGGTGGGGGGGGGGTTCACAATAAATTCAATTGTACAAACAAATTTTGCAGATTTCTACATAGCAATTAACAAAATGACAAAATGCACTATTTTAGTTCAAATAACTGAAGTACATGTAAGATATGCGTGAAACAAGAGGGGAGGCTTGGACATTTGTTTCATAAAAATACCTAGGCCTATTCATTTTAAATATCAAAACTTTTGAATTACATGCCACATGCCTTCAGGTTCATGATAAAATCGATACAGTATCCTTTTAAGGGTACTTTTCGTGTTTATAGCTATCATTAGGATCAGTCATCGGGTCCTTATTCGTTATTGAAAGATTCATTCAGGTTTAAATTTTGCAAGTAATTTTTAAAGTGTGTCATTGATTTTGAACTATCTCAATAGGTTTTGACAAATTTGTGTGTATTTCTCTGATATTTTAGGTAATCAAATGATATAAAGCAAGGTAAATGATCGGAAATTCTTTGGATCAGAATCCCCTCAATATAGTCTTTGAGAAAGTGTTTGACAATTTGACTAATAAATTATCTATCAAACTGCCACTTTGATTGGTTAATCTTGTTGGTAGCTTCATTTTTGGAATAAAACTAGATGATAATAGAGCTTCAAAGTAGTGGTTTATGTGGTTATTCTCCCTAATCTTTAAAATATCTTTGTGCTTGATGCTGGCATGGTCCTGGACGCTCAGTTTGGCTGACAACAAACAAAATGTCCTGAGTTGTAAATGTCATACATTTTATTATGACGACAAATGACAGGTACAGATTAATGACAGTTGTCAGACAAAGGTGGGGGCAACACACGCCACCGTTCGAAGAATGCCCCCACCCAACAGGACCACAGCCAGCAGGAGGAGAAGGGAAGGGAAAAAGAGCCCAGCACCAGCCGACAACTCTAGTGTATGTAGAAGAGCGGAGTAGTAGAAAGTGCAGCACTGCGGGAAGCACTGCGGCGAAAACACTTAGGAAGGATGGTGACCGAGTCCCCGAAAAAGTCCAGACTTGGGTGAAAACACACAGCAGGCCGTGGAACGAGTCCAGCCCTGCTGACAACTTTCGGGCAGATGAGTGTGCATTGGCTTCCCCGATAGGTTGTCGCTGTAGGCAGACGGGTGCACTCCTGGCGCAGGGTTGAGATAAGGGCAGGGTCCAATCCGGGCAGTCCTTCTAGTTCGCTTGGTTGGCAACAGACCACCTTTTCCTCGATGGAGGCATCTGCAAATACACGTATGGAAAACCAGCAGAAAAAAAGGAAAGGTACAAAACACAAAGTATTAGTTTGCTAATGATATATATATATGCAGAAAATCATACATGGTAACATAAATTAGGCAGAGTTGGTTTAAGAGAGTAAAAAGGAAAAACCCCAGCTCGTCCTTGCATACAGGAGCATATGCTATAGACAGGGGAGAGGGGAAAACGAAAGGACACAAAGTCGCAGAAAAAACTTGCTCATCCTTACCGGGATAGCGAGCTAGAGACCAATACCGATTAGAAATACTAATGAGGGCAAAGGCTCGTCCTTACTCGACTAAACACCGGCTAGAGACAAGGAAAGAAGGAAGGTAAGAGAGAAGAAAGGAAAACCCAAGCTCGTCCTTGCATACAGAAACGTAAGCTAGAGACAGGGGAAAAAGAAAAAGAAGTGCACCCAAACTCAAAGAAAAAACTTGCTCATTCTCACCGGGTAGCGAGCTAGAGACCAATACCGATTAGAAACACTAATGAGGCCAAAGGCTCGTCCTTACGCGACTAAACACCGACTAGAGACAAGAAAAGAAAAACTGCTCATCCTTACCCCAAAAGGAAAGCTAGAGACCCAAGCGCAAAGCCAGAGCTCGTCCTTGCTTACCCAACAGGCTAGAGACAGACCAAAAGAAAAAACTGCTCATCCTTACCCAAAGGGAAAACTAGAGACCCGAGCAAAAGCAGGGCTCGTCCTTGCCAACCCAATGAGCTAGAGACAGTAACCATTGCTGGAGATGGGGCAGGGAAGAAAAGAAGCAGAGACAGAAAAAAAGGGAAAAATCAAACAAGAAAACAGATACAGAAAACATAGCAGAAAAGCTGATACACACCGTACGAGGGGTGTCCCAAAAGTTCTGACCAATTTTTTTGGTAGACCTTTCTATTTGAAATAGCTAAATGAAATTTTCACAGAATACATTTCAGGTATTTGACCATTTATTTTGAAAAAATCAAGACTGTTAGAAGTGTTTAAGTTACTGTTCTGTTACCATGGTTACGAGAGGTCAATGCACCCAGCGCAGCTCAATTTCTTAGACGAAATTCAGCAAATTAGCTGTATTAAAAGTCAGAGAATTTATAGTAAAAAAGCAAATTATTGCAAGAAAAATTGTTTTCTGATAAGCTTGCAGTCTTTCAAGATATCTTCCATTAGATTATAAAAATTTATTTATATTTCAGCCTGATCAGCTGAGGCAATTACCAAAGGCCTTTTCCAGGAGTTGCCTAGAAGCGCTTCAGACGGTTTGGCTGAAACAATCTGCTGTCAAGAGGCAGTGCTCAAGAACCTGAGGTTCAAAACCCAATCTCATCTGCTTTAATTCCCAGATTTGGCCTTCTGTAATTTTGTGTGATACTAAAATATATATACCAGTTCAAAAATTAAAGAAATAATAGTCATAACGAGAAATGAAGCAGTCACCACAAACACTGAAATTCCATAATTTAGGAACAACCCAGTTTGGAGGACGCAGGTGATTGCCTAAGCACATGGGTTAAACTGATTCACAGTGACTTTAAATGTAAATGAAAAACCTTGAGATACTGTTAGGTTTTCAAATAATATTTTTCATGGTCACCCATTGCATATTTACAGTAAATTCCTTGGTTATTTACAAGCCTAGACACTTGGATTTGTCCAAAAAAATTGAGCTGCGCTGGGTGCACTGACCTTCTGTTTCCATGGCAACAGAAAAGTTATTTAAAATGTTCAAACAGGTACCATATTTTCAAAATGGATAGTGAAATACCTGAAATTGATTCTGTGAAAATTTCATACAGCTACTTCAAATAGAAAGGTCTGCCAAAAAAATTGGTCAGAACTTTTGGGACACCCCTCGTATAGACCTCAGGACACACTGTTGGCAGCTTGGCAGTAGTGTTTGACAGCTGTCAAAACAATGATGCTTGCCCACTTGATCCCTGAAGAATCCACAAGGTGGTGCTTGGCACAGGCATGGGGCAGCTGCTACTGGGTACTGCCACCAGGGATGTTGCATACCAAGGGTCATGAAAAAGCAAGTCACAAGAAATTTCCAGAATCTGAAGTCCATCATTCATTGCAATAAGAATAATGTTAATCCGGAGTACAGAGAAGTAGCCCACACCTGTAGAGTGTCCAAAGGTTGGCACTGTTCGAAATTAGCATGAATTTGATGAGAGTCAGACGGACTACCATGTTTCACATTTTGGGAGTCCGTCTGAAGATTTGGGTGTCCACATATTTTTGTCAGAAACTGCCCGAAGGTGTTATTTTTCAATGGCTATATTTACGGTAAATGTTTTTGTCTTAAGACTCAAGGCAAGAGTTAGAATACAGGCCTTTAATCTTTGATGATTCAGGACACCTTTTTACAAACTGAAATATTTCCATTGTCAATTTGTCATGAACAAGACAGTATAGACCCAGTATAATTATTAAAAATCTTTAATTCTTCTAACGAAGCCCCATGGACGTAAGTGTAGTCCTAACACAAGTAGAGACATGCTGTATGCCTAATTGGCATTTGGATGTGTTTTCAAGCAGTATATTTTCTTAACATGTTTGAATGTCCAATCAACAAATCAGTTTCAAATTACAGTACGTGTTTTGTTGAATAGTCAAAATAGCCTTATTGCTAATTTCATACGCAATCAAAGGTAGCAGCAGATAACACGACAAGGTTAAAACTCTTTTCACAAGAACTACAGTGTGGCATTTTCAGTAGGGTTGAATCCTGATTGCAATTAGTCATGACACATTCCTTCACTCAATTGAGTCCAGTATAGGTGTGTAAGAAACCCCAAGAACTTGATTGCAATCAACATGGTTGGATTATGATCGATTACTGAAGCAACAAAAGCTTATTGTTCTCTGCTGCTATGACACGCAAATCAAGATTATGGGCTTGTGCCAGCCTTGTAAAAAGCTTGGGAGTCCCACGGACTCCCTACTTCTTATCTGAAGGGAGTCCGTGAGAGAATAAAGGAGTCTCGGACTCCCGGACTCCCGGACTCCCGCTAATTTCGAACCCTGGTTGATGGAAGGCCTAAAATTCCATAATATAGAAGCTGGTCCTGATAACTGTCCTGAGCAACATGTGCAGTGAGGTGGGCAAAACAAGACCAAAGCATGGCCATGGAGCAGTTCACTTCTGAGGCCAAATTTGGCAAGGAAAACAGCCAATAACAGTAATCCCACAGGGTATAGGGAAGCAGGATGTCAATAACAGACAATCTACCAGGTAGAGCAGCAACAGCACGAAGAAATACAACCAAAATAAAGAAAATCTTCCGCTTCTGAACAGTGTCCTGCTTTCATCCTGGGGGTCAGAAGCAGAAGGACGCTGCTGCCCCCTGGCATACAGGGTGCACCATTGACAAGTGCTGCCACCACCTCACAAATCCATTTCAGTCCCTGCCTGAAATCCCTGCCGGGTATAAGATGCAAAAATCATGGGTGCCATGCTCACTCCTGCCACAGCTAAAAACTCATCCGCGAGCAATGCCACTCACCTCAACTGTCCACCTATCCTTATTGATCTATCCTGTCCTTCTGATAACAGCAAATAACAGTAAAACAGCTCCCTTATTTACGTTTTCTGCCTCTACTGTTGTTTTCCCACCAGGGCCGCATGAATCTCCATCGTAGTTCCGCTATTGCTCACGTTTAGGACTGGCGCCACCGTCTGCCTTCCCGCCAAAAACATCCACACACTTCACTGCCTGCACCCTGGCTGACCTACTTCTACTCATCTTATCTTAGTGATCTTACCCTCATTTTTACGCTCTTTCCAAGCCCTAGACGTATCAAGATGTCTCACCTATTATCCAAGCTCCTACGCGCTATCTCTCAAGTCCAATCTGCATAGCAGCATCCAATCTTCAATGCATTTTTTACTTTGGCCAGGTTCATCTTCAAGCACAATCTCACAGCAGACGACTCAGTGCACACCCCTGCTGTGTAGCATTTGGCAATGTGCCAAAATCTCACTTATTCTTTTTCATAACCAATGTACTTTCTGAACTCCATTCACATATTTTCCCTGCTCACGTATTTCTCTACCATTTCAATCAAAGCACATGCTTTCAGACAAACTGCACATTTTTTTCATTGCCCAGTCAATCTTTCCAGTGCCATCACTGGGAATCTAACTCTTCATTTTCACATATAGTGGGGGGTCGGGAGGGGGGGGCTCCATTCCCCCTAAAAATGTCCCTCAATTGGTATATCTAGTTTGGTTATATTATAGTCTCCTGCAATGACAACATGTTTATACTGCTTGAGGGTATCGAAAAATTGTGCCGTTTCCTCTGTATAGGTTTTAATATCATCTACATTTTGTCGAGGAGGTCTGTAGATATTTCCTATGACTATGCTTTTTTCTGCTAACATTGGTGTATTCAGATTTTCAGATACTTTGATGAACAGTCCATCCCAAAAATTTGATGCAGTGTGTGAGATAATGTTGTATTTAAAATTCTTATGCAAGTAGATCGCTATTCCGGAATGTGCACTGCCTGTTTTACCATTACTTACAATAAGGTTATAGTTTTCAAGCTGGAGAAGGGAGATGTCATCATGTGAGCAAATCCAAGACTCTTGCAAACAAATCGCACTTATTGTAATGTAATTTTGCCTAAATAATTCTGTGTAAAGCTTAAGTTGAGTATGTTTATACTGGAATGTATTAATGTGTAATTTAGTTAATTTTATACTCTTGCAAACAAAACAAGGTGTTGAGTGCGGACAGATGACAGATGGTTGGACGTGAGTTTATGACAAATTTATTCTATGCTTAATCTTACAAGTCAATCGATCGATGAATAGTTGTTATGTAAACAATAAATACAAACCACATATTTGTGTAGACTCAATTTCCTGACATATAACATGAAAAGGTAAGGGGGCGACAAATTTTAAAATTGTCAGTTGGAGTCTGTCTCTGCTCCTTATTGACAAGCAGCTGTCAGTCCCTTGAAAAATAATTCGGGTCAAAATATACATATCACAGGACAGGTCATACGATTAGGTCGTACAATACCTATCCCTATTACTACTTACTTCCAAAAAGCATTTCTACTGATGAAGACCCATTACTCTGCATCGAATGGAAATTTTCAGAAATCATGCGACATGAGAAAGTTATTTTGTGTAAATTTAGCTTTAACTTTTGCCGTAGAAGAGAGATGATTTAACTTGAGCACCAGAAGTTTTATGGTATCTACCTTTATATAATTCATGTTTTTTGAGCTATTTCTTTCACCTTTAGGATTGAGGAATCTGGGTGGCCTACGACTGCCAAATTCGCACATGGTACTTACATTGTCCCAAAGAGGTGACAGAGCTACTTTTGGTACTGCAACGGACCCTAAATTGGTAGTTTCCACAATTTCATGAACACATTTTCGAAATCCAGCATCCAGTTGCGAGTGTCATGTTGACGTTCCTTGTGCATTCGCAAATCAACTGCAAGTGACGTGTGGTCATGTCTTCCGCACATGCCTCACCTCCTAAACTGGAGAGTTCCACCGTTGAAAATTGCCGAAAATGTGACGAACTTCACTGGAAAATGACACAAACATCGTCAAAAATGTGTTTAACAATCCAAAAATTAACGCCCATCGCCCCAAATGTAAACAGCCTTTGCCATGCTTTTGCGACACCTATAGATATTGTGTTGTATGTGGGCCACAATGTATACATCCTCCACGAATAAGTGTTAGAATTAAAACGAATTCGTAAGATGCTGATGTTTAGGTAAAGCCTTTTCCAACTGGATCAACAAAAAACAAGTAATTGATGAAACAGGCTGCACCTGTTGCTGCGGATGATTATTGGACAAATAGTCAAATTGCCATTTAAGTGATGAGTAATATCACAATTTTTTTTCATTAAGGTGGCGATAAGTGAATTCAGATATCAGGGTAAGTGGTCGAGATTCACTGATCTAACATTTTTCTTTTTTATATTTCTTTTGTATGCGTCAGACAATGATGCAAATGCCCAAACATATTTTTGAAAACCAAGTAAAATAGAGCTCTATGCTTCATGCATGCTAACCAAATCACAACTTATACTTTTTAATGTGATGGTATAACTATTATTTTTACAAATTCTTACATGTCATTGGGTTGCTACCATTTTATATCCAGGTATGGGAGGCTTTGAGTCTTCCTCAGCGAAATTATTTTTTTTAAGGCCGTTAGGGTGCACACGGAGCTTATGCAAAATTTTAAATGTTCAGAGACTTCTGTCCCCAATCCAGTTATTTTCCTTTGCCATAGAGAAAAACGCATGCAACTTTTTCTTTTTTTAAAGAGACTTAATGGGTCCACCTCAGCCTTGAAAATTGACTATTTTTTAGTAATTTACTAAAAATAACGCCAAAATGTGCAAAATTAATGTATGTAATCAGTGAGCACATACTTGTTTTTACAGATCTCGTATTAGTGTGCCATGTTCTTTTCAACTGCCACAGTGCTCTTGTGATGTCAGTATCAGCATAATGATTTCACAGTTGGTATATTTGCAGTTTCAGCTGTGTCACTTGGAACCCACACTGATCATACCATTTCAAATCCACAATAACCAGTTAGATTGTTACTCAACATTGATTTTTCAGTTTGATGTTTTGAATAAATCCAAATGTTACAATATCCAGCTATATATAATGCATGGATTTTGTGTATAACTGCTATCAGTTTTAGCACTTTTACAACAAATCGAATTCATTCACTCTCACATTCATTTGTTGGTCTGAGAGGTTATCATGTGCTGCTCTTTCTTGGCAAAAATAATATACTCAGGAATCATTCAGAATTTGAGACCTGAGGGGGGGGGGCTGGAGTTTTGCTTGCATCCTTATCACTGATTTCCAATAATGGTTATTTTATGATCGAATTCTTAGCCTCCTTGTCTGGCGGTTTCCCAAGTTTTTGGGGAGCAACTTCCCCCCCCCCCATTTTATTTCCCATCCTCAGGTATGCCCATGCAACACAACCGGCCGACCATTGGTGATGTTGTGAGATTTTTGCATCGATGTCTTAGCCTTTTAAAACATAGGCTGCGCAGCAGCAAACCTTCAGCGAAAGACATCTGAAAAGTCATAAAAGCGATGTTGACAAAATTGGTATAATGCAATCGTGGCCAAATCTTGGCCTGAAATTATCTATATACCCGCTGCCCTACCATCTGCCCGCCTGCCTGCCAGGGTATGTAAAACCATGGAAAGGCTGAACTAGACAAATTTACACATATTATGTTGCAGTTTCATACATGTACAGGGAATAGGTTATGAGCTGTGGGTCGAAAACCAATAAGTATATTAATTTATATTTTTCAAATTTTTTTCTAAATATTTGAAAAGTGTTAAAACTACCTATCAATGAGACCAGTGAAAGATCTTTATAGGCAATATGTGGATGAATTTTTGTCAAGGTACATCCAAGAGAGGCTAAGTTTTGGACCAGAAACCAAAAAGTATAATTTGCAATATATTTTGTCAATATCTCAAAAAGTATAGAATGACCATGAATCACACCATCAAAATGCACAACAGCATCATATAGGTGATATGTGTATGAAATGTCATCCATGTACATGCAATACTGGGCAAGTTTTGGGCCAGAAATGAAAAAAAATTGTTTTTATTATTTTTTCTCAATATTTCAAAAACTATAGAATACCCATCAATCAGACCATCAAAAGGCACAATTGGACCACATAGGCTATATGTGTACCAAATTTCATCCATGTACATGCGATAGTGACCGAGTCTTGATCCGGAAACGAAAAAAATAATTTTTTATCTTTTTGTTTAATATTTCAAAAAGTATGGATTATCCATCAATCAGACCATCAAAAGGCACAACCAGACCATATGGGCTATATGTGTACCAAATTTCATCTATGTACATGCAATAGGGTCCGAGTTCTGGCCCGGAAACTATCTATCCGCCCGCCGCACGACCGCCCGACCGCCCGGACGCCCGACCGCCCGCCCGGCGGACGGACAACATTTTACCAAAGTGATAACAATACCATCTTCGAACTTCGTTCGCTGAAGCTAAAAAGTAATATGTAGGTTATCTTAACAGTACATCAATTCATCAAGGTTAGGGAAATCGGTGGCGAAGTCCTGAGCTTGTGAAACGTCATCAAAAAGTGTGTATACTGTGGCGAAGCTAGAACTTTTTCAGAGGGTTAAGAAGTACAAATTGGGCTACAGACCTTAATACAAGTCCGATTTTCAAAATTTAAAATTCATTGTACTTATTAATTTTGCTCTACTTGCAGTATTAGGTTCGCAAATAAGCATGTGGGCGCATCACGCTGTGAGGATATAACTAATTCAATAGCTAAAACCCAGTGGCCAAAACAGACCAGTGGCATATCTAGGGTTTTTTTGCAGGGGGCGGTGCTTTCGCAAATTAAGGACTATCTATGCATAACATATTCAAAACAAACTTGCCACAGTTAATTCAATTGTACAAACAAGTTTGAAGATTTCTACATAGCAATTAACAGAATAACAAAACTGCACCATTTTGGTTCAAATAACTGAAGCTGAATTTCTTTTGCAACCTTCCTGGTTAAGTAAGAGATGCATAAAACAAGGGGGAAGGCTTAGACATTTGTTTCATAAAAATGCATTCTCATTTTAGATATTAAAACTTTTTTTTAAATTACACGCCACATGCCTTCAGGTTCATGATAAAACGATACAGTACCCTTTTTAAGGGTACTTTTCTTGTTTATGTCACTTTCCTCTTTGGACAAATGTCCTAGAAAAAGAACACAATAATTGTCATTCTGGTTGAATGTACACATTCTACAATAATGAGGATAGCTTCATGTTAATGTCAAAGTAATATGAAACAAATTTGTCTTTTTCTTTTTACAGAAGAATGGGACCATACAGGAAGTTCATGTTCTCGTCTGGAATAATTACAACTGTTATTTTCCTCGTAACTAAGATGTCAAAGCTTGAAAGTGACATTCAGAATTTTAGGGAAATGTTCCTGCAAAATATCATGCCTAGGAACAGGCAGACATTTCAAAACGAATCTTCGAAAATGAAGATGGTTACAGAAGAGAAATGGCATAAGGATTTCAATTTGTTATCTGTGAGTCCTTTCATTTACATGTTTGGCACCACAGAAGTCCAAGTTGGAGGATCAGTGCCAACGGAGTGCTCATTACTATTCATTGGAATTCTCTCAGGACCTGACATGGCAGACAGAAGACGAGGTATTCGAGAAACATATCTCAGAAATGTTGATTCATCAAAAGTAGTTTATCGCTTTATTTTAGGAAATCCAACTCACGATTTGGTGAAAGAGCACGCAAAACACAAAGACATGGTATTTATAAATCAGAGAGAACGCTACACTGGCTTGGATAGCGTCTTGCCATACAAATCAGCCACAATATTTGTCATAGCATCAAGGATGACAACCAAGCCGCCATGGCTATTAAAAACTGACGATGATTCTTTGGTGAACCTGCCGAAAGTTCTTGAGAAACTTACAGATCTTGAAGGGGGTCATTATTATGGCTATTGCTTTCAAAAAGCCTACCCAGTACGTAACAAGCTCAGCAAGTGGTACATTGATGAATTACACTGGCCTGATGGGAAGCCTTATCCCCCCTTTTGTGTTGGAGCTGGATATTTCATGTCAACAAAGGCGTTTTCTTGTGCAGCAAAACGTATTCAATTGCCAGACCACGCTTATTTTCCAATGGAAGATGTCAGTGGAGGAATGATGATGTCAACATGTAACATCAGTGCCTCCACTATTTCAGGCATCTATTCAATGCGTGTATCAATGACAGAATTCCTGATTCAACATTATGTTAAAACTTCAAGTGATATTCATAAGCTTTGGCAAAAAATCAATGGAAGGTAATTTGCATTCTCATGTCATGTAGTATGTACACATCACAGAAATACATAGAACGGCCATGAGGCTCTAGCAGATGAAGCAATCAAATCAACCATCTTGGAACTGCCTGGCAGCCTGGCATTTGGTAAACGTGACGTCATATCACCAATAATAGTGACGTCGCTAGTAACAATGGCATCATGTCACGTCACAATCAGCCAAACACAACATCTTGTTGCTCCTGCTGTGACGTCACAATGACGTCATGTCTCAGGGCAGTTCCAATATGGCGGATTTGGTGACCTCATCTCTAGGTGGCGTCATACAGCCTCATGTCCATTCTATGTATTTCTATAGCACACATTCAAGACAAAACAAGGTGATATTTCTATTGTCTGGGAAACTTTTATGAATATTATATTTTGCGGTACGCTTATTAATATTAATTTGTTGCACTTCCGGTTCCATTGGTCTTCCAGTCATATGACAAAAGAGAATGTACTATAAAGGTTGAAGAAATAAAATTGGCCAATGGCGCATTTTTACTCCTTATGTCAGTGTTTTATTGCTAGAGCAAATCAGTGACAAGAAAGGTGCTCTGAGACATGTCATGACAGTTTTGCATCTAGGAGAATTTTTTGCAAAAGTGGAAGATAGAGCCCGGAGCCAGTGCCATATGAAGTCGCCATCAGTCATATCAACCTCAAGTCAGGTCAAGTCATGATCAGTTAAAGTCGCCGGTGCCATTGCAATATCAAGTAGAGCCCGGAGTCACTGAGTTCAGGCATCATGACTTAACTTGGGTACTTGATGACTTGACTTGAAGGACTTTCATGACTTGGCCATTCACTGTGACTTGAGTGTTGCATGACTTGACTTCACCAACTTTAGCGACATAACAGTCAAAATGGAAGCAACCTGACTGTTCACTTCACATGCCAGAGTGTCTGACATGTAACATAACTAGACAAAACGGAATGAGACAAAATGTTTGATTCAATCTCCCAACATGCATACATACCTCAAAATATAATTCCAAATATCTTTTAAAAACATTTATAAGAGTATCCCTAATGAAAAAGACAAGCTACCTTGTAATTTCAGGAAAACCATGCAATTTGTTGTTCCAGTCATGCCGAAAAGGCTAAGTAAAATTATTCTTTCCCAGCAGTCTAGAATTAAATTTCTGTTGCATGTACTATCTCAGGCTGTAATATTTGATTTCGAAGTAAGTAATTGAAGTTGTCAGACACTCAAAACAAATTAGATCTGTCGCCGTTCCATAAAAAAAACTTAATTTATTCCCGGTGAGATGAATATTTGGCGGACCCCGTAATTAAAAAATGTACTGATTGCCCCCGTTATTTTGTTCAGTTGAGTGTGTTTACTTGAGTCACTGAGTAAATGTTCAATTGCACTGTTATAGCCTTATTGTAAGATATTTGACAGCTAAATGTCGATAATATACAAAGGTAAAATAGTTCGGCAATCAACCATAATTTATGTTCTGCCGGCCTCGGTCTCAGTTTCGATCTAGATAGCTGAGGCCTCAGTGTCGGTCTCGGGTGGTCAATGTCTCAGATGCTCATGTCTCGATCTCAGTCTCGGATGACCTGGCCTCGACTCCAACACTGCCTTGAACAAAATTAATTTCTTTCCTTTCTCGTTTCAAGTTTGCTAGATGACCAGTTATCTTAAAAGTTAGAGGGACGGTGTCGTTTTTGTTAAATCTGCTTTTGTATCTCCTGATCTGGACCCTGTTGTGAACGGGCGATCAGATAACATGGTCCTCCATGGTCCCTTCAGGTGGTCATTGCTGTGTATGGTGATTGGTGAAACCAGGAATATAGACCGTGTGATTGGTTGGAATCAAGAATGCAGTGAGGTGCAACTCCCTTTCGACCTCTTTTCCGATAAATAAGTATCTGCTGTCGTCTTGCAATGGCATGTCAAGGTGGCTAAATTCGTGTTTCTCCAAAGCTAAAGAAGAATTGCATTTTAAAATATACACTCACCAGCAAAAGAAACGCTCTATTTGATTTTGGCTTATAATTTTGCGAAGAAATTTTCTTGGAACAAACAAATTATATGGTATTGATCCTTAGATCAACTGGTGTCTTTGTGCCAAAAATCATTCAGCTGTGACCATTTCCTGTCTGGGTTTTGACTTGTTTATCACATTTCGGTTTTTGTTATAAAATATGACCTTTCCAACAAATTACACCAAAAATAAAGGCACAATTTTAATAAATGACCAAACAGATGATAATAGCCAAAAAATTAGCACAGGAACACTATTTTTTTTTTATTTTTCAGGACAATTTGAAAATTGGAGTTTTTCATATTTCAAAATGTAGCTGACAAAATCTCTATGATTCGGGCCCTTAGAATTGAGCTTTTTTAATAAAATTTTTAGATAATTTCACTATGTTGTCTAAAAATTGCTCAAAATTTTTTCAGAACAAAATTCAGAGTTTAACACAATTTTTTGCAACGACGAAGACAATATTCTAAAATCACATTAACATGACTTGCACACAGTTTTTAAAAAAAAACAATATTGAGCAAAGCGCGAGATGTTCCAGATTATTGAGTCCAGACATCTCGCGCTTTGATCCATGTTGTTTTTTTATTTTAAAATTGTGTGCAAGTCATGTTAAGGTGGCTCGATACTCGTGAACTTTCTAAGATAGGATTTCTCAAAAATAGTTTAGAATGATCCAAAATATAGTTTATAGGAAGGATATGTAAAAAAAAGTGGTCGCAACCAGCCTTTTTTTCGCAATATTTGAGGTTATGTACAAGAAAGTCAGTCCACGCAAACCTGAAAAACTCAATTTTTTTCTTATCTTTCTTTCTGTGAAGTTTGTCCTGCCATTCAGTGGTCATGCATCCCATATTATGAAATGAAGCATTGAATTGAAGAAAAAACTTCAATGGAACTGCTGATTACAATTTCAAAGAGATATATTTAGTTTAAAGGACTTTCCAAGGGGCTCGGAATAAAAGTTTTGATTTTGACAATTTTAATTTTTTTTATAAACCATGGCGCTAAAAAAAATTGACGGGATAGGATTTCTCATTTTTTTGTCATTAATTTCCAAATATTGTTAGGAACAATAAAATGTATAAGAGAAGGTTTGCTACCGCGATAGAAATTGAGATAACCATTTATTTATATCTCAAAGTCAATTTTTAGAAATTAGACCTGCTTGCCGAAAATCGCGTGTAAAAAGTTTCTATTCGGACCATAAAGCTGAATCTCTGGCATGTCATAGTGATGTTCATAGCGCATCTAATGCTTCAAACCAAAAGTTTCTAACCCTAATAGAAGTGACGCAAATGACAAACGAAGTGGCAGTCGCACGGAATTATAAAAAACCAAAAAAGCAGTCCACAGAGCTCAGCAGGCTGTTGTTGCTATGGTGACGTCGCCATTGCTGCTCCATGAGTAGCGAGCCACCTTAATGTGATTTTAAGAATATTGTCTTCGTCGTTGCAAAAAATTGTGTTAAACTCTGAATTTTGTTCTGAAAAAAATTGTAGCAATTCATAGACAACATAGTGAAATTGTCTGAAAATTGTGTTAAAAAAGCTCAATTCTAAGGACTTGAACCATAGAGATTTTGTCAGCTACATTTTGAAATGTGCAAAACTCCAATTTTCAAATTGTGTTGTAAATTTTTCAAAAAATGCTGCTGTGCTAATTTTTCGGCTATTATCGTCTGATTGGTTATTATTTAAAATGGGGCCTTTATTTTTGGTGTAACTTGTTGGTAAGGTCACATATTATAACAAAAACTGAAATGTGATAAACACGTTGAAAAGCAGACAGGAAATGGTCACAGCTTAATGATTTTTGGCAAAAATACACTAGTTGATCTAAGGATAAATACCATGTAATTTGTTTTGTCCAAGAAAATTTCTTCGCAAAATTATGAACCAAAATCAAGTAGTGCGTTTCTTTTGCTGGTGAGTGTATAATTGTGATGGTTAGGCTCCATAAGGGGCTAATTAGAATCAGATGATCTTTGGGGGGCGGGGAGCTATGGATTTTTGATGAAAAATAGAGTTTGTTTCCCACTTGACATGCGAAAAAATTTGTCGACCCTTCGTGAACGAAACAAAAGTGCATCCTGGTGGTAAAATCCATAGCCCCTCCTCCAAACTATCGGCAATCATAGTCAGTTCCAGTTATGGCTGTTTCAAGTAAATCTGAATGAACTGTCAAAAATAATGAACATGTGAGGATGTCTGTGACGGCAATTTTATGACAAAACACAGGTGGGTAATTCCGTGTCATTTCATCAAATTTCAGAAAATCTTCCCAATCAACCGACTCAGAATGCTTTGGAAATTTGCCAGAATGAAGATTTCTCACCTAAATGCACAAATCTTAAGTAATACAGTGGTATCTTGAATAGTTTTTCTGAAAAAAATTCATGAAAAACTCGGGATATTTCATGAAATTTTCTAAGTCCAGAAATTTAAAGGCATGTATCTCAATCAGTGTAAAACCTCGAGACTTGCAATAAGACCACATGTTTTTAATGTAGCCCAGGTGTTATAATGCATTGTTTCAGCCACCTCAATGCATTTGCCCCCTTTCCATAGGTTATTGAAAAAATCTGAAAATTGCAATTTATTCACATTTTTGTCCCCAAATTTCTCAGTCAGTCAATGTAACAAGTGGGGACTTAATATCATGGTTGAAGAATCTTTGCTATGACTTCTAAACATGTGTACAGTATCAAGCCAACCACACAAATATTCTTGGAGAAATGTAGTCTGAAAAACTTAAAATGCGTAAAATTGGTCAACTTATGACCAAATTTTACAAGGTATAGTAGCCTATACCACAAAAATGAATATGCTGACCTAAAGAAGTTGGTATCTTTTGGCGTTTTATCTACACAGATTATTATACATTTTTTGTTTTTGTATTAAATGGGCATTTTCTGAAATTTATTTAAAAAATGTACCAGCAAATCTGCTTAGTGACCAATTTTAATGTATTCTGCTATAATTAAAAGTTGTCTTTATGCATGGTGTTGGTTGAATTCAGTAATATTGTTCATATTTCAGCTGAACTGGTTTATTGTTGTCTAAGGCCAGAATGCACCTTCATCCAAATTCCGCCATTGGCATTCTGGCTATGCCAAGTATTATCATGGCATAGTTGGTACCCAGCACAAACCATTTTATTATGCCTTTACCAGACAAAGTGGAGTCAGCAATTGTACAAGAACATCATCCTCAGCTTTTTATGCATTTTCTTAAGAAAACCCATTATGATTACAAAAGAATATGGAGATGTTCAATTAATTTATTAACTGACCTACACAAAGCACAACTGTGGTGGTTTAACGTCGAAGATGATGTGCATTTGATGATGCCAAAAACAAGTCAAGATATTTTCGTAATACATCAGTGTCTTTCACAATATAACAAAGTCTATTTAAGGTAGCTGCAAAACTTGTTTTCAGTGTAAGGAAATCATATCAATTTGTCATTGATAAGATGCAGTGCAATAGTGTGTATAAAAAAACAGCACAAAAATGTTTTTGCGTGGCGAAAATGTAGCAATATAACAAATTTATAAACTTGAAACAAGAAATTTTTGAAATTTTGTGTAAGAAAAGCACCAACAGATACCAACCTGAAATTTTTTCTATGAACACATGTGATATCATTCTTTAGGTCGGTGTATTCATTTTTTTTGGTATAGGCTACTATACCTTGTAAAATTCGGTCATAAGTTGACCAATTTTACACATTTTCAGACTACATTTCTCCAAGAATATTTGTGTGGTTGGCTTGATACTGTGCACATGTTTGGAAGTCATAGCAAAGATTCTTCAACCATGATATTAAATCTCCACTTGTTATATTGACTGAGAAATTTGGGGACAAAAATGTGAATAAACTGCAATTTTCTGATTTTTTCAATAACCTATGGAATGGGGGCAAATGCATTGAGGTGGCTGAAACAATGCATTATTACACCTGGGCTACATTAAAACATGTTGCCTAATTGCAAGTCTCGAGGCTTCACTCTGATTGAGTTACATGCCTTTAAAATCTTGAATTTTTTTCAGAAAAACTATTCAAGATATTACTATATTACTTAGGATTTGTGCTTCCAGGTGAGAAACCTTCATTCTGGTAAATTGTCAAGGAATTCTGAATCGATTTATTGAATTGACACGGAATTACCCAGGTTCAACACCCCAGAGAGGAAAACTGATAAAGAGTAAGGAAAATTAGGGTTACAATTCTGGTTAGGTTTATGAATAGGGTTACAGTTTGAATTTAGGTAGACCCCGGGTTTTTTCATTTAATTTCTGCAACCAATTTGATCACATTTCAATTTTCTCTGACATCTGATGCATGATATCTCTTTAAAACAGCCATTACGTGGAAACAATAATGAAAAAAAAACTTTTCTCCCTTAAAGTTGAATCCCACACTTGGCAAGAAATCTAAAATCCATGAGATATTCATGAAACTTTGCCAAAAAGTTCTTCAAAAAGTAAGCTTTCCGACGTTATAAAAAAAAGGTGGGCTATCCAACATAATTTTCGAACTATGATCTTTTCAAAGTCTTATGTCATTACATTAAAACATACAGTAAAATACTAAAAACGTGTGGGATCTATAACGAAAAGCAGCATCACTCGAACAATATCCATGAGATATT
Organism: Platynereis dumerilii; assembly: GCA_026936325.1. Classification (NCBI taxonomy): domain Eukaryota; kingdom Metazoa; phylum Annelida; class Polychaeta; order Phyllodocida; family Nereididae; genus Platynereis; species Platynereis dumerilii. The sequence continues at coordinate 1,738,331 of JAPTHN010000073.1, forward strand.
TATGAAAAATTAAAGGAATATAGCTGAACATACACTTTATTGAAAAACAAGTCTTTGAAGGGGGGTTACCAATGTTTTTTGAGAGTTACGTGGTGTACAATATGAGAAAATTATGAAAGACAGTTCAACAAAAATAAGTCCCCCTTAAAATAAACTTGAATATCTCAAAGATTCCTTCTCTGATTTTTATAAAAGTTGGATTGGATTATAGGCCTATATATCGAAACAAAATGTGTGCATTTATAGTTTAGTGCCATTATTCCTGGCTGAGCCAGCAGCCTTCAAGTGAGCCGACCTCTGTCTTCAAAAATCTGTGGCTTTTCCAATGCATATGAACAATTTGACCAAGCGGGGGAGCCACCAGCTAGGTTATTTTTGTTGAACTGTGGAGTACAATAGGTGGAGTAGCTGTATTCTGTGGGATTCAACTTTAATTTGTGTGTACGGTGTATGTAACAACTGAATTGGAGCAGGCACAGTACAACAAAGACAATCTTCAGCTTTACATCTCTCCATGTAGCCAACTCGTAACACTAGGGGGCTGCTGACCAATTCAAGACCTCTTGTGAGAAAAAATTAAACAAATATTCCTAATAAAAAATATTCATGAGTGGTATGGACCTACCTGACCCACATACTCCCTTTACGTAATCTTCGTCATACGTAGTTTGGTAATTGAAGTCCTGAACAACATGACGATTGGTCATTTCAACCTTTAATTTAAATAAAACATAAAAAATTTCAAAAATAAATGCCACATGCAACTATAATTATGGTTGTAAATGCCACATGCAACTATAATTATGGTTGTCGTATGTTAGCCGATCGAAAAATTTCGACTATGTATGTGCAAGCATTGTACTCTGATCTTCGTTCTTGTCTATAAAATAAAATATCGGGCGTTTTGATCAATCTTTCTGGAAACATTAAGGACCACACTGGAAATAAGTTTAAAAACTTTGTGCGCAATCCCAATGTTATATATGTATACGTGAATTTTGTGTATATATCTGTGTGTATTTTATGTTTTTGTAGGGACCATCTCAGATCTGTGTTGCAAGCTCCAAATGAGGAATTACTTTACATGGGAAGTCCCTAACTTATTGGCCATAAAGCACCAGCAAAGTGCTTTGTCATCAATTTATGTGTACTACAGTGATGTAGCTACATGAGTTTCTGGAGGGAGCCAATAGAAAGTTGGACTTGCAGAGATACTTTCTCTATGGTAGGAGTACCTTCCTGATTGACCTCCAATATTAGGAGGGTGTTCATGCCACAGAGGAGGTGTCTGTGAGTACAATTTTCAGATCAAATATATATTGGCCCCTCTTGTTGTGGAAGTTACTAAGCTACACCCCCATAGCATCAAGGCCATGGTTGAGTGAGCAGCTGCTTGGTGTTCATGGTTGAGTGATTGGGGACCATATCCAAAGCACACCTGGAGCATATCCCATAGAGATTTCCTTTAGAAAATTGTTTGAATATAAGTACTGTATATAAAGATTTCGGATGATATTATATTATAATGGATGTGGCCAAACAACACTGTATGAAAATATTATATATTCAACTCCTCACAACTCCTGTGATGTTCATAAGCACATGAAAGGTGTGATAATCCAAATATGCAACCCAGCATTAGTTTTTGGTTATAGAAATAGAAATTTCATGTTTATGACATAGAATATAAAAGGGCTTCTCATTTCCTGGTTTGCTGTCTGTGTTTGTAACACCTGTAGTTAGGCATGCCTAATCATGAGGTAACTTACCTAGTGAAATCACAGTAGGTACACTGGAGGTAGGCCTATCAATAACTTTACATACATAACAAATCAACAGAGTATTATAAAAATAAAATATGTGTTTGAAAAAATCTCATATTTCATACGAAGGTTCCTACAATTCTTTTTTTTTTTTAAAGAATTTCTTGTTATTAGCATTTTGGCCTATGTTGTACCTTATTGCTTTTTCCTGACATATGTATCATGAATGTCTAATGAAATTCATATAAACACTCACCAGCAAAAGAAACGTATCACTTAATTTTGACTCATAATTTTGCAAAGAAAGTTTTTTGGACAAAAAAAAAACAAATTATATGGCATTGATCCTTAGATCAACCAGTGTCTCTGAGCCAGAAATCATTCAGCTGGGACCATTTCCTGTCTGCCTTTTGACTTGTTTATCAGATTTCAGTTATGTAATAAAATATGACCTTTTAACAACAAGTTACACCAAAAATGAAGGCGCCATTTTAAATCATGCAGTGCACAAACAGATGATAAAATAACGTGCACAAGGCACTTTAAAGGGCGCTCCTATAACTCATGACACTGCAAGTTCTTGAAAACCAAAGAAACGATTAACCATCTAATCCATTTTACTGTTTCATTGTTTTCCTTCTTTCTCTATGTCAAGCTGTCAGTCATGCTGTGTTTCTAGCTGTGGTTCTAGGTGTCTACCCATCTATCTATCTATCTATCTATCTATCTATCTATCTATCTATCTATCTATCTATCTATCTATCTATCTATCTTTCTTTCCACCAGTTCCAAATATCTTTCCATCTAACTTACTACAGTATGTTTACTTTATTATTTGTGCATAACCCTCTTTCGTTCATACTTTATTTCTACTCATGGATTTCCCAAGTTTCACCTGTAACCCCACATCTTATCTGATACTTCGATAATATGTGATACATATATTGATAAAAATATACTTTACTTCATCTCAAAATGCCTTTTTAAGCTCATAACAATAAATGATTCTGAACAATCTCAAAATGTATGATGTAACTCTGCATGGCCATGAGCTATAAATAGATTGGAGGAACCCTCCCTGCTGTGTCATTAAGGAATTCCATTCAGCCTATCCAATGATGTGGTATTATTGCCCTTTAGAATGGTAGTTAAAGTATGTTTGTGCCTTTGTAAAGTTTAAATGGCATTCTGCACATCATCTAACTGCTGAAGTCTTGGTCATCTTGTTTTTAAACTGTTGCTACTACATAACATATTCTACAAAGGTAGCATTACATTGATGAAGCATACAGAGGTGTTTTGTCCCAATTGCTGACCTATAAATAGATCTGGTGTGGGAAACCCCCTGAATGACATCACAGGACTCCCTCTTTCCAGTTTTTCTGGGATGGTTTTCTTGGGCTGCCTAGCAACATAGAGTCACAACTGCTGCAGGCCCTGAAACAGTTGTGACGTTACCATTTTCTGTTCTCTTTCTTTTAACAGCATGGCAGCCAGTAATTTGCTATTTAAATGAGATCTAATGTAGCTAGAAGCGTAATTATTTTTTTATTGAAAGCAGTAACATCTATTCTATGCTACTTTAAAGTTTCAGCTTCTCAGCTTTATTCAAAAAATTTTCTCAGTTAATTTAAGTCAACTGTGTCAAAAATCGTCTTTATTTATTTAGATTGACATTGGCACAGTCATGGTACCGCAGTAAAAAAATGACTCGGTGAAATTTTTAATTTTTTGCCATTTTTTTGACAATAACTTGATAATGATATATGCAAATTTTTAAAAAAATCTGTATTAATCGTTTTCCTAAAATTTGATTTCTGCAGAAATTGATGCATGCAAAATCTGCAATTAATTAGTGTGTTGGTGCCCTTCGAGTTCTTACAGAAAAAAGTATTTTAACCTTTTTCTTCAAATTTATGGCAAACGTATTGGTGTAAATCCTTCGGAAGACATTTCTGACGTTTTTGCGTGACAAATGTATGTAATGCTTTATTCTGTGGTACATAAACCAAAAACTCAATTTATGACTGTTACATGTAAGTAGTCATCAGGCAAAACATGCCGTTACCATGGCAATCAAACGAGTCGGTGAAATTTTTTTTTTTTCTTTTTTGAATTGTATGGGTCCCATAGAGTACCTGTGCAAAATTTTAGAAAAATCTGTATGATCTAACCACCATGCTTGAGTCACCTTAAACTATGTGCATGTCCCTGTAAAGTTGATCAATCCATTCTTGGCTGATATAATGCAATGTGTGAAGTTTTGAAGTCAATTGGAGCTGTAATTTGCCCATAAATCGACCCACAAGATTCTTCAGGATTTCAATGACAACAGGGAGCTCTCTTAGCAGAGAGCGCCCTAAAAAGCCAAAAAACTAGTGCAGCAACACTAATTTTGAATTTTACAGGACAATTTGAAAATTGGAGTTTTGCACATTTCAAAATGTAGCAGACAAAATCTCTATGGTTCGGGCCCTTCCAATTGAGCTTTTTTAACGACATTTTCAGACAATTTCACTATTTTGTCCAAGAATTGCCACAATTTTTTTAGAGCAAAATTCACGGCCTGGCACAATTTTTTGCGACAATGAAGGCAATATTCTTAAAATGACATTCACATGACTTGCACACAATTTTGTTATGAAAAAAACAATATGGATCAAAGCGCGAGATGTTCCAGATTATTTATTGAGTCCAGACACAGACTAAACAGATATTCCAGTAAAAAAAAGTTCCAGGTCCATAGTTCCAAGTAAAGTTTCTCATTTCAGAATTGAAATGTCATTCTGAAAAGTTCCTACAGGGGGCCCTGTAGTCTAGGACTCCAATAATCTATACAGAAAGAAATGATAGTGGTAAAACTGCTGGAATTATTGGGATCCCAGACTGCAGCATCCCCTATTACAACAAAACAACCACGCGTGAGGGCACTTCGTACAATATCACGAGCTGTTGTGTGAATTAATATCACTCGAGCCCGCACGGCAAGAGTGATATTAATTCACACAACAGTGAGTGATATTGCACGAAATGCCCTCACGCGTGGTTGTTTTGTTGTTATCACCTGGTTTCACTTCAAAAGTTGACTACTGTATAAACCGCACTTTTTCCTGACACTTTATGTTCTGGAAGGTATATCTTTTTCTCTTCGATAATAGGCCTATATATTTGACATTCAGGGTGCATCAGAACTGAGTGTTTTTTTAATGCAGTGGACCTGAGAGCAAATTTTTAGGCTCCCACTTTGAGTTAAATTCAAAATTTAACGCTTCGTATGGTCAATTTGCTTTATTTAATGAAAGTCAAAAACAAAAAAGAAAACAATAAAATATTTTATTTTTCAACCATCCCATTTCAAGATAAGCAAGAGAGAAAATTTATTTTTTACATCACATTTAAAATTAGAAAGACAGAAAATATACCTTTAACATCCCATTTTAAGACATCAAGAAAGAAAATCTATTTTTTACATCCTATTCCAAGTTAGCAAGAAAGAAAATCTATTTCTTTAAATCACGTTTCAAATTAGCGAGAAAGCCAACCATCTTAAAATCCAATGGTATGGTGTCGTTCTTGTTTAATTTACTTTTATATCTCCTTATTTGGACCCTGTTAAGAACTGGCAAATCTGACAACATAGTCCTCCACGTGCCCTTGAGGTGGTCATTACTGTGTATGGTGAAGCCAGGAATGTAACAGGTGTGATGAGTCGGAATCAAGAAAGCCGTGAGGTGCAACTCAGTGTCAACCATTTTGCCGATTAATAGATAACCACTGTCATCTTCCAGAGGCATATCGATGTGGTGAAATATGTGCCTCTCTAAGCCTGAAAAAAGACAATTTTAAGAAATTTGCGACAAGACTTTTTTCCGAGCACATTTTGGACATACTGTCTATATTTATTTATAGAATATTCTAACTCAGACAAAACTCTATTCTTACAATATAATCATGTCAGATAAACATTTAGCTTTCACTTAGGCCATATCTTGATAAAATCAGTCAACCACAAGTCAAGATATGAGCAGTAGCATCTAGACCATCATGGTAGTGACAAGACTTCTGTCGATGGCTTTACCTCAACCACAGATTCGATCCCTTCATGTAAGAAATTCACATACCTGATCCGCATACTCCCTTCACATAATCTTCATCATAAGTTGTTCACATACCTGATCCGCATACTCCCTTCACATAATCTTCATCATAAGTTGTTCACATACCTGATCCGCATACTCCCTTCACATAATCTTCATCATAAGTTGTTCACATACCTGATCCGCATACTCCCTTCACATAATCTTCATCATAAGTTGTTCACATACCTGATCCGCATACTCCCTTCACATAATCTTCATCATAAGTTGTTCACATACCTGATCCGCATACTCCCTTCACATAATCTTCATCATAAGTTGTTCACATACCTGATCCGCATACTCCCTTCACATAATCTTCATCATAAGTTGTTCACATACCTGATCCGCATACTCCCTTCACATAATCTTCATCATAAGTTGTTCACATACCTGATCCGCATACTCCCTTCACATAATCTTCATCATAAGTTGTTCAAATACCTGATCCGCATACTCCCTTCACATAATCTTCATCATAAGTTGTTCACATACCTGATCCGCATACTCCCTTCACATAATCTTCATCATAAGTTGTTCACATACCTGATCCGCATACTCCCTTCACATAATCTTCATCATAAGTTGTTCCATAACTGAAATCTCGCACAATTTGGCGACCTGTCAGTTCAACCTGTAATGTCATAAGAAAAACTTAAGAAAAAAAGGTTTTTATTAGAAACTTAATAAATATATAGGCCTATACTTATAAATACCTAAATATTCTCTCTGTCGCTGCCTCATTTAATAATTCCTAAAACACTAGAAAAGCTGAAATGGCCATTTAGTCAATTAACCTATTTTATAAATTCTTTAATTTCTTTAGTCCTAATTGTTTCAGTAATTTCCAAAAATCTTAACAATACCTTGGTTTGGCTGTAATCAGCTATATCACAGCCATAGTACTGCAGATTCTCTCTTGTTCCGAATTCAACGGGAACTGATCCGTCGTAATCATGGGGTAGAACAAGCTGCCCAGCCTTTCCAGTTTCTGACGGACGTTGCCAGTAGACGTTCTTGAACACCGCCCGTCTCGGCTCGATGTTTCCGCCGTGCATCCGGACTCCGGAGAGATCAGCCAATAGATATTTGCCAGGAAGAACATCAATGATCTCATTCGTGGAATGGAGAATGACCTCGCCCGAAAAACCACAGCGGTTCCAAGGACATTGGCTCTGTAAATACTCAGACAAATCAGTCATAGCAGTAGATTCGAAGAGCTTCTGGAAGTGTTCCTTTATAGGACAGAGTCGTTGTGCTTTCTCGAAGGCGCTGTTTTCCTGGACAACCATCCTGATTGCCTCCTCTATACTTTCGCAGTTGTCCGAGTCTCTTAGTATCTCAGCTGCTTTGATGAATTTCTGCTTCTCTAATCTATTCAGCTCTGCTTGGTCAATATCAGCGAGAGGTTTTATAGCTCCGCTGAAGAAACTGTAAAATTTTTCAAAAGCGATGCTTTCCGACTTACCATCAGTAATTAGTTCAAATATGTAGTCGCTTGTCATTGAATCTATTTGTCCAATCCTGACCAAAAAGGACGCAAACTCACTTTTGTCAATGAAGCCATTTTTGTTTGTATCCACCATGAGAAAAATGGTCAGAAGTCTTTCCTTTTCAGCCGCTGATGTGTCAGGGTTTGTTTGTTCGAACTGAGGGAGAACCCGATTGGCCGCACCTTTGCCCTGGTGTCCAATCATCTGTTTAGAACCGTGGTGTTTGAGTATGCTGAACGATGCGGACGCTCTCCTCACCATGCTCGGTAGTCTCGACATCCTTCGGTCTCGCATCGTGCTCATACGCCTCGTTTTCAGCTTCGTTCCTATCATCCCCTGGATGTCTGCCACCCAGTCTTTGCACTCTTGCTCTGAGGTCGTTCCGAATTCCATGCTGTTGCTGTTGGCACTCGTCAGCTGGAAACATTTATACTTCTCATCGGTCAATCCCGTTCTTAAGGCGGTTCTAGAGAATATCAAAAATCTCTCTTTCGGCAATTCTGACTCCTTCGTTTCGTAAACACTCAATCGACCTGGAGACAATTCAGCCCAGTGCGGTTGAGACCACTCCGTCCAATCTCGATTTGGCGCTTCCTTTCTGTAGCACAACCAATCGGTTCTGTTCACTTCTTCGACGACGATATCATAAACCTGATGCAAGGCGTCAGTTAGTTTATCATGCCCCAACTGCCTCCCCAACTTATTCATCATCGTTATAAATTGATTAAATCTCACTGGGACATCTTTCGGCCAGTATTCGGTGATACCCGCGGCAAATTCAAGGTGATATTCCCGAAGTAACGGTAGCTCAGATTTAACGAGTGTGGGAGGGTACGAGTCGATTTCTGTTATGCAAAGGAATATCTTCCACACTTTGTTGGCCGGAACTTTGATGCCTTTATCGAGAGTTGCGGTGTACGAATTCCTTACAATCTTCCAACAGCCATCTTCTATCTCATTGTAAACATAAGTCAAGGGATAAGTCCTGTCAACCAAACAATCCTCAATAAATCCAGGCAAACAGTCGACACTCACTGGTCCATCGGAAAAGTGATATGAATATGTGTCTCCGCAAAACTTCGCACAACGATCGGACATCAGCTTTGCCAAAAGAACTCGAAGTGACTGTTTGTTTATTCCACTACCGCCATTAGAGCAAAATGGTAACCATGATGATATTTTGGTCCTTGGAAACTTCACTGAGCATGCCTCCCAGATGCACATGAGGCGGCGTGTGGACATCTTGGCCCCTGCAAAGAATTTAGATAATGATAAGGATAACAATAACGATAACAATAACGGTAATGATACATTTATATTAAGTACGCCTCCCACGTCCATTCCCTGCCGTGATTGGCTAAACCTGGGTCACCCGACTTATATACTGTAAGATAGCACTGTGAGGACTGACAGGTCAAGAGTCTACTGGATAGTGCTCTCAGGGCATTATTGACAAAACTATTGACTGGGTAGACTTTTAAAACTTGTGATGATGTCACAGAACTTTGCCAATAATTATTAGTGAGATGACCCGGCCCGACTATTTACTAATTTCGTAGCGTCAACAAGCTTGTCAGCGTATCCGAAGCTTGTCATAGTATAGTACAAGTATTAATACAGATAGAATATTGTTAAAATTACCTTATTAACGTCTTATATTGTCATAATTTAAGTATTTCAAGCGAGCGTTCGCCTGTCTTGTGACTGCGTCCGCCATTTTGTTAGGCGCTTCGCGCGCAAAGCATCATGGGATATGTGTACATTGTAATAAATATGACGTCATCGGGGATCCCGGGGGATTTGACAGTGGTTTTTCAAATCGGTAGGTCGCAATTCAATACCAATTGTGGTTTTTGAATACTTAGACAATATTTTAGTGCTAGTGGGTTCATTATTAAGCAGATTTAACATTATACTGTGGATATTTGTACTGTCAGGTCTCAGATTCTCATTTCCCAGATTTTGACAATCAGCTGATCAATGTTTATGTTTTGAAACGCTTCGGGGAACCCCCGAGAACTGTCATACTAGTATTGAAATGGGTGTTTAAGCTTATTATTATTAACTTTTATCACATTTTGCCACATCTAACTATTTTTATGGACGAGTTAGGTCCAAATAAATTATTTTAAACTTTATTTCACTCTCATTTGTTTTCTATTGAAATATATAGTGGATACCAAGCCTCCACTCAGGTTTAATTTCAATTCCTAATTAAGCAATTTTTATTTAACACAACGAGAAGTAAAGTCCTAATTCTGTGGGTCATTACAGAATTTATTGGTGCCGTGACCAGGATTATTTGGAATTTTTAGAAAATATTTGAGAGTGTTTAATTGAATAATTTTATTTTTAGTTATTTGTGGCAAAATTTTGAGCTTCAGAAATGAGTTACCAAAATACTTGGAAAAGTAATTTTGCTTCCTGGCTGCCCAGCTGGCGTCGGGATGATAGGGAAACTAATACTTCCCCAAAACAATATGCTTCTGGTGATTCGCCAGTAAAGTTTAAGGTTATTGATAGCCTTCGATCGGTGGCATCTGCCCCAGCACAACTGTTTTCTGATGAATCCCCGGAAGATGAGATGGTCAATCTTAGACTGTCACAGAGTGAACCTCTCAGAAATGAAATTTGGAATAAAAGTCCAGTTTTTGCAGAATCCACTTGGGGAGATCAACATCTCAGATATAGTACTCCTACTGCTCATGCTTCTGATCATGCAGATCAGCATTCTGTCCCGATTCAGAGACCTAGTGCTAAATATTCTACTGAAATGCAAAATTCTGAAAGTGCTTTCAGACCATATGTGACTGGTCCTAAATATGTTGTGGAAAATGCTGAGAAATTTCAATTCCCTGAAAATCCGGAAGGTCAATGTCATGTAAAGCAAGACTTTAATGACAGAAATTTTGAGAGATACCATCTATCTCCAAACTTTGTGCAGTCCCAGGTGCAAAATCCGGAAGGTCAATGTCATGTAAAGCAAGACTTTAATGACGGAAATTTTGGGCGATTTCATCATCCTCAAAATTATGAACAACCCCAGATGTATCACCATCCTCCCAGGAATAACTATTATCCACAGAGATATGTGGACCATGAATATGATTATCCCCCAGTGCGAAAATCTGTGAGACAAAAGGACCCTAAACAGTTCGATGGAACTAAAATTGAATGGTGCGATTATCTCAAACATTTTGAAATTGTTTCTCTTTGGAATAAATGGAGCGATGCACAGAAAGCTCAACAGCTTGTAATGAGTTTTGATGGAGATGCACTAAAATTATTAGGGGAACTTTCGGCTGATACGCTTAGAAATTATCCTTTATTGGTGAATGAGCTGAACAGGAGATATGATCCTGCAGAACGGGCAGAGGCCTGGAAAATTGAATTTAGAAATAGGACTAGAAAGACAAATGAGTCCACGACACAGTTTGCTCAGGCTTTGAATAGACTAGTGCAGAAAGCTTTTCCAAGCATGCCTTCAAATGCTCAAGAACAGTGGGTAGTTGACCAATTCATTTTTGGTCTTGGAAATTATGAGCTGAAGAGACATGTTCAATTTGGGCACCCGAAATCTCTAAATGAGGCAATTTCTTTGGCCATTGAGTTTGAAGCATTCGAATCTGGAATGAAAGATAAATTAAAGAAACCAGTGCAGAAAGCTGAAGTGTTGGCAATTACTAATCAGTCTTCAGTGTCAGAAGAGCAAAAGAAAGAGATAACTTGCTTCTATTGCAAGAAACCAGGCCACATGAAGAAAGATTGTTATAAGCTGAAAAATAAGCAAAATTTTGTCAACAAGAGCAGCAATTCTAAAGTGTCGGAAAACTAAAAGTTGCTGAACTGTGTAAGGCCAACAGTTCAGCCGAGAAAAATTTTGATGAAAATTTTGATGGAAATTTAGATGAAAATTTTGAAAGGCCTATGGATGGAGTTATTGAAGTTGTGAGCTCTTCATGTTGGCACATCCAAGGAAGCATTCAGGGCCTTGAATCCGATTTTCTTGTTGACACTGGGTCAACATACACTGTTATAGACAAAAGTCTATATGAGATGATACCTGAAAATGAACGTCCATTATTAAAGCCAATTAATCTGAGACTTAGGAGTGCTAATGGAGAGATTTTGGCTGTGTATGGTGAAGTAGAATTAGACCTTGGAATAGGCAATTGTTGTTTTAAACACCCAGTTAAGGTGGTAGCATTAAGTGATAGAGCTGCTATAATTGGACTGGATTTTATGGATCAAGAGGATTGTATCTTGCATCTTTCCAAGGGTCTCATGCACATCAAGTCTCGTGGAATTAAAATCTCTCTTGAGAGGCAAAAAGGAGATTGTTGTGCTCGTGTTCAAGTTTCAGAAACCATTTTTGTACCTCCAAGGCATGAAATGCTTATTCCTTGTATGGTTAAGAGCAAAGAGAATTTTGAAAATAAGGAATTTGCTACGGTTGAGTCCACAAGTTATTTGTCCCAGGACAAAGGTTTAATTGTGGCTAATGCTTTAGTCTGTGGAAAACAGAAACAAGTCCCAGTTCGCCTTGCAAATTTTGGTTCTGAAACAGTTACTTTGCAAAAAGGTTACACTGTCGCATTATTGAGACCCATTAGTGAAAATAGCATTTCAGATTATGCAGAGCTTAAATCTTGTGTGGCGCACAATTCTGATGAAAGTGATGACGTTGAACTACCTGATTTCTTGCAACAGATGGCAAATGATCTGGCACAAGATTTAGATGAGACACAAGTTGAGAAAATTAAGAAACTGATTATAAAGTATCAACATTGTTTCATGTCACCTGATGGTATTTTGGGACATACAAAACTTGTAAAGCACACCATTGATACTGGTACCGCTGCTCCCGTCAAACAAAGGTTCAGAAATCCTCCGTTGCATTTAAGAGACGAAGTTGATAAAGAATTAGATAAAATGCACAAACAAGGTTTAATTGAAGACAGTGATAGTCCATGGAGTTCACCATTGGTTATTGTCCCTAAAAAAGACAAAACGATTAGGGTATGCATTGATTATCGCCGTGTAAATGATCTGACTGTAAAGAAGGCCTATCCTTTACCAAAAATTGAAGAATGTCTTGACACCTTAGCAGGTGCAAAGTATTTCTGTTCGTTAGATTTGGCTTCTGGCTATCATCAAGTAGCCATGGATGATAAAGATAAGCCTAAAACAGCTTTTTCCACTAGGAGAGGATTAAAACAGTTCACAGTTCTACCTTTTGGTCTAACTGGGGCTCCAGCAACGTTCGAGCGTTTGATGGAGATAGTATTGAGTGGTCTTCAATGGGAGAGATGCGTCTTGTACCTGGATGATGTCCTTTGTTTTGGACAAGATTTTGAAAGTACTTTGAACAATCTTGAGCTCATTTTGAAAAGATTTGAAAGCGCAAATTTAAAATTAAAACCTTCAAAATGCAAAATGTTTCAAGAATCTGTAGAATTTCTGGGTCACGTAGTGTCGTCAAATGGAGTTTCATGCGATCCGAAGAAAATTTCGGCAGTTATTGACTGGCCACAGCCCCAGAATGTTAAAGATACTCGTAGTTTCCTGGGCTATGCTCAATATTACAGAAAATTTGTTGGAAATTTCGCAAATTTAGCGTCCCCACTTTATGAGCTGACGAAAAACAATAGGAAATTCATTTGGACTGAAAAATGTCATGCAGCTTTTGAGTTGATCAAAAAGAAGTTGGTTGAGTCACCAGTGTTGGCGTATCCAACAAGAACTGATACCTTTATTCTCGATACAGATGCTAGCCTTTTGGGCGTCGGAGCGGTACTTTCTCAAGTTCAAGATGGCGAGGAACGTGTTATTGCTTATGGAAGCAAAGCACTCAGTTCCAGTCAGCAGAATTATTGTACAACAATGCGAGAATTGTTGGCTGTGGTTTTGTTTGTCAAACAATATCATCACTATCTGTGGGGTAGACATTTCCTGGTCAGAACTGACCATGCAAGTCTCACTTGGTTAATGAATTTTAAGGAACCCACTGGCATGCTAGCCAGATGGATATCCTTGCTTGGAAATTACGATTTTGAAATCCAGTACAGGAAAGGCATATCCCATGGAAACGCTGATGGCTTATCTCGTCAGGTTTCCAGGAGATGTAAGAGAGATGACTGCGGTCATTGTACTAAATTAGAAAGTAGTGAATTATCTGAAGTAAATTACTTGGCAAAAAGTAACATAGAGCAAAAATTTGACAATTACGGTGAAATACGTCGTGGAGTAATTACCAAGATTACTCCTGTTTTGTTGGAGCAGTGTCCTCCCTGGTGTGTGGAGGAGGTTCCAAATTTGTCGGAACAGTGTTCTCCCTTGTCTGTGGAGGAGGTTCCAAATTTGTCGGAACAGTGTTCTCCCTTGTCTGTGGAGAAGGTTCCAAATTTGTCGGAGCAGGGTTCTCCCTTGTCTGTGGAGAAGGTTCCAAATTTGTCGGAGCAGGGTTCTCCCTTGTCTGTGGAGAAGGTTCCAAATTTGTCGGAGCAGTGTCCCCCCTGGACTGTGGAGGAGGTTCCAAACTTGTGTTCACCGGTTTCAGAAGGAAAAGTTTCATTGCTGAAACAAAATTCTTCCTTTAATGAAAATTTTGAATTGGAAGTCTTTCCAATGTATTGTACATTTGCATTGGCATATTCTTTTGTTGTGGTTGTACTGACATGGCTGATCAGTGGAAGGCACATGAATGCTGATGCTGAAGTTGCTCAAATTGCTGTTTTGACACGTAGTCAGACGAAGGTTAAAGTTGATACTGAAGATACAGTCAGTAGTAAAAACGATGGGAAATCAGTTTCAAACCGTCAGTCCCTGTTGAATTCAAATTGGGTGGAATCTTGGTCCCTGGAAGAAATTAAGGACATGCAACAAGATGATCCATACATTAGTGAAGTGATTAGACTGAAACAAGAAAGAACTGATCCTCCTGATAAAGAATTGCTATCTTCCAACAATTTAGAATTACGCACTCTGTGCTCTCAATGGAAATACCTCAAATTGGAGAATGGTCTTTTGTATAGACAATGGTTGAATGAGAATTCAGAAAAGAATTTAGTTTTACAACTAGTAGCACCAAGGAAGTTAAGAAAAGAAATTTTAAATTTACTTCACTCTCACAAAACTTCAGGCCATTTAGGCATTGCAAAAACACTTGGTAAATTACGCCAACGATTTTACTGGCCTGGCCATAAAGCGGATGTTGAGAGATGGTGTAAATCTTGTAAAGTTTGTGAAGTCACAAATTCAAGTCTTGATCCAAAGAAGGCTCCCCTGCAACAAAAACCACAATTGGTATTGAATTGCGACCTACCGATTTGAAAAACCACTGTCAAATCCCCCGGGATCCCCGATGACGTCATATTTATTACAATGTACACATATCCCATGATGCTTTGCGCGCGAAGCGCCTAACAAAATGGCGGACGCAGTCACAAGACAGGCGAACGCTCGCTTGAAATACTTAAATTATGACAATATAAGACGTTAATAAGGTAATTTTAACAATATTCTATCTGTATTAATACTTGTACTATACTATGACAAGCTTCGGATACGCTGACAAGCTTGTTGACGCTACGAAATTAGCGGGTCGGGTCATCTCATTCCCCCCATCTCACAAAAAGGATCTCAACCTCGAGATGAATAACTAAAATATCTCAACAATATCACATAAATATCATGAACATCAATAAATGCATCCAACATGTCATGAATATTAATAACAATATCACATAGGTATCATAAACATCAATAAATGTAACCAACATGTCATGAATATTAATAACAATATCACATAGGTATCATGAACATCAATAAATGTATCCAACATGTCATGAGTAATAATAACAATATCACATAAGTATCATGAACATCAATAAATGTATCCAACATGTCATGAGTAATAATAACAATATCACATAAGTTTCGTGAACATCAATTAATGTATCCAACATGTCATGAGTAATAATAATAATATCACATTTTGCCACATCTAACTATTTTTATGGACGAGTTAGGTCCAAATAAATTATTTTAAACTTTATTTCACTCTCATTTGTTTTCTATTGAAATATATAGTGGATACCAAGCCTCCACTCAGGTTTAATTTCAATTCCTAATTAAGTAATTTTTATTTAACACAACGAGAAGTAAAGTCCTAATTCTGTGGGTCATTACAGAAGAATGGATAGAATTGCATGTGATATCATGGGTCCTGTAGATACTAGCGAAAATGGAAATTCCTACATCTTAGTTGTATGTGATTACTTTAGTAAATATACAGAGGCTTATGGGATACCGGATATTACGGCACAAACATGTGCAGATAAGCTAGTTACAGAATGGATCTGTCGTTTTGGATGCCCTGTAGTTTTACACAGTGATCAAGGGCGAATGTTCGAAGCAGAATTATTTAAGGAGCTATGCATTTTACTAGATATTCACAAAACTAGGACAGCTCGTTACAGACCAAATTCCGATGGTCTAGTAGAGAGAATGAATAGAACACTCAAGAAGATGTTAAAATCTTACATCTATGAAAACCCTAGAAGTTGGGATGAGCATTTGCCATATGTACTTATGGCATACAGAGCTACTATTCAGGAAAGCACTGGCTGCACTCCTAATATACTAATGTTTGGAGAAGAGAATAGGCTTCCAGTAGATATTATGTTCTCTACTACTGTCCCCACGTCTGATGCTCCGGCTTGTCCAAGTGAATTTGTAGAATGGCTTCGAATGGTGTTAGGCCATGCTTTTGAGAATGCAGTCGTATACCTTAAAAAAAGTGCTGAAAAGCAGAAGAGATTATATGACAAAAGAACATTTTTAAGGAAATTTAACGTAGGTGATTTTGTTTGGATTTTTAATCCTGCAAGAAAAATAGGGAAATTCGGAATTTCGTGGGAAGGCCCATATTTGGTTATACAAAATTTGTCTGACGTCAATTATCTAGTACAAAAGTCGCCATCTTCAAGGAAGATTACACTTCATGTGGACCACATGAAAATTTATGCTCATGAGGACACTCCTGAGTCCTGGTTAAATTAATCACACGAAAAAAAAAAAAAAAAAAAAAAATGAGAATCTGAACCTGTGTGTTAATAATATATGTTTTGGAGAACACTCCTCTTATCAAAGTTTTTCTGTTTTTTTAAACAGATCTATCAAAATGGATATGTGTGAGGATGACTTAAGCCTCGTTGACGAGATTATCAAGGCGGCAGAGGCCACAGACACCGAAGTTCTAAAGTTGCATGTATGTGAGGACGAACTCTCAAGGTTGGAACCTGAATCTCCCTACTTAAAACCAACGGAGGACCCACACTTCCCGATTGTGGACTACAAACAGGCATTTAACAGAATAAATGGCATGTTCACATGCAATGTGGCAACGTGCAACCAGGCGTATAAAAGAGTTGACCACTTCCGTCGACACTGGACCATGGTTCATCGGAACCAGGTGTTGATTTTCTACTGCGCCTCAGTTGGGTGCACCAAGTCTTCCACCAGGCAGGAGGATTTAAAGAAACACTTCTTGGCCTTGCACCCAACTGAGCGCCTACCAACAGAATTTGGCCATGCAATTCGACAAAACAAGAACTACCTTTCGCCAGGAAATGTCAAAAGCCCGTATTTTCCGGATGGGATGGCCAGACGAGGCCCAGCTTCACCATTAGAAGAGACAGACATGTGCGAAAGATATGAGGAAATCAGAAGCAGGAAAAGAAAGATAGAAGAAGAAGAATACGAACTGGTATCAAGGATGGTGAAAAGAAATGCAACAGAGTCGAAGCTAAGAGAAGAGAATGGGAAGTTACGAAAGATAAACGATCAGCTGGCGAAGGAAGTAGAAGAGTTAAGAGCAGAACTGGAGAAGACGAAGGAGCAAAAGAAGAAGGTGCTGGATTTTGTAAAGTCTTTAGAGTAGAAGTAGTAGATTTAATGTAGAAATTTTTATTAGACAGTTTAGATTAAAGTAGGAAAATTTAATTAGCTTAGTATAGTTTAGAGTAGGAAAATAAGTAATTATTATTCAGAATTTATTATCTTGTGATATAGAATTTTAATATTATTATTGACTGTTACACGGTTTATATCAGTCATACCTGTGATATGTATAGTGTTGGATACATTTATTGATGTTCAGGAAACTTATGTGATATTATAATTATTACTCATGACATGTTGGATACATTAATTGATGTTCAGGAAACTTATGTGATATTATTATTATTACTCATGACATGTTGGATACATTAATTGATGTTCATGAAACTTATGTGATATTGTTATTATTACTCATGACATGTTGGATACATTTATTGATGTTCATGAAACTTATGTGATATTGTTATTATTACTCATGACATGTTGGATACATTTATTGATGTTCATGATACCTATGTGATATTGTTATTAATATTCATGACATGTTGGATACATTTATTGATGTTTATGATACCTATGTGATATTGTTATTAATATTCATGACATGTTGGATGCATTTATTGATGTTCATGATATTTATGTGATATTGTTGAGATATTTTAGTTATTCATCTCGAGGTCGAGATCCTTTTTGTGAGATGGGGGGAATGAGATGACCCGGCCCGACTATTTACTAATTTCGTAGCGTCAACAAGCTTGTCAGCGTATCCGAAGCTTGTCATAGTATAGTACAAGTATTAATACAGATAGAATATTGTTAAAATTACCTTATTAACGTCTTATATTGTCATAATTTAAGTATTTCAAGCGAGCGTTCGCCTGTCTTGTGACTGCGTCCGCCATTTTGTTAGGCGCTTCGCGCGCAAAGCATCATGGGATATGTGTACATTGTAATAAATATGACGTCATCGGGGATCCCGGGGGATTTGACAGTGGTTTTTCAAATCGGTAGGTCGCAATTCAATACCAATTGTGGTTTTTGAATACTTAGACAATATTTTAGTGCTAGTGGGTTCATTATTAAGCAGATTTAACATTATACTGTGGATATTTGTACTGTCAGGTCTCAGATTCTCATTTCCCAGATTTTGACAATCAGCTGATCAATGTTTATGTTTTGAAACGCTTCGGGGAACCCCCGAGAACTGTCATACTAGTATTGAAATGGGTGTTTAAGCTTATTATTATTAACTTTTATCACATTTTGCCACATCTAACTATTTTTATGGACGAGTTAGGTCCAAATAAATTATTTTAAACTTTATTTCACTCTCATTTGTTTTCTATTGAAATATATAGTGGATACCAAGCCTCCACTCAGGTTAAATTTCAATTCCTAATTAAGCGATTTTTATTTAACACAACGAGAAGTAAAGTCCTAATTCTGTGGGTCATTACATTAGCAAAGACTGCAAAGCAGCAAACCCAACCCACCTTCAGACCTGTTTCCCAAACTGCTGTACCATTGTCACATGTATGTATACAACACCATCACTATTAGAAATAGGGAATAGTAACAATTTAATTAAGATATTTTTGCTTCTATAAGTAAAAACTAATTATGTTAGGCTGACTTGCAACAATTAACATATATCGAGTATTGTTTCAATGTCTCAACGATACGTATCGTATCGCTTCGTTGAAACGATTCTCATCACTACGGGTTACTAATTGTCTTCCTAGAAATCATCTTAACATCTTAAGCTATCCCACAGGCGTAAAAATTTCTCCGGACGGTACTTGCCGTGAGAATGGGCCTGTCACACCTTGCCGTTTTAGATTGCGTGACCATAATATGCTTAGTACGCTGGTGAAAGTTTCTTGTAAGTTGAATAAGTTATAAGTTTCTTCATGCTTCACTTTAACGGGCCGTGAAAATGACCATATTTGGAAAACAATGCATTCGTGACGTCACCTCATTGTTGCCAGGCAAGAAATGTTTACATGACGCCATTAACACATGACGACGATCTTATTTTGGTGACGCAATAAGTCGCAAATCTATCAAAAACAGCAAGTATTGGTAAGTTTTTTGTTACATTTTGTTGAATAATGCTATGGAAACCAATTGGCGGGGGTGTGGGGACGGAAGCCCCCACGTTAACCACTCAAAAAACGATCGTTTTCACTTGCCAAATATGGTCATTTTCACGGCCCGCTATAGTGAATTTTTTCCCGAAGAACTTTTAACCATGTTCAAAAATCATTGACGTTCATCAACGTGTGGCTAATAAGGAATTGATAAGTAAAAGGGACGCCAGAGGATCGTTGGAAAAAAGTATCATCGTTTTACACACGTTTTTCATGCGTCTCCATTCGTTTTCCACGCAACTCACACGTTTCTTACACGCCCAAAACGTTTCTCATAAGTTGCACATTTCGTCCAATAAATTGTAGAAATATTCAATAAATTTGTCACTAGCCAGGCCTGCGTTATGCACATGCATTGTGCACATTCTCCACAAGTTTTGTATTCATTATTTATAGACTGGACAGAGTTTGAAATTCCGCAAAAAAAAAAGAATATTTCCGAAAAAAAAAAAAATTTCGGGTAAAATAAAAAATTGATCCCAAAACAAAAATTTTTAGAAAAATTCAAAAATTTGGAAAAAAAAAATGTTTATAGTTATAAGGATGAAAATCACTTCTTCAGTTTCAGAGGAACATTAAACATTTATTCCACGGACTATTTGCGACAAAGTAAGGTGCAGTCAGCAGCAAAACATGTGTACTTTCACAATGTATCAATAATTCATTATAAATAAAACAGATGGGAAAAGAGTGAAAATTTAGTTCTCCCACATCATGTCCTTCAAATCTCATGATTTTCCAATGGGAGGATTCATGACCCCTGTCCCCAGGGGTCCAGGGCTAGAGTGAGCCTACCCCTGTTTTCAAAAATCTGTGGCTTTTCCAATGGATATGAACAATTTGACCAAGCGGGGGAGCCACCAGCTGGGGCATGCTTCATCATGATACCAGAGAACATTTGTTTCTCAATCATATTTAATAGACAAATGAGGTCTTCTCTTGTGAATTTTTCACAGCCTAGGATCCCCAGTTGACATTACAAAATAATTTGAGTGGGGTTTGAGCACATTTGAAAAAAAAATATTTTGAGAAAAGTCAAAACTTCAAATTTTTGAAAAGAGGGGTATGTGCACTCAGGGTCAGCTAGCTCAGACAAAAATGAAGCAATCGAGCTACAATTACACAGGCATAATGTCAATATGCAGGCCTACAAATACGAGAACTTTAACAGAAATCGGAAAAGAGGTCTTTGAGATATTAAAGTTTTCGTAAAGGGGGACTTATTTTTGTTGAACCCTTTATATTATTTAATAGCTAATCTAACCATTTACCGTTTTGATAGAAGGGTATCCTTCACTTTAGCGGGCCGTGAAAATGACCATATTTGGAAAACAATGCATTCGTCACGTCACTTCATTGTTGCCAGGCAAGAAATGTTTACATGACGCCATTAACACATGACGACGATCTTATTTTGGTGACACAAAAAGTCGCAAATCTATCAAAACCAGCAAGTTTTTTGTAAATTTAGTTGAAATAATGCTATGGAAAGCAATCGGCGGGGGTGTATGGGGGGGTAGCCCCCACGTTTACCACTGAAGAAATGATCGTTTTCACTTGCCAAATATGGTCATTTTCACGGCCCGCTATAGTGAATTTTTTCCTGATAGAATTTTAAATTTAGTTGCATCTTTCAAAATTTTACGGACACTTCTTTTTAAAAAATATAAAAAGACTTACCTTTCTCTCTTTGGCGAAGATGCCTATGTTTCAAGATGCTCGTTGATATGAAAATGAGGCTGAATCATGAATACATCAAAGTGAGGCGCTTCAAAATGAGGCTGAACGACATAGTGGCTCCACCTGTGAACGGCACAATGCTGCTGCATGTATTATCACTAGAAATGCCCATTGTGGCAAAACAGGGTATTCAAAAAATGTGTGGGCGAAATATCGGGTGAAAAATTTTAATGATTATTTTTAAAACTTGGAGAAAAAAAATTGAAATGAAAAAAAAAGGGTTTCCCAATTTCCTCTCAAAAGAAAAAAAATTAGTGAAATCAAAAAAATGTTGAAACAAAAATTAAATTCTTAAAAATAAAAATTAGGGTAATTAAAAAAATGTTGCAAAATTTCTTTTTCCTAAATCTTATAAATCTTAGAAATTTTTTTTTTTCTTTTTAAATTGGAAAAAATAGTTGTCAGTTTTCTTCTTTTTTATTTTTTCAATCATGGAAAAAAAATTGGGAACTTTTTTTTTTTGAAATTGGAAAAAAGAAGTTGTCCACTTTTTTCAGGACTGCTTAGTGATCCTTCCCACACTAGTCATGTGCGTACTGAAAATGCATGGTTATTGATGCCTTCAAGCAAAATGGCTGATTCAAAATGGCTTCAATGGGCGCCGCCATTTTGTACATATTGCGCATGCGTTGTGAACTTGTGATTGAAAGAAGCCGCACACAAAAATTCCTTTGTTTGCTCGCAAAAATGTGACAGAGGGCGTGCCAAAATTGCAGCGCCGCCAGGCGGATTATAGCCAAAGTCAAAGATGCCAACCAGTAAAGTCGGCCACCAAGCAATTCAACAGCGTTGTCAATCTATCAGGCATTGCTTACCGCTCTCTCCTGCTTTGGCAGATTACATATAATTCATTCTTTTTTACCTTTTTACTTTTACGGGACTGTAAATGGCATTTGATGATTCTGTGAGCAAAATTGTTAAGAAATAAAGGGTCAAACAAACACAATTATAGAAATTATATCTTTTTTTTTATTGAATAATGCAATGAAGTTTGATGTTGTTTCATCTGAACCGAAGAGAAAACAGAATTTTTATGAATTTGTTAGATAGCCAATCAAGTCAATAAAAATACATCCACTTCTTGCTCATATATATTAACTTTTATAGTATGTCATCACAGTGGGTTTTAACCACCTTTAAGTTAGAAAAAATTCTAATGGCATGATGTCTGCTGGATATGGTCCACAAGGACATGCAGATTGCATAATTGAAAACGAGAACATTTTTTTTTGTTGAGAAAATCACATTTTTATGAGGCAGCCATTTTGCAATGTGATAAACTCAATAAAAGGGTTCTGCATGGAGATTATCAAAAATTATGTCAATGGCATGGAACCCATTTAATATAATAAACAAGGACATACAAATTACATATCTATTAACAGGAAAAATATTTCTAGTACTTTTTGAAGAAAAACACATCTTTACGTGAAAAAATTTTTCGATGTGACAAACTCCATGAAAATGTCAATCTGCAATCATGTTATTTGCATACAATCGGAATCACACTGCATCTAAGTGAGCTATGATTGCAGGTACAGTAGCCCATCACAAACATGTAGTACCAGTAATCATAAGCACAAAGAAACATGATAGTGGTGGGCACGTTTCCAGTTATCAGCACTTGGATAGTGTCTACAATCATTATTATGCGGTCTTTCCAGGATTGAGTGACCTCCTTAACGAAAACAGAGGACACACACACACACCTTTGTGAAAGATGTATTATTTTCATTGACAGGGCATTTGATTTGATTATTTTTAAGTGAAATACGACAATACTCACAATAACATCAAATAGGAACCAAATGATATTATAATTTTTGATATTTGAACCAATTTTCATTTACACTCTTGATCAAAATGCTGGAATAATTTGGATTTTCAGGGTGTCAGGATTTCAAAGTCCTAAAATTGGTGATTGAATGTGTGGAATTGCAAAGATTTTTTCCTCAGACGTAAGACTTATGTATAAATGATACCATAAACCATTTTTAGTTGCTGAGAATTATTTGAAAACTTTCTTTAGGTGCCCCGGAAAAATTGATCATTTTTAGTAAAAAATCATCAAAAATTGCATAGTGGCTCAACAACACAGACATAAAATTTCAACATACGCAAAAAATGCCAACTTAATCTTGATGTTTACAACCAAAAAACATAACTGTATCATGTTGAAAACCACATTCATTGACCTCTGCCTTCACTTGACTTGACATGGATACCGCCAATCTGTTTTTTGCTTCTTTTGGACCGTTATGGCCATTCTCCATTGAAAGTCATCTGAACCTGGTCCAGAGTAGTTAGCTGGACCTCCTTCTTGTGTGCAGAATGGTCAAAGATGTCCCTGTAATGTTATTTAGGTTCATATCAGGTAAAGTTGCCAGTAACGGCAAATTCTCAATTTTCTCAATTTTCAAGGTTTAAAATGATTTGTGGTGCCCTAAAAGCTTGAGCATTGCCATAAATGAATGAAATGATTCAACTGAAGTGTTCTCTACACTGAGGTATCATTTCCTCTTCCAGCAAACTTAGATAGGAGACTGCCGGGACGTTTCTATACCACACTACCTGACACAAATTTCCGTCATAATGGGTGACACACAAAACAAGCATTAAACCGCCACCCTGAGCCCGTGTGGCCATGAGGCAATTTTCGGAAAGTATCTGGCCACCTTCCCATCACACAAAAATGTCTCCACAAGCTCTGTGAAACATGTGCTAGGATATATTGACTGAGATGGAATTTACTTGAAAAATTCGCAAAATATTCCAGTATTTTTGATAAGAGTGTACACTTGTTGGAAGAGTAAAATGGTACCTCAGCGTAGATAACACTTCAGTTGAAACATTTTATTCATTTATGGCAATACTCAAGCTTGTAGGGCACCACAAATCCTTCTAAACCTTGATAATTGAGAAAATTTAAAATCTGCTGCTTTTGGCAACTTCACCTGATATGACCCTAAATAACATTATAGGGAAATCTTTGACCATTCTGCACACATGATGGAGGTCTAGCCAACTACTCTGGACCAGGTGCAAGTGAGTTTCACTGAAGAATGGCCATATTGGTCAAAAAGAAGGAAAAAACAGGTTGGCGGACTCCATGTCAAGTTAAGTGAAGGCTGAGGTCACGAATGTGACATTCAACATGATTTTGTTCTGTTTATTGGTTGTACACATCAAGATTAACTTGGCATTTTTTGCGTATGTTGAAATTTTATGTCTGTGTTGTTGAGCCACTATGCAATTTTTGATGATTTTTTACTAAAAATGATCAATTTTTCCGGGGCACCCAAAGAAAGTTTTCAAATAATTGTCAGCAACTAAAAATAGTTTATGATATCATTAATACATAAATCTAATGTCTGAGGAAAATTTTTTCGCAATTCCACACATTCAATCACCAATTTTAGAACTTCGAAATCCTGACACCTTGAAAATCCAAATTATTCCAGCATTTTGATCAAGAGTGTATTAAAGGGCTGGCAGGGCATCCACATGGGCCAAGGCAATGCCAGGAAGGGTTCGGGAAGCAGATTTGATCATTTCAGCATACTTTAAGCATCAGAGACAGGATTTCAGATTTTTTTCATAGCCAGGAACTTCGGCATCAGACAGAGTGTTGGATATCCATGATCATGCTGGGTCAATGCAAAATTATGTCTAGAAACGCTCAAGGAGGGATAAAAGAACAGTCTAGTACAATCAGGATGAGGCCGAGGCATTGTGCCAACAAAATGAGAAAATGTTAACTTGGTGATAGACTGTGTTCAAAGATTAGATTTTTCTTGAGATTTCTTGTACTAAGCTGTTTTACACACTTCGAAATATATATTTTAGTTTTCTTGGAACCTTCTGCATGGTGTCTGTGCTTTCTGGAGAACATCTGCATGCTGTTTGCTTGGATTCCCTTTGTTCCTCATCATTCCTGTAGCATCTTGGCCTTTCTGCATAGGTTTTCCAATGTTATGTCCTTAGTTTGGCATATTCTGGAAGATGTCTGCATCGTTGCTGCTTTCGAGATATCTTCTTGAAGATACTGAAACTGAGATGGCTCGAGGACATCCTCAAGAAATTTAGACACAAGTTGCTGAATTTACAAGGAACTAAGTTAATAAAGTTTATCACATGGCCAAATAGCTGCAACGTAAAAATATTTTTATGTTTTTTCTGAGAAAATTCCCCACAGATTTTCCCATGTTCAGATATGTAATCAACATGTCCTTTCAGGCTATTTCCTGCTGAATTCATGACATCACTATGTTGTTTGATGCATTTCTAACCTTCTTATGGAGTTTATCACATCATGAAATGTTTATTACATAAAAATGTGTTTTTCTTTAAAAAATATTTTTGAGTTTTTTCCTGTTAAAAGATTAGTAATCTGCACATCCTTAACCCTGTCAGCATGCCTCGGCGGCCCAACGTCGGCCCAGCGTCAGTCCGATGTCAGTAGCATCGGACCAGCTTCGGGCCGACGTTGGACCGCCGAGGCACGCTGATAGGGTATGGATTGAATTGAGCAATGAGCAGGTTTCATGCCATTAGAATGAGTTTTGATGATCTCCAGAACCCTTGTAGGGAGTTTATCACATTGCAAATGGCTGCCACATGAAAATGTGATTTTCTCAAAAATTTCCCAACAGATTTTTTTCTTGTTTTCAGTTATGCAATCTGCATGTCCTTGTGGACCATATCCAACATGCGTCATGCCATTAGAATTTTTTGTAACTTAATGGTGGTTAAAACCCACTGTGTCATCCCATTGCAAAAGCCTTAATTTCTACTGCAGGCAGGGTTGGGTTCAATTACTTTCATCAAATACAATTATAATTACCAATTACAGTGTGTCTCAAGAGTCAATTACAAATACAATTACAATTACAGTTAACTGAAGAACCCTCAATTAAATTACAATTACCAATTACAATGGTCAATTACAATTAAATTACAATTACAATGTTGCCGTCAAGTATGACTAGTCCGCACCGACCCTGAGTCCCGCATCAGACTTTAATCAGTACAAAAGGACTGTTATATAAATGTGATAAATATCAGTTTTATAAAGAAACTGGAAAATAATACTTGGAGAGAAAAAGTGAGTTTAGAAATTGAAGAAATATAGGTGTTTTTCTTTTGATTTGAAATGTTATGATTGATCACGTAATTGATTTGTAATTGGTGTGTAATTGATCAATTACGGCTCTAAATCCAGTCAATTACAATTACAATTACAATTACATTAGATTGAAAAGTCTCAATTACAAATACAATTACAAATACACTGTAATTGTAATTAATTACACAATTACGCAATTACAATTATAATTGAACCCAACCCTGACTGCAGGTATCAGAAATGTTTTTCCCTGCACACAGCGTCCCTGAATAAAGTTTGGGGTTAAAAAAATTGAACAAATACGCCATTAGTCCAGTGTTCAAGAAGGCAGTCAAGGAAACATTTTAAGACAAAAATGAAAAAAATCTGTTGGGAATTCTTCGAGATATGACAATTTTAAAATTTTGGTTTATCACACCACAAATTTCGTGCATTAATAATCAGCAAAACCTTGTATATTTGTGTAAAAGTGAGCTTAAGTCTGTGACATGTTGAGGCCAGTATTCACATATGGTTTCCAAAGTAATTGTTTCAGAATTATGTAATTTTTATGTAAAATTGATTTTTGAGTGTGACAAACAACACCTATTTCGAATTTTAAGATAAACAGACACAATTACTTCAGAAAACAAGTTCTTTTTGCTTTTCTTTCAGAATGCTATATAAAACTACAGATTGGCATTTATTTAAACTGTTTTAACTAAAAAATAGCTGTTTCTGATATTTTTTTCAAGCTTTCTAATTTAATTTAGTGCATGGAGTACAATCTGTTAAGTTTCCCGTGGAATTTTAGCTTTTTTTTTTCTTGCAGAAAAAATTCTCAAAGCAATACCTAAACCCAACAGCGATTATGGTTTGCATAACACATATTTTGTCAGCAGTTTCCTTCAGTCTCTTCCTTGAATTGATGGTTTTTTTCGCAAATCTATGAAATCTCTTTGAATAAATGGTTCCTTTTATAAGTTTTTAGGTCACAAAAGAGTGAGAACACAAATTCAGTTGTTATAAAGACAATTATTACTAATTTTATTGATTTATTCTGGATTTTATCCCATTTACTACCTACAGTTGTGCTTGAAAATTAGTGAACCCATAGAGATTTACCATTGAAGACAATGATAAAATTGACTCACCGTACTGGCCATAACATAAATGATATTGCACAGATCATTGAACCAATGACTGCATTATACTATTGAGGTTTCCCACTACATGTACCAGCCTTGCCATTGGATTTGTATCAGGGGTCTTTACGCTAGATAGGGGTTATAATTGTGCAAAAGTAAGTGCACCCTAAGCGTAATGTTAAAAGATAGGAGCAGAGGGTGTACTTACTTTTGCACAATTATAACCCCTATCTTGCGCAAAGACCCCTGATACAAATCCAATGGCCAGGCTGGTACGTGTAGTGGGAAACCTCAATGGTATAATACAGTCATTGGTTCAATCATTCATGTATTATCATTTATGTTGTGGCCACTAAGGTGAGACAACTTTATCATTGTCTTCAATGGTAAATCTCTATGGGTTCACTAATTTTCAAGCACAACTGTAACTCTTGTATTTTTCGTCAATTCTTTAAAATTTACAAGGTAGCAAATAAAAAAGCTCACTCTGCCACGTATGTTGTTAACTTGTGATACAACTTGTAGGAATACATATACGAGGGGCGTTCAGAAAGTTTGAGGCTTTTTTTTATATAGACACTTATTTTCAATCTAGAATTATGAATTTTTCACAGGATAAAATTCAGCATATTTGGAATGGATTACCAAAATTTTGGACAATTTGGACATTTTTAAGTCATTCTGTGGTTGCCATGGAAACTGAAAGTTCAGCTTCTTGGGGCAGATAATACTGAAACCACTAACGTCAATGAATTTTGGCTGTGAGAGACCTCTCTCTATCACATGCATTAGTGAGATTGACAATATTTGACACAAGAAATATAAAATTAGCCTTAAAAAATACTCCCAAGCTCACCAAAAGCATTGATTCATACACCTGACCAATTGAAGTAAATGTTCTTTGAAGTCCTCCAAACAAAGTTCTGTGAAAGAATTTCGGTCATCCAAAGCCTTTTCTCCTCCAGTGCCTGAAACTATAGCCCCAATGGACTAAAGTAAGGGAAAACCAGGACTTATGTAAAGCAGCATGTCACAGGAATAGCTAGGATGGATAATGCTGTCCATTTCGGTTTCTTGTTCATACCAGTGAATCCATGCTTTCACAAGTCCTTATGTAGTCGGAGAAACACACCTTTGCCTCCTGAATTTCCCTCGCCAAATCTGGCATGCAGGAGTGCTTTTCTACATGAGTTCAGTGTAAGAATACACATATTTGGTGTGCTTGAAAGCATCTTTAGAAACTAATACTATATTTTTTTGTGTCAAATATTGTCAATCTCACTAATACAAGTGACAGAGAGAGGTCAAGCATTGGAAAGGAAGTGCCCATGTAGACACATTCTTCAACAAGGACTGATCTGAATATAGTCACACTCGGTCACACAGTAGTGACCATAAAATGGTAACAGTCATAAACAGTCACAAGTGCAACATTTTGATAGTCACTGATGGCTACAAAATGGCGATCAATGAGAATTTCTTTTTCAATTTGAGTGAAAAGCTTTAAATATTTGACTCAAGCATTGGAAAGGAAGTGCCCATGAAGTTATGAAAAATATGTAATACGGGCAGCAAAATTACATTGCTGTGTACTGACTTAGCTCATATATTTTTTCGCCAAAAAAGTTGGCAATCAGCGTAAAATAGAATGCCAAATGACAGTAAAATAGTAACATGTGATTGACATGATTCTGGCAAGCATTGCGATTTAAACGGAAGAAAGACAGTCATATTTATCACAAACTTGTGACCTTTTGTGACTTTCACAAACTTATGACCGTTTGTGACTTTCACAAAATCACATCTGCGACTGTTGTGGTGTAATGGTGGTCACAACTTCACAATTGCCCTGTAAATAACCATGACCATTAGAATTCACTGGGGATGAGGACGAGGGATCATAGGCACTGGAGGGGGGGGGTTTGAACAGCAATTTTTTGTGCACTTATGTTTCAATTTTTTGGTCACTACTGTGTGACCGAGTGTGACTGTTCAGATCAGTCCTTGTTGAAGAATGGTTTAACATGGGCACTTCCTTTCCAATGCTTGAGTCAAATATTTAAAGCTTTTCACTCAAATTGAAAAAGAAATTCTCATTGATCGCCATTTTGTAGCCATCAGTGACTATCAAAATGTTGCACTTGTGACTGTTTATGACTGTTACCATTTTATGGTCACTACTGTGTGACCGAGTGTGACTATATTCAGATCAGTCCTTGTTGAAGAATGTGTCTACATGGGCACTTCCTTTCCAATGCTTGAGTCAAATATTTAAAGCTTTTTACTCAAATTGAAGAAGAAAATCACATTGATCAGTCCATCAAAATGTTGCACTTGTGACTGTTTATGACTGTTACCATCTTATGGTCACTACTGTGTGACCGAGTGTGACTATTCAGATCAGTCCTTGTTGAAGAATGGTTTAACATGGGCACTTACTTTCCCATGCTTGAGTCAAATATTTAAAGCCCTTCATTCAAATTGAAGAAGAAAGTCACATTGATCACCATTTTGTAACCTTTAGTGACTATCAAACTGTGACTGTTACCACTTTGTGGTCACTATACTGTCACATTACTATGTGACTAAGTGTGACTATTCCAATCAGTCCTTGTTTAAGAATGTGCCTCCATGAGCACTGCTTTTCAAGCTTAAACTGTGACCGAAATTTTGGCATTTTTTCATTGGATTCTGGAAGCAATTGAAGAGATTGACACTTGGGTGTTTCTTTTAGCTGACAATAGGTATTAAGCAAATATGAGAAGGTCGAATCAATCAGTATGAGTAGAACCTCCATTTAATATTTTTAAATTTTAACTAAGATTTGCATTGTTTCTCAATTGTCCCAATGTTGTTTTCTTAATGATGATTGATGAATCACGTTGGTCAAGATTTTTGTGACTAATGTTGACCAATATAGTATCACATTCATTACACTTATGTGACTAACTGTGACTTTTGTGACAGTTGATCCTTACAGCCTTCCACTTTGATAAAGAAAAAATGACGACCAGTTCACTGTGAAAAATGCACTTGGTGACTCATGATAGCTGTTGAAGTGTCATCTTCTCTACTTTCAACATGAGAAACATAGAGGCAGTTTGATTACTCATGATCAAGAGAAGGCCATTAGACTTGTCAAAACTGATTTTGGATTGAAAATCAGATGTATAATCCTTTCGTTTGGATGTCACCAACAAGAGGGATAAGCCTCCTTAAATCAAATTAACATTGAAAGTTTTGGGTATGATCATGACAAATCATCAGTATGATGACGCAATAAGTGTCATTTTCACAGTGCAACAATTTTGGTATCAAAGTGGAAGGCTTTAATAAAAAGGTAACCTTTCCACGTGTTTCGTGAAAAACAATTATCAATAACTGCAAGCTTTATAACAAAGCAAAAACTAACATTAATTTCAAATATGCTATGATAATATACCACTGTTAAGGTATTGACAAAATCTTTACATTCATCTTATCAATGCTTATAATTAGATTAAATCATTTCAGTCAAACAACTCAACTACAACATGTACAATTCAATGGCATAAAAAAGTCAACCATTTGTAAACCATACTCTTCTGTGTAACATCTGGAAATATCAGAACACAGCCTAGACTGGTATTTACTCAGACATAAAATTTACTAAATCAAATTTTGAGCCAGTTTGCATCAGTAACCAAACTGGTAGTTATAGTCAAGTGAGGCCACTGACATTGTTAGTTACTGACAGTGACAGTCACACCAAATGATCACTCAATCAGTCACACCAAAGGAGAACTCAGTCAGTCACAAAAAGTCACAAACAGTCACCAAAATATTTTTAAATTTCTCTCACAAAATAGAGGGATCTTGTTGGATTTTCAAAATACTTAGCCACAGTGGCTAATTGTACCTCAGTGTGATATGAATATTAGCCATTTCCTTCCAGCATAAGTTATAACACTAAATTAATTAATTTGTTACTTAGTCAAAATATGCAAAGTTACCTGCTCTGCTCCTTGTAATCAGACATGAGACAATGTTTAACAGTAATTATGGGTTTGATAGTGCCAAGAAAAGTTCAAGAATCTCCAGAATTGCAATTAGAAACTAGAGAATGCCTGGAACACCAACCACTGTACAACAAAAAGCTAATTGCAATTTTGCTCCCTTCATGCCAGTGACAATGCTGTCAGGCTGAAAGATCTGTCAAAAGATGATCATAGACAGTCACAGATGATCACAGACAGTCACAGATGATCACAGACAGTCACGTTTTAGTGCTGAATACTGTCGTGACTATCAAAAAGCGTGACTATTAGCGTAGCGTTACATAGTGTTTTTTGTCTCTAGGGTCTTAGAGTGCCAAAAAATCAGTGTGACTTTTATGTTACTGTCAAGTTCTCACAAAGACCTATCTGGTGATGTAAAGTAACACAGAGTCACATCAGTCTTGCATGGCTTTGTGGCTGTTCAAAGTCAAGAAAAACTGTCACAAAAGCACCTTTTTCAAACTTTGCCAGCTTATTCGTGCTGGCAAAAATCAGGAAAATTTTCTAAAAATATGCACTTTTGGTTTTATGAAAATTCAGTTCTTACTCTTTCCAATGACATCAAGATATCAGCAATATGTTGATTGGTTTGATTACACCGCCCTTCTGAACTTGACATGTCAAAATGCACATTTCGGAAAATGGACATTTTGGGGGTTAACCCTATTGTTGCATTGTTCAGGTGAACATGAAAAATATGCCATATTTTTTTTCTGTTAGGATTAACTCTTCTCTTTCCAACGAGGTTAATATCAGCAAAATCGGACTTAAACTTTTCATGCTACAACATTCTAAAGTTGAAAAACCAAGTGGAGGCGATTTCAGAAAAATGCCTATATACACTTTTTGCACTGTCAAAAACTATCCCTACTGTATAATGGTCATACTGGTATAAATAGTGAATGAGGATATTAAGTGTTTTCGCCTGATTTTGTGTCTTAAAACATTAGTTTTACATATTCTTGTGAATCTAGTCAGACTAAAATGTATGTGAACACCTTTATGAAAGATCCTTCAGTATGTTATGATTTTGCACAACAATAAAATGTCATTTTTGGCATAAACTTAAAAAAGGCAGTGTTTATCACACACAAATAAGTTAAAATCAAATACACAATACAAACTTGCTACAAACAGGGCCGTATTTCCCCCCCCTGCCCCCCCTAGGCTAAAACTTTTAAGGTGGCTCGCTACTCGTGTGAAGTGGTAGTTAGCGCACATTCACGCGCAGCCAGGCAGGCCCTATCTATCGTAACGTCACCATTGCAGCAGAGCTCTGCTTTCCCTGCTCATCATCTTTTTTCAATTTTGAGAATTTCATGCGATGGCCGCTTCGTTTTCCAATTGCGTCACTTCTATTAGGGCTAGAAACTTCTCGTTTGCAGCATTGGATTCGCCATGAAGTGTACTGTTTGCCAAAATAATTTCAGCTTTCTGCCTTGAATAGAAAATTTCTGCAGGCAATTTTCGGCAAGCATGTCTAATTTCTCAAAAATGACTTTGTTATATAAATACATTTTTATATCAATTAACAGGCCCGTAGGAAGCCTTGTCTATATCATTATAGTTTTCCTCACTTTATTTGGAAATAAATGACAAAGAAATAAAAAAATCTATCTCGTCATTTTTTTTTAGTGCCATGATTAAAAAAATTATGATAATTTTCAAAATCGAAACTTTTGTTCTGAACCTCTTGAAATGTTCTTTAAACTAAATGTATTTCTCTGGAATTTTAGTCAGCTTTTTCATAAAACTGTCCTCTTTAATTCCATGCTTCATTTAATAACATAGGAAGATTGGCCACTGAATGGCAGGGAAAACTTCACATTAAAAAAATTAAGAAAGAAATTGAGTTTTTACCGAGGCCTCCGAAGGAGGACCGCGGTCTTGCAACCAGTGTCGGTCTGTCGGCTGAAGACGCCTAAACTTGCCACCTTTGCCCTCTGAAACCGCCGGCTACATACAAATCTGCCCTGCCAAACTTCGTCCGTCATCGTTACGGGCCCTAAGCTTGTGAAAGCCGCACAATTACGCACCTGAAACGTATCCGAAATACTTTATTTCACAACTGACAGCCGAGCGCATATATTTCCACAGCTTATTTTCGCCATCTTAACAACAGCGAGGTGGGCGGATGTGGATTTTCGCGCCAAAAGCGTGCATAAATTAGCCGCCGGAAATACCCCAGGGCCAATCAGGGTCATTCATCTCAACCAATCGGCTTGCTTCTGTGTCACTCTGTTTTACACACACCATTGATAAAAATATGATAGTATTTCGCTCAGCCAATCACAAAGCAGCGAGGGGAGGGGCCTCTGCATGCAGCAGGAAGACAAGATGGCGAAGTCACGAGGATCTAATTTAGGGGTGTTTGGCCTCATTGCTCAGTATCTACAAATCACACAGTAGATCTACACACACTCACAGGTAGATGAGCTGATTTGTAATCTGTCTGTCAGGTTTTTGTGATGTTTTGGTCCGATTTTCGGCAATTTTTCACGTAGCCAGTCCATTTCCACAATATTTCTTGACATTTGTGATGAAAACAATGACACAATGGGCAGTGACGGCACAAAAAAACACTGCAGCACCACTGGTTGATTACTTTCTCACAACTTGGTGCCAGTGCCATCGCTCTTAGCCAATGCATTGGTTTTATGCTGCCTGTCAAACCAGTGCTTCATTTCACTTCGCAAGCTACATGAGACACACTGTAGTTCAGCCCAGCAAGTTGTTTTGACATTTTGGCAGACACTACAACGAATTACACTGCAGCTGCAGCCAGTGTCAAATGCACTTCAAGCCCCCCAGTGTGCATGTCCAATTCAACTGTCGTGTCCAATTCAGAAGTCGTCAGTGGTCCTATTTAGTTGTTGACTTCCTTCTTCTTCTTCTTCTTTGCAACACCAGAGAAGACCGCCTTGGGCACAAGCCATCTTGAGATATATGCTTATGTACAAGCACCTATTCAAGCACAACCAAGCGTCCACACACTACCTTTTCATTTTTAAATCATTTTTGGCCGAGGTTTAATGTGCTTTGCACGGTATTTTTCAGGTTTGCGTGGACTGACTTTCTTTTACATATGCTCAAATATTTTGGAAGAAAGGCTGGTAGCGACCACTTTCATTTATATATCCTTGCTATAAACTATATTTGGATCATTTTAAACTATTTTTAAGAAATCCTATCTTGGAAAGTTCATGAGTAGCGAGCCACCTTAAGTCCCCCCCCCACCCGAGCGCACCACGCCGCTCCGCTCCCCAGCCGAATTTGCTCCAGCCTTTCGGGTCTCGTTGCTGGACCTGCCCCTTTCAAAATTCCTGGATCCACCCCTGTATTTTGCCCTGAAATTTTAACATGGTGCGAATGTGACCAGGGCAATGGATCTGCCCTGATATTGGTCAGGATTTGCTGCTGCCCCCACCCCCTGACCCCCCTGCAAAATAAACCTGTGTGTTGGCCTATTTTTTGCCACCTATTTTATGTATCATATATGTGTAAAATGTATTCAAATACCATCCCAATGTATCCATTCTATTCCTATTCCATAATAGGATTTATCCTCAAACTGGTAATTTGTATCCGAAATTTTGATTTACAGACCTTTGCCAATTCACTTGATTTACTTTCAACCCTTGTGTCTTGACATAGGTCTTGGTCACCAAACATTTAACTCCTTTAAAAATAGCACATGAATTTTGCTTCAGAGCAGGGATTTTTTTAGTTTTTTTATAATCCTTGGAAACTTTTAAGGAAAAAGTTTCAAGTTTAGTATTCTAAAAAGTGATTTTTTTTTCATTCTAATTGACAACTTAATTCTCAGAGTAATGTTGATATTCTAAAATTTTGATTGACATCAATCTGTTCTTGCTTTGGACTGACTTTGGTCCTTTTGCAGACCAGTGTGCTTTCAGTTGTAAGCTTCCATGGACTATGTTGTGACAGACACAGACTATTCTATAGACTTAATTGAAATACTAATCAATGCAAGCAAGCATTTACATAATGCATAAAAAGTAGATACATACCATGTAAGAAAGCATTTGCAGTTGACCAAGTGAGTGATAAGTGCAAGTGGTTCTGCATATCTCAACAGGCTCAACAGGACCTTTTGGACATGTTGAAACACTTTGTGGTTAAGGGGTTGCCAAAATATGCACCAGAAAAGGTAAGGGTTGCAGAGTGCAGAGGTCAGAGACTGCCATATTTGTCACATTCCTGTTAACTTCAGACATAAATTTGGCATTTCTTCTCTTCTTTTAGTGACTTTTTTTTTATTGTTTTTTTTTTTTTGCCCCTTTGAGGCTGCCGCCCCTAGGCTGTAGCCTAGAATGCCTATATGGGAAATACGGCCCTGGCTACAAATGGCTATGGGATAGAAATCAAAATGTCTGCAGTTACCAATAGCATTATTTTGATAATATTTTGACCCATTTTTAATGGATTTGGATGTCCTAAAATCATAAAAATTATGGTGTGATAAACCAAAATTCTAAAATTGTCATATCTAGAAGAATTCCCAACAGATATTTTTCGTTTTTGGCTTAAAATGTTCCCTTGATTGCCTTCCAGAACACTGCGCTATTGGCATATTTGTTCAATTTTTTTAACCCCAAACTTTTTTCAGGGACGCTGTGTGCAATGATACACTTCCCTCAAACAACAACTCAGTCAACTGTGATGGTCTGAAGTCTTTTCATCCAATTATTTGAATTTCACATATTTTCGCTACATTCCCACCTTTTACAGCTCCAGCGTGCATTGCAAGAACGAGTTCATTACATCCACCAGGAGGACATGTGCATTTGAACCCGCAGCGATCCCTGGTGGATGTGGCAGAGATCAATTGGCATGTGACCTCTGCACCACAGAGTGGTGTGCATTGTTGATTGTCAGGGTTGTCTTCGAAGGACCTGGCAAAGAACTGCATGGCAAGTTGGGTACAAGGCTCATCAAATATTTCACAATTCAAGTTGGATCCCTCCATGATGATGTTGACATGAGCTGGTGCTGGTGAAGGAGCATCAGGTAGCACAAGAACCAAGGGTGATTTTTCCAAGTCAAGTTTTGATGTTTCGAAGCAGGTGTCATTGAGTCCATCAGCTGACTTTAATATTGAAATATCTTTTGCCTCGTTTGGTGCCACGTGCTGCCAGACTGTCTCTGCATCAATAAACATAGGCTGCGCGGCAGCATACCCTCGGCTACTCAGCGGCTATTCTCCAGACAGTGGGATACATTGAGGCAGGACCCCACTGACAACTCCAATATCCTCATGAACATGAAATTCTCGTTGAAAAACTTTCATTGAATGGCCAAGAGCTGTGAGCAAAATAATATAAATGTTTCCCGTCTGCCATTTTGTATTGGCAGGAATTCAAAATCCACATGCAATCAGCTTGCAGGATGGGTCCCCCCCAAAAAAAAAGGGGGGGAAACAGTTAAAATTTGGGCAAGGAGTCAAAAAGTGTGGCACAAGATCAAATGAACTGAAAATCAATGGTTAGCAATTAGCAAGACATTACATTGTACTGTAGAAGTGGTATAATTTGGTATAATCTGGATAATGAAATTCAGGTAAGTATTCCACTGTGCCTATTGGTGGCCTGTGGCAAAATCTGTGCCTTTTTGTGAACAAGCAATTTGAGATATAAAATTTTTAAAAAAATGAAGTCAAGAAGATGACTGGTTTCGGTGACAATATTAAGAACAATATTATCCGGCATAGATTACCCACAGTAATTCATCCCCTCTTCCACTACCATTTTAGAAAGTTGGTTTTTTATCAAACTTATTTTTGTCTGAATGTAATATACAGTGGTGACAGACAGGAAAATAAAGCAATGCAGTGCACAATAGACAGGTAATGACCATTAAAAAGACAGCTAGAAATGGACAACAATTGAGATAAAGAAAACGATCAGGACATGTAGGGGACTGTTTAGATAGATAGATAGATAGATAGATAGATAGATAGATAGATAGATAGATAGACTTTTGGTAGTTTGATCAATCCAATTATCAGTTTTTCTATTAAGATGTGTCATAATTCCTGCAGAAAAGATAAAATTACAATTTCATTTAAACTGCATAAAACTGAATTGCAATAAGGGTAGCTATTGTTTGAACAAAAATTAGATATCTATCAGTTCAATAAATTTCTGTCTGTAAATCTTATATCTAATCAAACAGTGTCATTGACTTCAGTCTACATCATCTTGATCCTGGATCCATTTTAGAATGTAGCCATGTAAATTGTTGGATGTTGTAACTATTTCAGTTAAATTACATTATCCTTGCAGACATTCCCCTTAAAGGGGTTAAAGGGGCTTCCTTAGTCCCCCTCCTCAGCTGCTTAACATCCTTAACACCCATATCAATTGGCTATTGTCTGCTGTACACCAATATTTTAATCACCTTATGCAATGCCATTATGTAACCTGACAAAAGAATGGAGGGTGGCATACTTCACACACCTCAGAAGTGTGCCACTGTGATGAGGGGGGGGGGGGTCCAATGAAACATCACTGAAAATCAATGGTTACCAAGAGATTAAACTTGAAATGATATATCTACTAGTCAAAATGAAATCTGGATCATGTGATTCGGGCAAGTAGGCCTATGGCTGATTTTGTGCTTTTTGTAAAAAGAATAATTTGAGAAAAAAGAATAATTCCTGTTGATGATTGGATTTTTTGATATATCCATGTATAGGAATCTTGAATCATTGTAAAGCTTTAGAAATTGTACAGGATTAAAATTGCTATAATAATCTATCCATCTATGTATGCATCTATCAATCTATCTATCTATATATATATCTATCTATCTACATGTGTCTATCTATCTATCTTTCTATCTTTCTATCTATCTATCCATCTATCTATCTCCATCTTTCTATCTTTCTATCTTTCTATCTTTCTATCTTTCTATCTTTCTATCTTTCTATCTATCTATCTATCTATCTATCTATCCATCCATCCATCCATCCAGTCTATCCAGTCTATCCAATCTATCCAGTCTATCTAGTCTATCTAGTCTAGCTATTCTTATCATAAATTACAAATATGGAATATGGGTCTAAAAACATAAATTATAGATAAGATGTCTCCAACCAAAACCATTGTAAATAGTAACACTAAAACAAGGTTTATGCCAGTATATATATATATATCTTTTAAGACTAAGCAAGTTGCTAGTTAATACAAAGGTTAAATGCTGGTCAAACTTTGGAGAATAACAATAGCTGTAAAGAAAAACAAAACAAGAGAAACATGTCCCAACTCTGTGTACAGCCTGTATGGGCTACAAAAAGTCATATCTCAGCTTCTAGTTGGCCTAAATCTTTTATTCAAATTGGAAATTTCTTTATTTGTTCAATATAAAACTACAAAGTTGGTGTCAATGCAGTTTGGACATATTTCTAAGAAAAAAGAAAATTTGTTAAAAAGTTGAGGGTGCTGTGCACTGCTTTTGTGCTCCTTTGTTCCTAGCTTTGGTCACTGGACAGGATTAGTGACACAATGTTACATAACATGAATGGCTGGAGGGGAGGGGTACAATGAAGCACAGACATAGTGTCTCCAGGCCCATTCACAAAAAAACTGGACCCCTTCCAATGATGACACTTTTACCCCCTAAACAATATTTCTTTAAAATGCTAAAAATACAATTGGAGTGAGTTTTAAAATGAATTAAAAGACAGATTTATCCAATAATATCTTGAAATGTAAAATTGCACACTGAAATTTGCATAAATTGGGTTTGCATCCCAAGTAATTTTCTTTGATAACCCTCTATATATACATAGCGGTCTTATTGCCAGTCTGTCTTACATGTTTTTCATTAAAGACCAAAATAAAAGTAAGCTGACAGTACTTCATAATATGTTAAAATGTATATAACTGATGTTAGATTTAAACCATTAAGTTACAATTGAGATTTAAGATTTCTTGTCAAAGGATTGGCAGGGAAGACAATTACCCTGTGACATAACATTACATAATCAAGACTTCTCCAGTGCTCCATTCAACAAAAGCCAGTCTGTCTGATTCAATCACATTTAATTTTCATGCAAACAACTAAATAAAAGGGGCTGACATTTATTCATCTTCTAAAAATTTACATCACTGAGTGTAGATATTAACCATAAAGTTATAATAATTGGGAGTTTTAAAAAGATTTAGTGTCAACATTTTAAAATATTAACACACAAATGCATGTTTTTGAATAAACTTAATTAATGCTTTGAAAGTCCACATAATTATATATAAATTTATATATTTCTTATTGATAATATTTCATGAGGAGAGGTAGAAAAAGTCAAATTTAGACATTATTGTGGCAAATTTGATTGACCAGGGCCAATATTTACTGATATATATGATTATCTGAAAATCCTTAATATTTATCTAATTTTGTTAATATTGACCTATGCTGTGAATAAAAGTTTTCATATTGTTCAAAATCAGCATGATGATGATGTGAAACATGTCAGGTTTATTTTGACAAAAAAATGTCAACGACTGGTATGACATCAGAAGGAAATGGAGAGTAAATAGACATTTTAATGATTTTTTGCCTTTTTTCAATCATACATTGAACATTTCAATGGAAAAAATTGCAACAACTCATGCAATGGCTGTGAATATTAGTCAACAGTGTGTCTAACTACAATAAGACCTAAAGTTAACTAACTTACCTATTACCATTTGGCTTTTCAGGCAGAAATGTTGGAAAATTGGAATTTTTTCGAATTTTTGGGTTTTTATAAAAATTCATAGGACCAACATTCCAACTGATTAGAGATGTTTAAAGAGGCATAAGTTAGACACCTAAGTGGAAAATTTCATAGATTTAACTTCAAAATTTACTGAATCATACAAGTTTAAAATAACAGTATTTTTTCATATTTTTGGTAAATTGTCGTCCGTTCAACTTTCTCAGAGCATTTAGACCCACAAAAAACACATCTTGGGTATTTAATATATACAATATGCCAATTTCAGTGTCAAAAGTACTGCAGTTTTTCAGCTGTCACAGAAATAAAAAAAAAAAAAACAATTTTTCACATTTTTCAATGATTGTGAGAAAAGTATTAATGTCATGGGGATTAGACCTACGAAAGGCTCAACTGGGATAAAAGATACCATATTTACCCAAAAATTATGAATATGCATGCCATAGTTTTGGCTTGACACCCAATACACAAAAAAATATTTTTTCACATTTTTCAATAATTGTGAGAAAAGTATTAATCTCATATGGATTAAACCCCTAAAAGGCACAACTAGGATAAAAGATATAATAATGTCCCAAAAATAAAAAGTATACATTCCATAGTTTTCGCATTACTCCCAATACACAAGTGGGACGCCCGTTATCCGGACGCCTGCCCGTCCGCCCGCCCGCCCGCCGGACGGACAAATTTTCCCAAAGTAACTATAATACCCGTCGGCAATGTATACATTGCCGAGGGTAAAAATGTGTACATAATGCAAAATGTACATTGAAAAATATTCAAAATGTCAAACAAATCAATCCTCTTTGCTATCAATGGAGACACCAGTTTCCGTTTCACCGGAAAACAGACGGTAAAAAAGAAGGAATTCCACAACAAATGAAAAAAACAGCGAAACACTTTGATATAGAAGAGTTTGGGAAACAGTAAGATTCGGGCAAAAAGGCTAAAAAATTTCGTAGGACGATCAGGTAAAAACTAATTAAAATGAGTGATTTCCAGGCTATTTAATTTGAAATGGTTTTAAATTTAGATCACAAAATTCAGGCAAATGTCGCTCGCCCCCCCAAAAAGCGCGCGTCCCGTATGCCTGTGTTTAAATAATTTTGAACTTTAGAAAATGCTTGAAACTCCAAATAGACGAATTGATAAAATTCTAAGAGAAAATAACTTTGGAAAATATGTTTTAGAAACACTGGATACTGGCATGGGAAACCAACTTGAGTGTGGCTATTACGCTGAAGATTCTTTGAATGATCTTTTGAAAAAGAATGGTACATCTTTTACTATGATAAATCTAAACATAAGAAGTTTAGACAAACATTTTAATGATCTTGTGGCTCTCTTGCATAACCTTTATCACCCTATTGATGTAATAGACCTCACTGAAATTGGGAGGAAGAATGTATCAAATAGAATCAGTATACTCAAAGATAAATGTAAATGTGAATATGTATTGCCTGAAACCAAAAAATGTGGTGGCGCCTGTATCTTTGTGAGGAATAATGTGAAATATCATGTATGAGATGACCTTGGCGTACCTTCCGAAAATGTTGAGGATATTTGGCTAGAAGTAGAGGTAAATGATCAGAAAGTTATTGTAGGTGTAGTTTATCGTCATCCAGGCACTAATGTGCCTAGCTTCATAACTGATCTTGAAAAATCACTGTATAAAATTGACAAAGAATGCTGTTATTCGTATATCTGTGGAGACTTTAATACTGATGGTCTCAAAATAGATACTGATAAGAGAAGTGCTGAATTTTACGAATGCTTGATGACTCTAAACTTTATACCCACCATTACCTTGCCTACCAGAATCACGGACACGACAGTGACCTTAATTGATAATATTTCATGAAACTAAAACAAAGAGAATGTTAATTGCAAGGCGTTGGCGGGTAATGTAATTGTATGTAATACTAACCACATACCTACTGAATACACTAGACCGAAAGTAAGATTGTTTGGGGAGAAGAATCTCTCAAATTTTGTGAATGAATTTAGCCATGCAGATTGGAATAGGTTTTTTAATGGCACAGATGCAAACGATCTGCTTAACTCCTTCTATGACAAGTTTAAAATACAATTTGAGAGGTCCTCCCCCCTCACAACATTGTCAAGAAAAAGAGCAAAGGATAAAGTGTGGGTAACTACTGGTCTCAAAACTGCCATAAAGAAAAAGTCTGAGTTGTATAGAAAATATCTTAACCACCACACTCTTGAAAACAAGCTATCATACACAACGTATAGAAGCACTCTAACCACATCATTAAGAAAAGCAGAGGCTAACTATTACTTAGAAAAAGTTTATAATAAAAAGAAGAATGTCAGAGCCCTTTGGCAAATATTTGGGCCAATCATAAGTCCCAATAAAATTAGACAATAAAATAAAATTGACAAAATTGAACTGAATAATAGAACCTTGAGAAATCAGCAAGATATTGCAAATGTTCTCAATGATAATTTTGTCAATGTTGGTCCCAAGCTCTTAAAAAATACTGCTTGTGATAGCTGTGAAAAGTATCTGAGAAAAAATCAGACACATAGCTTTTATCTAAAGCGGACTGACCCATCAGAAATACAGACATTAATATCTAAACTGAGTAACAATAAAGCCCCAGGTGATGATGAGATCTCAGGTAAATTACTAAAGGCATGTCCTTCAATGTTTAGTAAACTGGTAGCGCATAGCAAACACTGCCATTAAGACCGGCAAAATTCCAGAAAAGCTGAAACTTGGTAAAGTTATCCCCATTTACAAAGAAGGCAATAAGGCCACACATAATTGATCTTTAGCTTCTCGGATCCTCTCAAGGCACTTTTTCTAGGGTCGGTCGGTACGACAAAAAAAAAAAATTTGTAATGTAAAAAAAAAACAATTTTTTTTTTTTTTCAATTTTTTTTCCATTGGCTGGAAAGCTATTGTGTTGGCGGGTCTGCAAAGCTAAAAATCAATTATGTGTGTGTGTGCCTAAGCTTGATCCAACAAATTATTGACAGATCAACCTACTTAGTACTATTAATAAAATAATTGAGAAAATCCTCTATAAACGCCTATATCAATATTTAGAAAAATTTAAGATTATCTGTCAGTACCGGTTTGGTTTTTGACATGCATACTCTATGACAATGGCACTAATTGAGATAACAGATCATATCAGGGAGCAACTGGATAATGGAAACATTACAATAGGAATAAACCTAGGGCAGATTCCACGAAAAGTGCTCTCAGAGGGTACCCTAAACTTTCCAACCCTTTTGTTATTTCTCTGTTGCTTCCCGAAGCAAGTAAACCTATTACTCAGTACATCTGTGAGCTAATGAATAAATATCATTAAAATAATCCTCAAATATGTAGCTTTTTGCTCTCAAAAATATATTTTTTTATCTCTCATGAGGATATTTTTGGACGACCAAATTTACTGGTGATCAGACGTGCTTACTTTGGCACTCTGTGAAATCTGCTAAAACCAATTCAAGAAAATGTAATGCTGTGTGATTGATAAAACACATCTTGAAATTATTTTGGAACCATTTTTAATTTTGTTGGTCGTTATAAAACTTGAAAAAAATGAAAAATAAAAAAAGACTGCTAATGTAACTCGATTCAGTCACAGGACACTGAGGTTACATTAGCAACTTTTACATGGGAATTTGGCGCCACAATAGTATCATACAATTTGTGGTTAACACCATCAAGGCCCTTCCGCACAGCGATAAACAATTCAGCTTGAGTGCTGATTTACCAGGCAAACACAAAGGCAACACAACAGTTCCCATCAATGCAGCTGTGACAAGCCTGATATTCTTTTTGGCTTACAAAGTTTTGTAGCAGGTCAGCATAGATATTACATGGGTCAATTTTCAAGCATTTTTTCATTAAAAACAGGCAAATATTTCACTTACTATGAATAA
This sequence comes from Platynereis dumerilii, assembly GCA_026936325.1. Classification (NCBI taxonomy): domain Eukaryota; kingdom Metazoa; phylum Annelida; class Polychaeta; order Phyllodocida; family Nereididae; genus Platynereis; species Platynereis dumerilii. Next base: position 1,782,466 of record JAPTHN010000073.1, read on the forward strand.
TAAATCAAAAATAACCCCCAGATATTACTTTGCGATGCAAACTTTACCATATACTAAAAAACCACAAACATATATTTACTTCAGAGAAAGATCTGGGAAATTGACCATTTTTTCAGTTTTGCGAATTGGGAATTACATGATAAACTTTAAAGGCTTTGTGCCACCTCTAAATTATTACCGATTTGGCTGAAATTTTTCATGTGTTTGTTTTACTTAAGTGCATGGTCATCATTTTCTGCTTTCAAATTTGGGGTTTTTGGAGATTTGATTTTTCCCATAGGAATGTGGACCACCCTATTGCACTTGCACAGAAATTTAACATAGTTGCAGTCAGTGGCCCCCAGTTGAAACACATGGAGAGGGCCCCCCAAAGTCAGTGGGCCCCCAAAGTCGGTAGGCCCCCAAAGTCAGTGGGCCCCCAAAGTTGGTGGGCCCCCAAAGTCATTTGGCCCCTAAGCGGCAAAACCAGTGGGCCCTTTTAAATGATGCTTGGCCTCGTTGTACATTGACATTCTCGGGTGTACATATCTTCATGTCCCACATTTACCCATTAGACAACTGTAATCATCATCATCATACCCTTAATTCATGGATGCTTTACGCTACTCCTCCCAAACTGCTCAATGCCCACAACTACAAATTTGCAAGCAACTTTACATCACACCTTACAACAACCATACGTGGGTGTCGTTTCTCAAACTATTCATATTATACCACTGCAGCTATTAATCATTTATGCACGACTATCAATAGCTATCAATCTTCTCAAATATAGCGATAGTTGTTTGTTTTCCCTGGACTCCAATGGAGGGATGGAGGGCCCACTGTCTTCAAAGACTGGAATGATAGGCCTATATATATGTATACCTACAATTCCCTGTCTACCGTTATCACGGGTACTATGCTAGTACCCTTAATTCATGGATGCTTTACGCTACTCCTCCCAAACCACTCAATGCCCACACCTCAAAATTTGCGAGCAACACTATTTCATGTCTTACAACAACCATACGTTGGTGTCGTTTCTCAAAATGTTCATATTATACCACTGCAGCTATTAATCATGTATGCCCGACAATTTACCTATCAATCTTCTCAAATATAGCGGTAGTTGTTTGTTTTCCCTGGACTCCGAGGGAGGGAGGGAGGGCCCACTGTCTTGAAAGACTGGAATGATAGGCCTACATGCAATTCCCTCTCTATCTGCCGTTCTTACTCTCATTATACCCGTTATCACGGGTACTATGCTAGTATATCTAATGGATGATTAACTGATCTACAGTACAAATGTCAGCATCACGTTACTATGGAAAATGGTTTAAGGTTGTTCCGCTTGTCTCCCAGTCAAAAATCCTTAAAAAATGTTCTGGATGCCATATACTGACTTACCGCATGATGCTATAACTTTAGATGTGGACCCAACTGGAAACTGATCTCGCAAGCCAAGATCTTCAAACCATGCACTTGCACAGGGATCGCTCGACTCGTAGCGATGGCAAACCCATTTACCTCCACTGAAACGCAATTTTCTGAAACAAGTTTTAAAGTAAAGAATAATTGTTACACCTGCATTTCTTGAATCATAATAATGGAAAAAGTTGGATACCAAAAATGGTTAATACTACAACGTTTTGAAAAGAGGGGTACTATACCGGGGGCAGGGGGGGGGGCAAATTGGGGGAGGGCAAGTTGCCTCCCCCCCCCCCGTTGGAAGAATTTAGGTTAAATTTTTGTAGATATATTGCCCAATATAGGAAGAAAAATGAGGAAATAGTGAGAAAAAGGGGAAATGATAAGCAAAATGGCGAAATGATAAACAAGACGGGGAAATCACCAGAATTGAGGGAAATGGTAAAAATAATGGGGAAATAAATAAAAATAAATTTAAAGAAAAGGAGATTTATATGAAGAGTTTTATCAGACTTCCCCATTTTTTCTTCACAATTTACCCATTTTTTCTTCACAATTTACCCATTTTTTCTTCACAATTTACCCATTCTTCTGGCCCCGAATGATATGCATTCTGCAAAAATATTCCACAAACATTTTCAAAATGTAACCAGCTCATATGGGACGGTTTTTTTTTATCAAATGAAATTGTGCTAGGCCCAAAGGTATTCGCAAATATTTCTTTCAAATATGTATCAAACAAAATTTGCAAGAGTTTCCAGTTTTCTGATTTGACTTTCTGCTTATTTCCATTTAATTTACCAATTTAAAAAAATTACCAAACTGTTAAGCAGAAATTCAAATCAGAAAACTGGAAACTCTTGCAAATTTTGTTTGATACATATTGAAAGAAATATTTTTATTTCCCCAAAATTTCTCTTACACCTTAACAACTGATAGTATCCTTCAAAAGAGCAGGGTATAACTGATAATATATATCTTCCTTAAGTCTTTACTGAATTACCAGGAAGAGAACACATTAATTTCCTCTACTTCTTTTTTTAGACATTTCACTATTTCTTTTAACATTTATTTCCCTGGATTTGAGATCCTAGCTTTTCCCATTTTTGCAAAGAAATGTGAAATTATTTCAGTTACATCTTCCGTAAATTTCTCAGAATTGCCAACCAAGAAAGTAATTGATTTAGCTCTCTTAAAATTTCCTAACTTTTTTCATTATATTATTCCGACATATTACTAAGTTTTTATTAATAACTTAGGGACAACCACAACAGTTATGAGATTCTAAAACAATTTTTTAACATTGTGTTGCAATGCGCAACGTGCAAAAAGCTGTTGCCTTGGTAGCGATTACAATTTTTTAATAAAATAGAAACATACATGTACCTTGCATAGTTTTAAGTTTCTTGTACATAGGTCGGCCATTACAAGTGACATTAGTGATGTAGTAGTGACCTGAACAGCTCGGATAGAGAGGCCCACCATCAGCGCGTCTTAAATAGACATGTCGGCAGGCTAAAAAAGAGGAAAATTATACCAACTTACTCAAATTATCCCCCATGCTATGCTATGGGGGATTTTACTTTTAGTCTCCATTGCATGGCATCCATCAAATATCTCAGATACCACTCCATACACAATGCTCACCCTTTCCTAATGTGCAAAGACAACCCGAAACTTGTCAAGTCTTACAATAATTTATAAATATCATAACCATTTCCAAATCCAAAATACATTTTTCATCTGGGTTGCTATGCTTTTTGGCCTGCAGCCATGTTTATTTTTTTTTTAAAGTCAACCCACAGGTGTCGCGACATGCATACATGTATGAACGAAATATTTTGCTCCCCTGCCCCCTGGTGGAAATATTTGGCACAACTAAAATAGGGAGTGGGTAGAGCTAATGGAAAGGAGCTGGCTCACTCATTGGCCGGCCATGTTGATAACGTGATGCGCCAGCGCACCTGGCGGCTGGAAGTGGCGTAACCAAGATTGCAAGCTACAATGCACAACAAAAACCTACAGTTTTACATTTTCGGGGCTGGAAATGGACTCAGTGGACGTTTTTGAGTGCGGAAAAAAATACCTTTATGTGGAATGAGCATAGAATAATCCCCCAGTAATCCGTTCTGATGTCCTAGTGCCGTTTTTATTCTAAAAACGACGTTGACAACAGCAATCCCATTCCTGTAAACCTGTCATTCTCAGTCGATGTTCCTTCTGCAGGCATGCCTAAAGCACCTAAACCTCTGACCTCACCAGCAGCTGACTAAATTACCTAATTCACGGATGGCACTCTGCTTAGTTAATGCTCTGTAAATTCAGGTATACCTCAGTTTGGGGTCATGAAGAAATAAATAAAATAAAATAAATTTTAAAGCTTATGTCTGATGTAAACTTGTTAATATGTATATATACCATTAATTACATCTCATGTTTCTTGAAGAAGTGAATTCCAATCAATGCCCATGGTGCTGCTTTGTATATAATGTGCCTTATTGTCATTTGTAACCCTCCACACAGTCAGTATAGCGTCACCAAGTTTTATTTTATGAGGGGGCCAAAGGGGCGCCAGGCCGTTCACCCGGGGGGCCATGTGACTTGTAATGAACTCTGGGAGTCACTGACAATGATTTTAAGCTCTAAATTAGGGGGGCCAGAGGGGGGCCAAGTGAATTTCAGGGGGGGGCACCGCCCCCCTCCCCCTGCACCCTGGTGACGCCACTGCACACAGTCAATGGGGGTAGGCGTAGGCCTTGAGTCTGACAAAAAATTCCTGTGTAACCTTGCCTCCTCCTGTATTTGGTTCCAATCTTTTGCTTGAGACTTTTATTAGTTTAAAAAAAAGCATTATCATAGATATTAGGGAGAATGGGGTCTTTTCCAAAGCTCTGAAAACTCTGTTTTCTCTTAAATTTTGGTCAGAATTTTTTATATTTCTAGAATATAATTTTGGTCAGAATTTTTTATATTTCTTGTTATATTCTAAGTTTTTTTAGACGGCCTTTATCTTAAGTATGTTGTTCTTTGGAGACCACTGTCTGACTATAAAAGGATATCATACCCCTCCCAATTTTTTGTCCCAGTCAAGGTATCCGAGTCAAGCAAACTTACCCTGCCACAAATTCATTTAATTAAATATGATATATGGTGTGTGAATAACAAGAAAGACAATAATTATAGTTGCCTAGTTGGTTTGTCGCACATCTATAGGATGCATGAGCGGCCAATGAAAATGGGGGGGGGAGCTCGGGGAACTGAGCTTCCTTGATCAGAAAACAGGGGGAGCTCTTTACAGCTCCCCCAATGGTCACTGGCTAAAATACAATTTTCTGTTCACTTTTTCAGTCCTCGGGGTACTATCAGCCAAAATTATACTCTGGTGGCAGGAATTTTTTTCCTTTTAAAAATTTGGAATGACATGACGTTTCTGCACTAGCCAAGAGCTCCCCCGACAAAAATTTTCGATATCCATCACTGTATGATGAGCCTATAATATATATGTATAGATTATAGACCAAGCCTGGGTGAGGGTACTCGAGCTATTAACCCTCCTTATTATGGTCTACCATGCACATTTGTAACACGAATGGTCCTCAGGGGCCTCTGAGGCTTCCTCTATTTATGCCCAGAAGAACTATATTTTTAAGATTCCAGAAGGTGAAATACTAAGTATTCTTTTGATTCATGACAACTCAGCATCATTATTTAAGATCAATGGGGATGTGCTTTAACATTATTGTAAAATTACCTGTTTTAGCTCTGATTTTGCATGGTATTAAAATGGTTTTGGTTTTTTGACAATTCCGATTAATTTGGTATTGTTAGAATCGACTCAAAAACACAGCTCCAATGGTATCAGAATCATAAAGATTATTTCCAGATTAAAATGGTTCTGGTTTTCAAAATCACTTCGACGCATCCATATCCTCATATAAGTTGGGGAAGTACCCTTCCCCCCACCCCGGAAGCAAAGCCTATCTATAGGGCATCACGGAAAAAAATTAACAGAACTTGTGACAAAGTGGGCCTAAAGTGGCGCCCTTCCGCTTTTTTTGACGATCTACACCAATTGTGGTTATTTTTGTTTTTTGGATTCTGCATGCAAAACAAAAGTTCATCCGAGTCTGACGGGTAAATCCTAATGTTGTACAACACGGAGACTGATTTATTAACTTTTTGTATTGACAATTGAGCACACAGTGGCGGATCCAGGGGGGGGGCTAGCGCCCCCACTAGACCACTGAGATTCATAATAGTATTTTGAAGAAAATACACAGCGACGCATGCCCGCGAATGCTGAAACACGTCCAGGCCCCCCCCCTAAATGACCCTGTCTGGATCCGCCACTGGCACAAGACCTTCAAGTTAATTTTATTGGTCCTCGAAACCTCTACAAGGGCTACATGCACTTTTTACTGCGGTGTATGGAGCCAGCTTGAATTTCAAATGAAAAACTCCCAAGCCCAATCCTGAATGTATTTTTAAAATAGAAGCAACTATTTACTGGATATACATCTATAGCCTGGGGTGCTTCAGTTGCCCCAACCTTTTCAGATTTTCCTGTTTACGTGATATATAGGAGCTAGGTTGGATGTACTGAGCATGTCCACCTAATTCCAGCTTCATTTTCAATGAGAACAGCCACCTCCACAGCATTACTTATTCTAACGATATTTCAATGGAGCTGAATTGTGATTTTCAGGCAAATTGTCATCACTCAGAAATGGCTGGTCTGAGAGACTTGATATTCTAAAGTCTCAAATGTACGGAATATATGAATTTTATAAATATTCACTGCAATTACAACTTTGAAGTATGAATTATGAATAATTTGAGGAAAAATAATTAAAGAGGGTTCATCTTAGACTGTGTTGTGCCCTAATTATTATTTATGCACATTTTCTATGGCATTTCGGGTATATTTGTGTTCTTGTCAAATAACAGAGACAGGGCACTCAGTGTTGTAGTCGAGGCAATTAAGGTCATCTGACTGAGGCATGAGCATCCGAGACGAAACCGCGGCATTCATAGGCGTACGGTGCGCGCGATTTTTTGGGGGGCGGGCACTTGGCTACGAATAGATAAATAGAAAATTATTCTGTAATTTTAAAATTATATATACATGTCAATTGGTCTTTTAGATTCGGTAAACTGACAGAAAATAAGTTTGAACTGACAAAAAAATCTTATTTTACTAATTACTATTCCAGCAAAATTGTACTTTTTCTGACTGGCCTCGGACATATCTTAGGCCAAAGAGGTCCGAGGCCGAGCACTCCAACGCTGATACTAATCGACATATGCTGTATTTTAAGTCCAAAACCAGGTGTCATTGCCTATTGGTTCCTGAGTTAATTGACTTTTTCTGGTATTTTTAATGAATGTAACGGCAATGGATCTGCCCTAATATTGGTCAGGATTTGCCCTGATTTGCTATTTGCCCTGATGCACCCCTCCCCCCCGACTCCTGATACATCCATGTATTGCATTAACATGATTTTAAAATTTACATAGAAGTCAAATTCTGAAAAGATTTGTAAAATATTGGGGTAGCTGATGCACCCTATAATATATGATCAACACTATTGCCTATACTATATAGTGCTTTTTCATAAATATTCATAGCTAAATATATAGGTCTGCAATATTATTTCTAATATTTTTTCTGACATCTCATCATAGTGATTTCTCCAACAAAGCCATGCAATTAGGCCTGAGCTCTTTGATTTGAGTGTAATTAAAATAAATAATAAATAATTGGCAGTAATTAGGCAATGCAAATGCACTGTTTACAAACTGCACTTAAGGATGCTGACAGCAGTAGGCCTATGTAATCAGTGATTTAATAACAATCACCCAATGTAATTGAATTGCCTTGACACAACCAGATGAATTGGGTGTTTTAGTCTGCCAGCTCAATTGCCTGCTGGGCCCTGGAGTGAGGCAATTTAGTTGCTCAGCAGAGCATGCAGTGTGTTTACAGTGACGGGAACGCTGTAATCACGGACGTTTTACAAGGTAAATACAGTAAAAACTTCACCAAATACAATGTCAGTTGGTTTTCCTATTCCTATTGCTTAACAGGGATTTTTTTCCGGGTTCAAAAACGTTTATTTTTCGTGATTCTAGCCCTTAAACATGGAACTGTGTGCCAGCTGCTCTGAATTTCAATGTTTTGATGTGATGTTTCCCCTGCCAGCCGCTGCAGCGTCGTGGCGCATGTAGTTAAAATGTCGGCGCCTTGCTAACCAATGAGTGACGGGGCTCTTATATATAGGCTCTGGAGTGGGTATAGATTGATGTGTAGGGCATGGGGGATATGGAGGCAGTATTCCTGCTCTTGTTCTGAGACGACTGCCAAGGATGACAGTCATTTCATTGGTTACAGGGAGAGTGGAATGTTTCACAGTTAATTTGCACTTTGTGAGTCATTTTCAACTACAATGTTTCTCTATAGGACCATTGGGTCATCTCAAAGCATTCCCATAACTAATGAGATTGATGTGAGCAGTCCCTTTCAAACAATGGAGTGTTTACAACCAAGGGTGCCGGAACAGGGGGGCGGGGGGGGGGGGCAATTGCTCCTCCTGCCCTTGGCCAGGAGGGGCAAGGGGGGCAAGGTTGACCTTTTCCTCTTCAAGAAAAACATTTTTTAGGCCTTAATTTATAGTGAATTGAGGCAAAAATGCAAAAGTTTATTAAAAATTATTGTCACCAATGCATAAAATTTTTGTCGTCCTTTGTCGACCAATCACCCCTGCCGCCCTTGTTTCCTTCCAGCACCCCTGGGAAACATAGAGGCCGTTTGATTGGTCATAATCAAGAGAAGGCCATTTGATTATTTATAACTGATTTTAGAGTATAAGTCAGATGCATAATCATTTGTCGATCTGTCACCAAAAAGCAGGACTAGTCTCCTTAAATCAAATTAACACTGAAAGTATTGGGTATGATCATGACAAATCATCAGCATGATAACTCATGAAGTACCATTTTCACAGTGCAACAATCCACTCTTTTTGCATATCATATTGACAGACTGTAAGTGCCTTAGCCTTCGTTTGCTGTGCAGGCCTCAGGCCCAGGCCTTACAGCGAATGACTTTGATATAGAATTAAAGTGGACTGTGGCACTGTGAAAATGGCACTTTGTGACTCATGATAGCCGATGAAGTGTCATCTTGTCTATTTTCAACATGGGAAACATAGAGGCTGTTTGATTAGTCATGATCAAGAGTAAGCCATTTGACTTCTCATAACAAATTTTAGAGTGAAAATCAGATGCATAATCATTTGTCGACCTGACACCAACAAGCGGGATTAGTGCAACAGTCCATTCTTTTTGCATATCAAATTGACAGACTGTAAGTGCCTTAGCCTTCGTTTTCTGCGCAGGCCTTATATATATGTAGATTTAGTATTATCCACTTACCCGAGGAAACACTTATCAGAAGGACAAACAAAGTAGCTGAAGAGAACATCATCACCCCTTGCAGAGATCCTGAGAGATGGATTCCCTTTGCGCTGTCTTCAATGCCGATACAGGAAAACACGGAAAACAACAATTTATAATTCAGAAGTGCATAAGTTATATAGTAGTTAGATCTATATGCCATGAATATTATATGAATATTATATTATTTAGGCATAACTTTTAAAGATCGTTGTCATAGATGAGTGCAGAACGAAACAAGTAATTGATTGCAAACGACTACTGTCATATGGAGAAAGAGAGCTCTTACCGGTTTTCCAAATTGCAAAAAATGTTACCCAGCATCCAAGACAAGTGTCTATGTCCAGAAATAAATAAATAGAAGAAATGTCAGCATAAGATCGTGGTCCATCTCCTATAATTTAATACTTTTAATGTCACAATAGACGGCATCATACTGTACACTAGTGGGCGCAGCTAGGCAGACAGTACAGTCTACATAGGCGTATTTCGCAGCGGGTCATGGGGGGCTGCAGCCCCCCCTGGCATCAGGGCAAATGGCATATATCAGGGCAAATCCTGACCAATCAGGACAGATCCACTGCCCTGGTCACATCCGTGCCATGTTAAAATTTCAGTGCAAAATAGTGACAGCCCCCCCGCGAAACGCCTGTGTACAGAGAAGAGGCTGTTACAAACATGCAGTAATGCAGCGGCAGAAAAGAATACACATGAAAATAAAATATCAGAAGTACAATATAAGATATCAAGGAAAGCAGACGTCACTTCAGGGGCGTCAGTTTCATTTTAAAGTGGTGGGGCAAATTGTGGTCACACCTTCGTGGAAGATGTCAGGGGAAAAAATAAATTTTTTATATTCAGAAACATGTATGTATACTTTGGCAAAAAAATGGTGGGGCATCTGCCCCACCAGCCCCATAGGAACTGACGCCACTGCATCACTTATTTGAAGACTGGCGAAGCAGTAAAAGCACAGAACAAGAGAAATAAAAGACAGAAGTTATCATGCCAAGAAAGCCAAAAACACAGATAGAAGAGTCACTAGCAACAGTGAAGACGCCATCATGAACAGTATATTTCATTATTTTCAATATTTTTTGTAAACATATCACATTATCAATTCTACTTTGTAATTGATTTCCTATCTGGGGGCCAGCTAGATACGAATGGCTATTTCTGGCAACCATAAATAAACTACATACATACATACATGTATTCATGATGCAGCAATGTGGCAGCACTGCAGTGACTGTACATGAATTAATGTATGAAACATTGGCTTGGAGAAAGCACATGTATGTTTCAGGAAAAGTCAATTCATACACCGTTGCTCATAAATATGGAATACTTCAAAATTTTCCATTGAAATTGACAACTTCAGCAACTTCTGCTGGAGCACAGGACAGTCTGAGTCAATGGTAACTACTTCCAATGACCGCTAAAGGGCAGAACATGCTGTCATTTAAAACGCATGGTGCAGCGTTAACCCCAGGAAAAGTTACAGCAGCACAAAATATGGAAATTCAGGGGGTTTTTTAGGGTGAGGTGCAATCGACCAAAAATAAAGAATTCTTGGAAAAAATGTAAACCCGCCCGTAAACTGGCGTCAATGGCTAGACAATGCCCTCCAAAATGATAATTTTTGTCAAAACGCCCCCTGGTGTATTGTGACGTGCGTGACATCATTAGAAATGTCTGATGAATTGATTTGCTGACTCCATGTATTTCTCTTTCTCCTCAGAGTATCAGAAGACCCACCCCACCCACATATAACTGTACCCAGAATCCTCTGGGGTGCTCCGATCAAGAAGCGGAGGAATTTCCTGCACAGAACAGAACAGAACATGGCGATGTTGTTGATTTTTTTGGGGCTAAAGGGGCAAAAAATGGTCAGAATTGAACAATTTTTAAGTCTAAAATTATCTCCACAAACAGGAGAAGTCATTTTTGTAATCGATTCTACTTTAGATTCAATAATAAAGATGGGGCGTGAAAACGCGAAAACGGAGCGGACTTTAATGATTCTGAAACAAAAGGTAACTTTTATTTTGAATGTAAATTGTGAAGAAAATGATAATAATGGTAACTAGAAATCGGGTAACCGCGAAGCGGTGACAAAACTTCACCCATCATGGTGATTATCGGCAATGAAATGAAAGTGAGAAAACACGGAAATGATATTGGAAATGGTATTTGAAATGATACTGGAAATGATGTTGGAAATGACATTGAAAATGACATTGGACATGAACATGAACTTGAACATGAACTTGAACTTGAACATGAACTTGAACATGAACTTGAACATGAACTTGAACATGAACTTGAACATGAACTTGAACATGAACTTGAACATGAACTTGAACATGAACTTGAACATGAACATGAACTTGAACATGAACTTGAACATGAACTTGAACATGAACTTGAACATGAACTTGAACATGAACCAGTAGTGATCTTTTATTATCGTTTTCATAGCTACGTGTTTTTCAATTTGCTATTTGCTTCATTCCAAAACTGTTATGCCAGAGATTTAGTTGAATAATTCTGTTTATTACAAGCACAGATTTCAGGAACTGACTAAGTGCAGTGACAGATGGATGATGTATGTTTCACTTGTTTAGCTTGCCATGGCTGAAAGATGCTTCAATGAACTGTAAATGAACCAAACAGACTACTTAGCCTCAAAGGAAAACTTTACAATTACTAACAAAAAAGTTGTTTGAAATTGTGATGACTGCTGTCTTGTTAAAAACGGCAACACATTTTGTTTGGAAAACAATGAGGTGTAACACTCAGCTTAGACCTGCATTGTTTGTTGTGGTTGTTCACAAACAGTAACATTGCCTGACAGTGTTCAATTCATTTGTCATTAACTGTGATGTCAAACTTTAAACTGATATGTCACAGATTGAAGATTAGACCAATCACATTGACAGATACCCTCTGATGTCACGGTTTAACTGCAAAACGAAGTTTTCAAAAAACACGTAGCTATGAAAACGATAATAAACTGTCAGAGCAATGACAAAATGTTCAACATATGAAACTAGAGGAGAATTTGGCCTTTCCAAATCTATTTCAGATTCCCTGTAACATAATTAGGACCGGAGCTAGGGTGAATTGAAATAATGCTATAATTGAGAAATGTGAAAAAATATCGTAAATTTTTCCTTCATTTTTTGACCTTATGACCTTTACGGGGTGACGTAGGTCAATCCGAGGACCTTGAAAATTTACATGATGCCTCTAGGCTATTGTAGCAAGTATGTCTGGCATTTTTGTAACAATATCTTGATTCCTTGTCTGTGTAAAAAAATCACATGTCAAAAACGTACAATTTTTCGTCATGTTTGACCTTGAATTTGACCTTGAAAATCATTTTCAAGGTCAAAACCAATATTATTTTCAGAATCAAGATGCGAAAATGGTGGGACAAATTAATTATTGTAACTCTCGGATCGATATTTCCATGTCAAAAAGGCGATAATTTGTCATTTTTCAACATTCTCCGGTTTGCAATATTTGGAATTTTGTAGAAAATTAAGGTAGAATGTTAGAGGATTTTGGTTTGCATATTCTAAATGCACATGTTGTTGTCTGTCTAGAGAAAAAATATCAAAGTGATTTCATGAAAAAAACATAATTTTCAGAATTTTTGAAAATGAGCCCTTTTTGCACTTTAATTGGCAAAATGACCTTGAAAAATGAGGTCAAGGTCAAATTTGAAGGTAGGTATGGGAGTTTTAGGGGTATCTTTGGGGGGGTCTACTATACATTGTTATGGCCTAAAATTGATATTTCAGGGTGAAAATACCAAGGTCACTGGTTTGACGACGCGGTTGATATTTAAAATTACGTAACTCAAAAACTAAACATGGGATCATCACAAAGATGAGTCACTGCATTGCGTACGTCATTTAGGTAACTTCTGGTGTCAGGCTTGTGACTCTGTGACCTGCGGAGTCTGACTTCCCGTGCCGAGACCTCTGAGACTAAAATTTCACCTGTGCAACATTGACCTTGACCTACTTTCTTGAAATTGGGTCAGATTATGTAATTTACATGTAAGACATGTCAAATAATTGATATGATTACCTGAAATAAATGAAATTATGAACTTTGAAATGGTCTGTGACCTTGAAAACTAGATCAAGGTCGATTTTTTTTAGATTTTTTCGAAGAAATTAGGGTTGCCGGAATAATAATAATATTTACGAAAACAAGAAACTTCACCTTTGTAATAGGTGAAGTTTAATAACATTTTGTTGTTGGACATTACTGGTGATTAACTGGTCCTGCGCTTGGTAAGACGTCATTAATATATATAATCTTTTATTGACATTCTCATATCATTACAGATACATATGTCATCAAAATAAAATATAAAATACAAAATGCAAACAAAATGCTTAAAAATTATACAGAGACAAAGCTGATTACATAAATTAAAAACAGGTACATGTAAGATAAATATGAATACTGACATTATAAATCTAGGTTCCAGCCACCCAATTGATAAGCGATTCAGATAAGGAGAATTAGTTGCTCACTATATATCTATACCCGCCATAAACAAAATTACTTCACAGATGTCATTGTTTTATGATTAGTAAAATGACTGCAGCTATTGAAACGTAAATATCAGGTATTCATTAATGATAAGTATACATATATCGTTAAAAAGTTAAAATTGGGCGTTTTCATGTTGATCAGTCCAGCGCAACCAGGCATGGACAGCGGCAACCGCTTAAATGTCCATGCACTGGTGCTCTGGTAAGTCAAAACAGTCATTTCGGTGCCCACACAATAGTTATTCACAGTCAAGAACAGTTATAAACAATTGCATAATAAGCTTATTGGGTCGACAGATGCAGTCTTATGTACGTATTCAATGGCACAGAAAATGTGATATTAAGAACATAAAGTCAATCGGAGTACATACACAGGGGCATGATTGTGTGAACATAGGAGATGTTTTACCTGGTTCATACATCAGCTTGATGTAGGAATTTACCAAGACTCATTAACAATTTGGGCTCTTTACTTTTCATTATTGCTACAAATTTACTTATGTTGTCTAGCGTTTGAAAATTTTCTATAAATCGTGTTGCAGTTGAGAAAAGTTCATTCCTATAAATTGAGTTACTCGGACAAATAATAAGGCAATGTGTTTCATCTTCAACTACATTTAAAGTGCATTTCGCACAGATTCGATCCTCCGCATGACTTTTTGGCTTATGATGCCGTCCTGTTTCAATGCATAAGCTATGCGAGCTAGTTCTAAATCTGGCAAGTTTTACTGCTATTTTACGAGTAAGCTTAAGGAGTAAATATGGCTCTAATCGGCAGTCAGTTTTATACAGTTTATATGTTCTCAGTTTTGGCTGCTGTTCACTATCGTTTATTGACTCAATTAGTCTTGTCTGTTCAGTTTCAAATAGTTTCAGTTTGAAATTTCTGCTCATGTAGTCAAGGTTTAAGTCTGAAGTGTTTTGGATGTTGCATTCCATACCACAATTGTCTAGTAATTGACATAACCTTCCGATCCAATTATTTTTAGAGCCATCTCTATGCATCTCTTTTTGAACTAGCAGACATTTCTTAAGAATTTTTTCATTTGACGTTTTTTCTATTTTGGTCCAATAATTAACCATTCGTATCTTTTGCCTGACATGCAGTGGAAACCTACCAATGAGTTCACACTACTTTGAAGGTGTTTTGGTGAGTCAGCGATGAGTACAATGTCATCAGCATACAAAATATGGGTGAGCACCATATTCCCTAGGGACAGACCATCAGCTTTGCTTAAATAGTTGGGAAGATCAGACAAAAATTCATTAAACAATTTGGGACTAAGAATTAATGCCCTTGCCTAGGCTCGGGCATTAATGACTTCTGACCTCGGGCAGGACCAGTCAATCACCAGTAGTGCCCTCCAGAAAAACGTTATTGACCAATTACCAGTCATGGAGCATCGACATGTTCATGGGATGGATGTATCAATATTTTATACTTGCTGCTTTGATTAAATGCATCAGAGCAAAACTTTTTTTTTTAAGTCCTTATTTCTTATGAAAAATACTGTGTTGAATTTTCACTCTCATCATTGTGTTACATGGACAAATGAGTTTTTCTACTTTGTGTCAACATAATATTTATATGGCAGATGTTCAATGGAATCTTCATGTTGAATTTTTGTTAGCCTTTTTTTGGGTAATGACCCTTGACAGGGCTAGATGGGACAGGCAAGAATGGGCCCATTGAAATGCACAGTAATTTTGAGATGGGGCAAGATGGGACAATTTCATCAATTGGAAAGTAAATGAGCAGGGGTGCCGGAAGGAATCGTGGGCGGCAGGGGCGGTCAGACGAAAAAGGGCATATCATATTCGCGCCAATTTCACGGGAAAAAATTTAAATAGAGAGTCAATAATAATTTTAATATAGACTTACTAATTTGTGCCTAAAATTGATAAAATAAGGCCTAATAATATATTTTTCTTTAAGATCAAAAGGGCACCCTTGCCCCCCCCTGCCCCCCTTGGGCAAAGGCAGGAGGGGCAATTGCCCCCCCTGTCCCCCCCTGTTCCGGCACCCCTGTAAATGAGCACTACTACACCTGTGGTTACTGCAACAACCATTCCCAACAATCTTCTATGCATTCAATATTTTGGAAAATAGGCATCAGTGTTGTATTATAATAAGACCAAATGGGTATGGTGGTATTTTGAGATGTACTCCACGAGTTGAAGATATCCTGAGTCCTCTGTACCACTCCTGAGTGATCCTTCAGATAGATAGATAGATAGATAGATAGATAGATAGATAGATAGATAGATAGATAGATAGATAGATAGATAGATAGATAGATAGATAGATAGATAGATAGATAGATAGATAGATAGATGTAAGGTATTGCAATTTCAAACATGCAATTCATTATTAAATTTTTTTAACTTCACCAGGAGGCAGGAGCACACATGCATATTAAAGAATTTTGATGATTTGTAAATAATAATAAAAATGTGAAGATAAGATCTAACCATGCAGATAGCTATCTGATATCTATCAATAGATCAATAAATATAATAAATCATGAAATCAACTGTTAATTCATCAAATTATCCATGGAATTATTCTTCCATTCTATCTATCTATCTATCCATCTATCTATCTATCTATCTATCTATCTATCTATCTATCTATCTATCTATCTATCTATCTATCTATCCATCTATCTATCTATCTATCTATCTATCCATCTATCTATCTATCTATCTATCTATCTATCTATCGCTGGCTGTATCTATCCATCTATCTATCTATCTATCTATCTTTCTATCTGTTTATCTAAAGATTTTAATCCTTCTGTCTAATAATCTTACGATCTGACCGTCTGACGGCATGCCAATGGATCTAATTACTACAATTTTCACAGAGGCTCGTCAAAATGCGATATGTAATGTTCAAATATTGACACATGTGTCAATCAAACTCATAATTCAAACTGACATATCAACCAATCATAGTTTTGGTGTCAAAGAAGATTGAATGGTTAACAGCAAGAAACAAACTGGCTTTATTTCTGTTATGTCATGGTTTGTCTCACAGTTGGTTTTGGCTATATTCACGGTTATGGTATATGTTTATTTCTTTGTATTAAATTGTATACCTCAGATTCATACTGAGAATGGACTGCAATGTATTGCCACAACATGTCACATAGGCTTCCATATATACGTCATGCAATAAATATTTCTATTTGCAATTTCTCATTTATTTTCCAGTCTCGAACCCTGCGCTTAGTGGGTATTGTTTGTAAAGTGGCATGCCCCAATATCAGGGCTAAAATAAGGAGATTTGTCTTGACAGTTTAAGTCCAACATTAAAGATTTAAAAAATTGCCTGAGATCCTATCAGTGGAAATCAACGAGTTAACTTCCACGCCAATTCCTGCAACATTTCAACTCCATGGACTCAATTTTTTTGCAGTCAATCCTCTTTAGCATCTTAACAAATTCAAAGGAATCAATTTTTTCCACATTCAAGCGAGTAAACCAGCTCTGAAATTTTAAAACCAATTTTTTTCAAAACAATTTATATTATTGTTTCCACAAAAAAATCTTTCTTTGGTCTCAAAGGTTTCTTGTAATACACCATTGCTAATAAATATGGAATACTTCAGCATTCTCCATTGAAATTGGCAACTTTAGCAATTTCTGCTGCAGCACATGATGGTCTGATTCAATGGTATACTACTTCCAATTAACGCTAACAGGAAGAACATGCTGTAGTTCAAAACGCATGCTGCAGCGTTAACCCTAGGAAAAGTTACAGCAGCACAAAATATGGAAATTCAGGGGGTTTTTTAGGGTGAGGCGCATTAAAACAAAAATTAGAAATTCTTGCAAAAAATGTAGTTGAGGCTTTCAAAGAGTGATTAGAGAAGATGACTTGACCTTTACAATGAACCTTGCTTACATTCACACTCTGAAATTTACATTTATTTGACACTTATTTTCCAAAAAAGTGTTCTATATTTATGAGCAGGAGTGTATTTATGAAAGTTTGGTACTAATTTTGCATATTTGTAACTCAATGACATTCATATAATAAAAGAAATACGTATGTCTCCATTCACGAACATTATTTTTATTGATTACGAGAAGTTGACATTTACAATTAGATTTTCAGACAACAATGAATATGTTTTAACAAAATATTTAATATCAGTATGACAAAATATTACATTAATTAACAATGTTTTTACACCTTCAAAAAAAGCAACAAACAATTTTTTACAGGAAACAATTTTTAAGACCTAAAAAGGCCAACTCTGCCCTTAAGTGGTCCCCCAAAAATTTTTAATAATTTAAACAAAATATCGCATTAACAACAATTTTTTGTATAAATTTCCTTCAAGAAAAAAATTGCTTATATATCTTTGGAAATTTATCAAGTCATTTAATCCGTAAAACAACGAGCAACAATAATAAACCTTTGTTGTATGGATTAAATTACTTGATCACTAATACAGTTTTACCTAAGTCATTTTTCAAACATTACGTCGATGATAACGAGACCAACTCAGCTCTTAAGTGGACCCTTCAGAAATAACTAAGCTTATGCATATTTACAGAAATTCATTTGTTCAAACATAGCTAGACCAACTCGACTCTCAAGTGGACCCTTGTTGTTATACAATACTCCTTCCAGAGAGCGTTACTTATGCCTTTTTACAGAATATCATTTAAACAATATATTACTTCAAAAAGAATGTTACTTATGCCTTTTTACAGAATATCATTTTAACAATATATTACTTCCAGAGAACGTTACTCATGCATTTTTACAGATTATCATTTAAACAATATATTACTTCAAAAGAACGTTACTTATGCCTTTTTACAGAATATCATTTAAACAATATATTACTTCCAGAGAACATAACTAATGCATTTTTACAGAATATCACTTAAACAATATTACTTCCGGAGAACAGTACTAATGCATTTTTACAGAATATCATTTAAACAATATATTACTTCCAGAGAACGTTACTTATGCATTTTTACAGAATATCATTTAAACAATATTACTTCCAGCGAACATAACTAATGCATTTTTACAGAATATAATTTTTTAAAACAACATATTACTTCCAGAGAACATTACTTATGCATTTTTACAGAATATCACTTAAGAACAATATTACTTCCAAAGAACATTACTTATGCATTTTTACAGAAAGTCATTTTTCAAACATTGCGAGACCAGCTCGGCTCCCAAGTGGACCCTTCGAGATTAAAATTAGGTTTCACAAGATATACCATTAACAAAAATCATTACAATATTGCTTCCAGACAACATGACTAATGATGCATTTCTGCCGAAATTCATTTTTCAAACATTGCAAGACCACCTCAGCTGCTTACTGGTCATTTCAAAATTTAAAAAAAGGTTTTGCAAAATATCCCATTAACAACAATTATGTACCATGTAACTTCGAGACTACATAACTTTTTTTTATTTTAGAGAAATTCAGTTTTCAAAGATAGGGAGGCCAACTCAGCTCCGAAGTGGAGTTATCATAATTAAAAATCAATTTCACAACATATCTCAATAACCAGCATATTTTATAAAATATTAATAGTCACTTCCAGAGAACATTACTAATATAGTTTTACCAAAGTCATTTCTGAAACACAGTGAGACCAACCCACTGCTTTCAAAATTAGACCCTTCACAATTTAAAATACGTTTCACAAAATATCCCATTAACAACAATCATTTTTACAATATTACTTCCAGAGAACATTACTTATTTATTTTACAAAGATCATTTTTCAAACATGGCGACACCAACTCAGCACTTTTAAATATAGATCCTTCAAAATTAATAACAGGTTTCACAAAATATTCCATAAACAACAAAATATTTATTATTTCTGCACATTCTTACAGAAAGCCATTTTTCAAATGTGGCAAACCAACACAGCCCTTAAATGGACCCTTTAAAATTAAGGATAGGTTTCATTAAATATCCCATGAAAAAAAAACATTTATACAACATAACTTCCAGAAAACATTACTTACAAGTTTATACAGAAAGTTATTTTTCAAATATGGCAAGAACAATTCAGCCCATGGACCCTTCAAAATTGAAAAATAGGTTCCACAAAATATCCCAGTACTTAGCAACATAGCTGTATTATTTCAACAAATATTACTTTCACATATTTACCAGGGAAATAGTTGTTTTAACAATATAAGATATCCCAAATAACTACAAGAGGAAAATAGGGGCCACTGAAAGGCCCTTCTATGTCCCTTTAGTTCACTGCAGGCTCATCCAAAAAAATGCATTTAAAAAAATGCATACGGGCGAAAGCACAGTAAGGCCTCAATTGCGTTTTGGTAAGATAAAAGTAAATTTAGGGTCCTAGAAACCAATTTCCGACATAAAGAAGAAACAGTGCAGTATTTAAGCTTGATCAAGTATATCTGAGAAATTTAGGCATTTATCATGAGCATGCAATTAAAACCATGCTCTGGGCAGACCTTTACAGTGGGTATAATTTGTCAATTTTAGCATGTAACCAGTGGCCCTTTTTCTGAAGCACCGTCTATTGCAGCAATGCTGTAGCCTAATATTTAGTTCACATTCCGCAGGTGACATTATCTGTTTACTGTATCTCCCTGGCCTTCTGTACGGACCATTGGCTGACTTTTCAATATGATGATTATGGCAGCCATGACATCCAAACGAAAGGTCTGCTTGTAACCATCATTTTGCAAATTTACAGTCACGGGTTGAAAAGGCTGGCTGGAGGGTATTTTTATGTAATAATTTGCCGAATTTGGTGCTTTTGCCTAGATATGATATTGGTTTAATGAATTTCAGCAAAAAAGTTCCAATGGCCACTGATGATTGTAAGATACAAGAAGCTTTAATGGCTAAAATCGATGTCTGTCCATTACATCCACAACTGATTTTTTGGTAATTTTAATGAATTAAAGACCAGCTAACACGTCAACTGAGATGGAAATGCATGTCTATCTCTCTCTACCTATGTATGCAACTGAAAATTTTTAAAACACAATGAATTTAACTTATAGACTGGACACCAGGCTACAAAATGAAAATGTCCGTCCATTACGGCCACAAAAATGTTCAAATTAGTCTGGGGACTGATGTTTGGAGGTCTGGTATGTCGCAAATAAAGCAGGGATACCATGTTTAGTGACAAATTTAGAGATTATTTAGTGAATGCTGGCAAGACTCAAAAGTTGAATTTGTCACAGTTCATGCAAACTGTCCACATCATACCAGCGAAAACTGTCGAAAAGCCAATGGTCAATTTCAGCAGAAAAAACCTAGATTTTCATAGAACTTTCATAATGTAGTTCATAGCAGCCCAGCAAATACCTGTTTTGATTTATTAGAAAAACATAATTCTGTATTCTACACATTATTAGTTCAAATTGATGTACTACATTTGCACTTCTGATGAAAATAATTCTTAGGTCATAGGGGCCAAATATTGAGGTGCTTACTGTGCTTTCACCCATACTCAATTTGATTTACAGTCTGTAAACTTAATATGCAAAAATAGTGGACTGTTGCCCTGTGAAAATGGCACTTCGTCAGTCATCACTTTCAATGATAATAGGCCTTGATAGTGGAACTCTCCTTTTTCCAGCTCTCCTGTGTTGACGAGCGAATAAAACTATTTCCGGGAACAAGCTGCCATTTTGTACCATTGCTGAGTCAGTGAAGCTGGCATTCCAGGTCCCAGGGCACTTTTAATCCATTGAAAACATTACGGATTTGCATTGCCAAGTCTTAAATGGAATGTTTAGCATTGAATACCACCATATTCCAGTACTGTCAGGCTGACTAGACTTTGTTACGGACCTTAGAAACCCCAGCTCCATTGTAAATTCCCAGGCTGATGTTTCCGGAAATAGTTTTATTCTGCTCGTCAACACAGGAGAGCTGGAAAAAGGAGAGTTCCACTAACGCCTGCTATTTGATTTTTAAAAGGACACTGCAATTCCACAGTCCTGAGGGTGTCCGAAGTTGTGTCAATCACATCTATATTATTGAATAATGTGATTGTTATTGAAACAATCAGCATTGTAATGTGATCCGTAACCTAGAAGTTATACATCGGGGAATAATTTTCATGTCCCGGCATGGTTTATCTAAATGCACCCTATTCTCTACACACATTGATTGTACCTATTTCCTGAGCAACTGCTTCATGTTTTCCCTGAACTTCTTACTTACTGCCATGAATAAGTAAAAGTTCATTGAAAAATTTGTTACATACAAACACCGGGTGACCACAATAAACAGCTGCATAAAAGCATGGTCTCTTCTGGTCTCGATCTTGTAAAACGCAAAGACAAGCGCTCTAAGAGCAATTGGAACCAAGAAAATGAAAAACGACAAGGTCACGACAAAAAACAGGCGTGTCATTTGTTTTTCAATATCTGAGGTAGCTGATTTTGGTTTCACAGGAGTTTTATTTTTCGCAACAACTTCAGAGAGTTCAGAAGCTGACAGAACCTGTTCTCTGGCATCCGATGAGTTGGATTTTGGCATAACACGACTGGTACTACTGCTCATTGCATGTTCCTCGATTTCTTCATTTTCATTTGTGACATGAGGCTTTCTGGGAAGATGCATTGAAGATATGATGCCATCAGCATATCTTGCAGCTGCACTGCTGTGCGATCCTTCAGCAAAATTGTCTCTTGCAGCTGCACTCCTGTGTGATCCTTCAGCAAAATTGTCTCTTGCAGTTGCACTCCTGTGCGATCCAGCAGCAAAATTGTCTCTTGCAGCTGCACTCCTGTGCGATCCTTCAGCAAAATTGTCTCTTGCAGCTGCACTCCTGTGCGATCCTTCAGCAAAATTGTCTCTTGCAGCTGCACTCCTGTGTGATCCTTCAGAAAAGTTGTCTCTTGCAGCTGCACTCCTGTGTGATCCTTCAGCAAAATTGTCTCTTGCAGCTGCACTCCTGTGCGATCCAGCAGCAAAATTGTCTCTTGCAGCTGCACTCCTGTACGATCCTTCAGCAAACTTGTCTCTTGCAGCTGCACTCCTGTGTGATCCTTCAGCAAAATTGTCTCTTGCAGCTGCACTCCTGTTCGATCCTTCAGCAAAATTGTCTCTTGCAGCTGCACTCCTGTGTGATCCTTCAGCAAAATTGTCTCTTGCAGCTGCACTCCTGTGAGATCCTTCAGCAAAATTGTCTCTTGCAGCTGCACTCCTGTGCGATCCTTCAGCAAACTTGTCTCTTGCTGCTGCACTCCTGTGCGATCCTTCAGCAACATTGTCTCTTGCAGCTGCATTCCTGGGCGATCTTTCATTGGTCACACAACCAGGTTTTGACCAATCAGGAGAGTGCTGACATATGTCAGCTGTTGTTATAATGCCGGTTGTGACATTGTCAAGATTAGTAGGACCTGCCAATGAGATTGTCTCAGTTGTGGCGCTGTTGTCTGTCCTTCCGTCACTGGATTCATGATTTCGATACTTCAGTACATTCTGTCGACTCTTTCTGATAGCACTTATAATGAGGCAGTTAAGAAGTCCGAGCGCCAGAAAGGGGGCGAAAAAATGAACGACGGACCAAGACCAATTGTATATTTTACTTAACAGGGTTGGTAAAACAAATACATTGCACCTATCGCCACTGCCAACCGATGCGACATAAGCAAGAGGTAACTCGGAGAAAACGCTGATGACAAATACTGTGAGTATTATTGGAATTAATACATTTTTATTGTGAATATGTTTAAATTGGAGAGGATATTTAACAGCAATGAATTTCTCTAAAGTCATGCTAGTGATCAACCATGGACTGCATGATGAAAAATAACCACCAAAATAAACCAACACCTGGCATGTTTTTAATTCAATAGAGTCGTAGAGATTTAAGAACACCCAATAAAGACCAAATGATATATTATGACCAATATCAGAAAATGCTAAAGCTATAAGAAATAAGGCTGTTGGATTGTAAGCCTTCTTACAGAATACAGTTAAAACCAAACTATTGCCAAAAAGACCAAAAACGGGCATAACGGGTTCGATATATCTCGCAATAAAAGCTGCTGCTCTTAACATCTGGCGGATGTCAGCTGGATCACTCTCTGGGTTGTCATCGGTTCTTTCAAAAGCAGTTGTAAAGTCGGAAGTGTTGTCGAAGGACGGAGTGGTGGTGTCTTCGAATTCCATCTTCAGAATGTGCTCCCTCAGTGGTCTGGTATTGGAATCAACTGAAAATGAAACGATGTGTGTTATTCATATGATAAAGCGATTCTGAGGAGTACATTTAAAGATGAAAAAAATATATATTTGGAAGATATACTTTGAGTGGTGATAAGTTATTACTTATATGTGAGTTATATGCATTTAGTGACAACTGGAGACTTTCTGGTGTTTCAAAAATTACATCAGTCCTCATTTTATTGCAACGACGCCAACCCATTATATTAATTCCATGTAAAAAGTTGAATATTATTAAACATAGGCTGCGCAGCAGCAAACCTTCAGCGAATAACATCTTTAGAAGATTACAATTACACCATGAAATTGGTGTGTTTACGAAATTGCACATAGGCATGCAATAGTGGTCGAGTGACCAGGGGGGTATCCAGAAATGGCTATGGCCCCATCTTAATATGCCACTGGTTGAGTCGTGGCCTTCAATTATCTCTCTAAATCAGAAAGTCTCCAGTTGTCACTCTACACACCAGAGGGAGCCTCTCAGGCACACCAGCAGAGCAGAGCAGCTCCTATATTATCCTTTTTTTACAAGATTAACAACAGACAATGGAGAGTGAAAAGTTGATGAGCTTCTAGCTGAACACACCTGGGCTACAGGGTACATGAATGAAAGAATCTGCAGCAAGTATCATGACAAGACTGTTTTAAATACGACCATGTGTTTGCTCACAATCTATTTATAGACCTGCTACTTGTGATTTGAGCTGACTGAGTCTTAAGTGGACTGAGCCTTAACTGTGGATTAATCAAATGACTTTGTTTACACTAGCATAATTGCTTGCCAATCTGTTCTAGTACATAACCCATATAGAGCTTTGTTTTGATGTGGTCAAGGTCTCTAAGTAAACAAATGGGTGAGCAAGCAGGATTTGTCACTGGCTTAATTGCGGCCATGTCCAGTGATCAACTTATCACCAAGCTTCAACAATGCCTTACAGACCCACTGAAATTTGATATTAATAAACTGCAAGAGGAATTAACAGCAATGAAGGAAGCTGTGAATAAGTGCACTGAGACCAACAAACAATTACAAAGTGAAATGTCTGCACTTAGAAAATAGATCAAAAATAAAGATCAACAAATAGTTCAACTCAGTGAGAGAATTAATTCTTTGGAAATTCGTGTTGATGAGCAAGAGCAATACTCCAGGAGTAATTCCCTTCGAATATCTGGCCTCCCTGATAAGAATGATGAAAAGTTAATGGACAGGTTTATTACGATGGCCACAATGCAGACGAATGCTGATATTGACGAAGATGATGTCAAAAAAATCTACAGAGTTGGACAAGTGAAACCTGGCTGCACAAGAAATATAATTATTAAGTTGAAATCTTATGACATGAAGGCCAAAGTATTGAAATCGCAAAGAAATCTGAGAAAAAGTAAAGAAGAGATGGAAGCTGAAAGATTGGCGGAAGAAATGGATCCTCAGATACAGCCGGAAGAAGATGCTGAAAAAGAAGAGGACGAAAATTAAGAAGAAACTGAAGATTACTCGAAGGTGTTCATCAATGAACACTTGACAAAACTAAGATCGCATTTGCTATGGCTGGCAAGACAGAAGAAAAAGAACAACTTCATAAATGACTCTTGGTCATTTAAAGGCAAAATAATGCTCAAAGAACGAACAAATCAGATTAAACAAGTTAAGACAGAAACTGATCTTGCAATGTACCTGTAAGCTTTGACAAATTGTGATCTATTTTCTCTCTTTTCATTTATTGTTACTGCTGTTATATTAACCCCACCATTTATGGTTTGGTACGAAATGTTTATCTAGTTATTCCCACAAAAATGACTTTTCATATTTGTTATAAAACATTGAATTCAGTTTTGAAGTTATGTACATTTTCTCATCACTATGGCTGATTCCCTATAAATGAGTCTCAATATTTAAGGGAATTACCCTTCAATGAGATTAATGTTTCTGAGCTCTTAGACACTGTTAATAACCAAGCTCCAGTTTATAATATATATATAATGACATGATGAATCTAAGAGATGTGAATGACAATGTGACACCTTTCATTGATCTTGACCCTGACTTAAATGTGAATTCTTTCAAAGGCAGTGTTTCTAATATTCTGGACACTTTTGATTACCATTCAGAAGACAGCTTTGTTAAAAACACTTAAAAATGATTTTTCATTGTATCATGTGAACTTAAGAAGTCTTCCTGCACACTATAATTGCCGTGGTCTAGTGGATAAGGTGCTCGCCTGGTAACTCAGACGTTGCAGGTTCGAGTCCCGGCCATGGCATGGAGGAACTGAGCAGATCCTCCATAACTCTTTGCTTCACTCCACCCAGGTGTAAATGGGTACTTGGCTACAGGCAGTGATGGCGATTGTAGAGTGACTGAGCATTGTGGCGCCTTATACGGCTGCCTGGCTGCATACTCCCCGGGGAGTTGAGAAAGGCTCATGCTTGAACAGGCCTGCCAAGGGTGTAATTGTACAGTCTGTTGAGATGGACTCTGTCTATGTAATGGACGTTAAAAAAAATAAACATTTACATTTAATTTACATTTATAATGAATTCTTACTAAGCTTATGTAATACTAGAATACCCTTTGGAAATAGATTTTTGACACATGAAGAGTTTGATGTAAGTTGGCAAATCAGTACGCTCAGCTGGAGAATGAACAATAATTATTGTGCAAACCATTTATTAGACGTTGGCTTCAGTTGTAGCCTGGAGGCCTATTTTGGAAGGGGGAGGGGAGGGGGGTTTGCAGTGGAAGGAAGAGCCAACAGGAATTGTGTATTGGGGTTGTGACGGATTTTCAAATGTTAATCGGTGGAACAGACTAAGGAGGGCAGCATGTAATAATCGGAGGGGGGGAGGGGGGCTTGGAGTTGTTGGCAGTAAATTTAGCTGCGTACGTATCTGTCTACAAGCTGTCTTCTATGCAGATATGGAGAAATATACCTAATGTTGAAAATCCACGCATCTGGCTATCTATCTATCTAGCCTATGTGTCTATTTATCTAGGTATCAATATATCTATGTATCTATTCATCTAGGTATCAATATATCTATGTGTCTATCTATCAATGTATCTATCTATCAATCTATCAATGTATCTGTGGCAGATTTCACGAAAAGTGCTCTCAGAGGGTACCTTAAACTTTCTAACCCTTTTTTACCTCTCTGTTGCTTCCTGAAGCAAGTAAACCTATTACTAAGTACATCTTTGATCTAATGAATAAATATCAATAAAATAATGCTCAAATATGTTGCTTTTTGCTCTTAAAAAATTTTTTTTTATCCCTCATGAGGACAATTTTAGACGACCAAACTTACTGGTAATCAGACGTGCTCACTTTGGCACTCTGTGGAATCTGCTAAAACCAATCCAGGAAAATGTAGTGATATGTGATTGACAAAACACATCTTGAAAATTATTTTGGAACAATTTTTAATTGTATTGGTCATCATAAAACTTGAAAAAAAAATGAAAAATTAAAAAAGACTGCTAATGTAACTCGATTCCGTCACAGGACACGACGTTACATTAGCAACTTTTACATGGGGATTATTCTGTGTTCTTGCTACTTATGCCAGTTTCAAACACGAAATTGCACTGTTAAAAAGTTTGCGTAGAGGTACAGAAAATTCTGTAAGGCTACAGAAAAATCTGTTGGATAACTGCCAGTTCAAAAAAGCTGACAGTTCCTGCTCTGTTGGCACACATTTCTGTAATAAGTTTACTAACATAATTATCTGTACAAGCACTGGCTTCTCACAATGTATGTGCAGATATCTGTGAAATGCCTCAGTCATTGTTACTGAGGTGTTGTTGTATCACAATTTGTTAATCTCTGTCATAGTTTTTAAATCTCACCTCTGAATAGAAACACAAAAAGGATAATGAAATAAGTTATGAAGGAACTCATTTGTATTTCTCAATCCAAACACCTGAGAACAGAGAAAGGTAAGATATAAATTCTCTATTTCAGAGAGTGGTGTGTGTAAGGTAAATGCAATTTGTTAGATTTATCTAGTGATAATGTAAGTGTACATTTGTGGGTGCTGGTGCTTAAATGAGCTTTGAAATATGATGTGAAAGATGTGTATGTAACCAATCAACAAAGGGGAGACCGGGGTAAGTTGTTTCACCCAATGTTGGTTAGAAATAAAAAAAACAAACAACTAAAGAAGGCAATAACACTCTACCCATTACTATGTTACATGACTTAACCTGGTTAATATAATACTGCAATAAGCTTCTTTCAAAAATTAACTTTATTGTTGAAAATTTGATGTCCTGAGGATGGACAATAATGTTTCTCATTTGCACA
This sequence comes from Platynereis dumerilii, assembly GCA_026936325.1. Lineage (NCBI taxonomy): Eukaryota > Metazoa > Annelida > Polychaeta > Phyllodocida > Nereididae > Platynereis > Platynereis dumerilii. The sequence goes on from JAPTHN010000073.1 coordinate 1,810,444, forward strand.
ATATTATTGGCAATTAGGTGTCTCCAGCTTATTGCTGATGGTAGGTAGTAGGCCTATCTGCCATTTTGGGTTGTCAGATTTAATCGAGGATTTTTGGCAACTTATCTTATTTCTCATTTTTTGTCACTATTGGATATAACTTGCCTTAGGCATGATGTGATATAACTGATATTAAAGATAATATTCAATTAGACTTTCCAAAGAAACTTATATAATTCCAGTGTTTGCCACATTTTGCTTTGTTTGGGCATACAGTGTACAGCGTCAATTTTTGATGTGTTACAAGTAATATGTCAGTATAAGTTTGGAGGAACGACACCTTGTCAATCATTTGGCACATTTTTCCCACCTAAGGACAAGTTGTGCCACAATCACTACTTTTTATTTATGAGTAACTATGATCATGTTCCTTGTCATCTGTCTTGAAACCTGCCTAAATTATGCATGGGGAAAATGCTAAAAAGATTGGGACAACTTGCCCTAACCTCCCCAATCCGAGGAAACTCAAATAAAGACATAAGAAACAATTCATGTTTGAGCTATAATGCTGTTGTAACTTAGTTCCCTGCCTCCTTGTCCAACAAGAAAACTTGGCATCAAAACTATAATTGTTTTCCAACTTAACTAATTTTTTCTCTTCTATGAGTTATTGAAAATTTGGTATATCCATAAATTTGCTCATGTACAAATTTGAATACTCTTGCATATTGACTTTCTGACTGATATCTTTCAATATAAATCTTTTGTCCTAGAGGACTTTTTAATCACTTAAATACCAAAACTCTTATTTCATAATTATGATTTCGATCACAGTCAAAGCAGGCCTATTTCAATTATTGGGTTGGTTGATGAGAGAACAAATAATTAACATGTAACTCATTTGTAAGATAATTGTAGTTGTGTAGAATACGCGTTATACATTACAATAATTTATCTTTTCAGAGATTCATCAAAAATGCCAATGGAAATAGATGATCAAGGCCTCTTCTCCTTTATTTATGTACTTGGAAGAGGATGTAGGAATAAGGCAAAAGGTCAACATAGATCCAGGTGACCCGCCCAGTATGGAAATTGAACTCAGGATCCAGCGATTGGCAACTACGTGTGATACTTACTTTGCTCCCCGGACCAGAAATAACAACAACACAAAAGAAACTTACAGATGTTATGATAATTTTGTTTTAAGTCCTAATGTCATCCAATTGATGATTTGTACATCGCATGATTATTGAGAGTGAATATGTGCAGTTTTTAAGAAATTGTATAGATAACCAGAGTTCATATCTTACAAGACGTCTCTTAAAATAAAGTCTGATACAATAGTTTTGTGTGACATGATCAATGTATGATTCTGCATTTTGAGGTATATTTATAAAGATGTGAACATGTTAATCGTGCTGAAAGACAATTTCAATAGAAACGAAAATGCTACGGAGCATGTGAGTCTCATCAAATAGTGTGCATGTCTGTACGGTCGGAAATTTGGCTTCTAGAGTTTTACATAATTATGTATACCTTCTATTATCATCACGTATCTGAAGAATGACAAAGCTGATGTCAGTACAGGAAAATGAGCTTGCAGCAGAATATATTTTGAAGCCATGTGTTTTGCAAAATTAGTGATTGATGTCAAGTTATTCCAGACAATGATATCACTCTTTTATTTTTTCTCCATATCAATGATTTGGGCTCTTCCTCAGTATTAATATCTGCTTAAAACATTTGGCTTTAGTGAATAAATGAATTTTATGGTACTTTTGGCAACAACTATACCTACTACTTATGCTGGGTAGACACCACATGTTTGGGGTTCTGTCATGAATTTTTGCTTGATATGTAACAAACTAATCCATCAGAACTTAAAGTTGGTGGAATAATGACCAAGTAATTAAACAGAAACAGCAAAGGTAGTTGACTGATTGGTTACAGTCTCTTGCTCCATTGGAAGTCTGTACAAATATTGTTTCCAAAAGATACTTTTATTTCCCTTATTTAGAAGCTTTATTATAAATGAGCTCATTCATCATTTGGGTGACAGAGGGGTTAAGTGAACTGTCAAGAGCAAAATCTCAACTGGATGTCGTTTGGATGAGATGTTAAATTGGTGGCCCCTCGTATCAGTGTCTGTGCTTGGCAAGAAAAAGATCACTCAGATGCATGGGGTAAATGTGTTGAAGGCTCTCACTGTCCCTTTTCTATCTCATTAATCAACCCTTGTGAGCGCCCAGAACTGGGCTTAGAGAACTGCATTTACCATATCTATCTATCTATCTATCTATCTATCTATCTATCTATCTATCTATCTATCTATCTATCTGTATATATATATATCTATCTATCTATATATCTGTCTATCTATCTATCTATCTATCTATCTATCTACTGTCTATCTGTCCATTTGTCTATCTGTCTATCTATCTTTCCATCTTTCTATTTTTCTATCTGCCTTTCTATCTTTTTATCTATCCAACTATCTGTCAACCAATACTATTTCAATCAACCTATCTTTCTTCAAGAAACCCATCAATAATTATTGATATCTAATCTATCTATCTATGTATCTATGTATCTATCTATCCATCTATCCATCTATCCATCTATCTATCTATCTACCTATCTATCTATCTTTTATTTTTTTCTATCTTTCTGTCTTTCTATCTTCCTATCTTTCCATCTTCCTATCTATCTAGCTATCTATCTATCCATCTGTGGTTAATGCATTTTGAGCTTTTTTGGACCGCAATGCAATGCCTTTGAATGATGCTCAATTAAAAGGTTCAATTTTTATTTTAAATAATGAAAAATGCTATTTTTAGCTTGAAGTAGGATAAAAACACTAAAAAGGCCGAGACATCGATTTTAAAAGCAGAAATACAAATAAGGTGTCAATAAAGGCAGGTTTTTAAAATTTGGGTGAATGTTTTTTTTCTCGCTCAGTAAGACGCCAAAAATGGCTCAGTTTCCACCAAGACCCCATGGAACGAGGATTTAAATTCAAAAAGGTGCCCCCAGCATCATATAGTGCTACTTCTCTTCTTCATTTGACTTGTTTTTTATATTAGTGTTTTTATCATATTTTCAGCAAAAAATAACAATTTTCAATATTAAAGATACCGACATTAAAAAACATTTTTTATCAATCTGTTTGTCTATCTATTTATCTATCTATCTATCTATCTATCTAAGTAATGAACAAAAATAATTTTCTATCTTATGGATTCCAAAGGTCTTGCAAGGTCTATTTTCTGATTTCTTTCATTGGCTCAGTAATTTTGTTTAAAATCCTACAGTGCTTGTGCTAAAATTAGTTATAATATATAGAGCTTATAACCCATTCTATAAACAGATTAATATTCGTTATCATGAACTGACAAAAAAAAATAAAACTAACAATCTCAGTTTCTGTATTTGTGACACCTTTCACAAGTCATTGATATATAACTGGTAATTCTGTGAGCTTACTGAAAAGTCTTAATCATTACTGTCAAAACTATCTGTATGATTACTGAAATTCCAGTATGCACACAAATATTTTTTCTGTGAACTCACAGAGTGTTCTGGAAAAAAAATTTCCCGAAATGTCAGTAAATTGACAATTATTTTTTTTAACAGTGTGTTATTGCTAATGTAACTGCAATTTTGCATCTGTCCACTGCATAGTGTTACATTAGCAAAATTTGTCTATGTATGTAAATTATGTTAACGAACACATAATTAGATCCCAAATTTTTTCTGAACTGAAATCCAGGTCTCCCAGGAGCAGGCCAGGAGTGGAACCCTGTCGGTGATTTAATTTATATTGCAGTAGGATCGGCACACAAAAATTCCGTCCACCATCATTTATCGTTTTTACATTAGCCCAAGGCCATTTTTTTAGTTACTCTGATCTACCAATCCAACAGAAAACAGTTTTTACCCATGATTTTATTTAGTGCATTGACACAATAAATGATGTAGATTTCAGCTTTTTTTTGTCCTGCCAACTATCCTTAGAAAAAGCACCCTGAAAAAATCTGAGTAGCTACGAATCATTTATGTCTGGCCTTATCAAACTTGTGCTAATGTAACTTGTGGTAAGTTATTTTGCAGCTTTTTGTGAAATCTGCCCTGTCTATCAATGTAATAATGTATCAAGCTATGTAATAGTATGTATCATTGTATCAATCTATCTTTGAAATTATCATATGCCAATAGTGCAGTGTTCTAGAAGGCAATCAAGGGAACATTTTAAGACAAAAATGAGAAAAATCAGTAGGGAATTCTTTGAGATATTACCATCTAAAACTTTAGGTTTATCACTCTGTCATTTTTGTGATTTTAAGAGATCCAAACAATTTGTAATTGTCCAAAATCGTATCAAAATGATACTATTGGCAATGGCAGACATTTTGATTTCAATTCCTTAAACATTTGTAGCAAGTATGCATCATAATATTCATTCTCCCAAAGTCAGACCCTCAGTGCGAGCTTGCACAGCGAGGCTCTGACTCTGTTGATAGTTTTCCCTGTGATTTTAGGATGAATCTTCCAAAACAATTTTGGGATTAATATATATCTGTGACTGATCACACCTTAAATTGACAAACATCACTACTGATGTTGAACAATGAAATAAAACACACAAACTGACAACAAGAAACTGTCATCTGAAAGTTACATAAACTATGAAATGTATGATGAGTACTAAACACAAACACAAAAACTGTGAACAGTTCAGATGTCAATCATCATCAGGCATTTAATTTAGATCTGATTGGTAGTTTAGTTGGGTCTAATCTCTGGACAGCTTCATGGACAGTGATTGACTTAGTCCAAGTTTGATATTTTCAGAACGCATTTGTGCGCAAATTCTCACTGCTGAGTTTATGGAGGGCAGCCATTGTACATGTATCTTGGGGGATTTTTTAATACAGAGATAACTGCTTTCAGTGTTACAATGAAATAGATAATTTCCCATTGAAGAAAACTCCAACCCCCAAATTTTAGTTATTATTTTAAATTACATGGGGTTTTGCAGGTTGCTAATCTATGTATATCCTTGAAGAAACTAGCACAGGAGGCGCAAGCTATACACTCTAAAAAATGTCGGGACAAAATTGGTTTTTTAGATTCAAAATGTTTTTTTGAAAAACCAAATTTCAATGCAAAACCAACATGGATTTTTAGAAAAATCCATGTTGGTTTTTTGCATTGAAATTTGGTTTTTCAAAAAACCATTTTGAATCTAAAAAACCAATTTTGTCTGAAATTTTTTAGAGTGTAGTTTTATGATGTTCCATGTTCGTCACTGTGAGGTCCTAATGACCAGATAACCCCACCCATTCTCTCTCATCTTTCCCTTTGTACCCCTATCAAGAAAAGTATCCATGAAATTCATATCTGAGAGGAGTTTTAATTTCAACATTTACGCTAATTTAAGGCGTAAGTTTTACTTTTGAAGACGATATTTTACAATTTACACTTATAGCACCTTAAAATGATCCCACTAACAAATTGTCATGGTGCTGATATGACTCTAAATGCAGTTTTTATGGGACTTAATCGGGAAGAAATTTGCGCTAAAATAGACGCCTTTTAACTGGATTTTTAGGTCTTTGGAACATTTTGGAACAAAATAAAATTTAGAGTATGTTTAAGATGACATTGAGACCAGATAGTAAGCTAGTTACTTCAAGGTATATCTTTAATTTTCATGAAACGTGTATAAAAATAAGCTTGGAGTAAAAACCTATATTTATGACACAAGATTCTCCTTGCTCTTCTGAAATTGCCTCAAAGACCTCTGATGATCATGCATATCACTCTCAGGAAATTATTTTGCATTTTAAAAATGAGAAACTCAAATTTGTGAGTGGGGCAGATCTGGCGGAGTGCAACGGTTCATGTTTGATAGATTAAGCACCAAGCTTCATGTAACAGCTTCAATCATATAGACTAATGTCAAACAGGAAGAAACTTAAAAAAACAAATGGATCAGCAGACAACAGTTATCATCAGTATGCAGAGTCTGGAATGACATAACCTTGCTTGGGCTGTAACAGCCTCTCTGATTGTGCGACCACTTCCCTTCGCAACCAATCAGCTTGAAGCTCTAAAACCACACTTATTCCAGCCATCCAGGTCAGAGGCTCACTGGCAGAGCCAGCTCGAGAAGTGAGCCGATGACTACGGGAGAATGCATTATATTTGAATTTAACTTATTTGCATGTGATAAACACTGCCTGCTTTTAGTTCATGTACTGAAAATGACATTTTTTCTTTGTGCAAAATCACAACATACTGAGGAATCGTTCATGTGGGTGTGAAAATGAATCCACCTAAACTGAGTGTCACAGTTTCAATGCAATGTCACAGTATTTTATCTGGGGTTAGAGTAAGCCTTTCATCAGGGATACCCATGCAACCACAGCATCAGAGTTTGTTAGCCAATAGGCTGACAGTAAAACTACTCACCACAGTTTTAACATTGTTGTATTGAAGCAAGACTGTTGAAGTAATCCCAAGATCTATCACTTGCAATCACCAGTCTAATGTGACTAAAATGCAGCTTCATGAGCATTCGCACTGAGGTTTATTCACAATTGACCATATGGCCAGACACCATTTAACGTTGTGACTAAAATGGCAACTGTTTCCTCTCTTTTGTTTTTGACCACAAATAGCCACGAGCGGAAGTACCAATCATTGACAGACATGGTATTTCAGGGCTTGTAAATCAATTTAGAGGAAAAAAAATTTTTTTGATCTATTGCAGGGCAATATACAAAAATAATGACTGACTTGTGACCAGCTCTCAGCCAATGACAGCTCAGGTTTCATGGTGGAGGTGTAATAATACGATATCAACCGCTTTACATACAGTTTGTAAACAAATAGAACAACAATTTTGTGAATTAAAAACACTCATCCTGTTATTCTTAGGAATTGGCGTCAATGTGCCAAGTGACATATCATCAACACTCAACCCATGGATAATTATACTATTAGATAACTTCGCCAACATAGAGATTAACTTACTAGAACCAAATTTCAAATGTTTGCTATACAAACCACCATAACCATCATGCTTCCTATGCTTGAGTGCCTCAATGGCCTTTTTAACATCACAGTTTTGAAAAATTGCGACATAACATAAGTCATTACTATTAGAGTCAATGATGGTAAATCCGTCCAGGATGGTAAATCCGTCCACCCCCTCCTGTATGCATATAAATATATCTATTACCATTGTGTGACTTTTAAAAGCAAGGGAAAGTCTTTTTCAACTAATTTTGCCGTGTTTCTCGTGTTCAGAGCTTTTTTCAATCATATTTCAGGTCCATTTAACAACAAAGGACAAAAAACAATCAAATTCTGTGACGTCATCACAGCCATTTTTGATAATTGCAGGAGTGGGATCAGATAATATTATTGGCCTATTCCTGTCAACAAACAAACATTTATGAGGTAAAAATCTTTGAATAAGATGCAAAATTAAATTATTCTTGCAGGATTTGTAAAATTGTGACACCATGAAATGAAATACAATGGAAATAAAGGTGGACGGAATTACCATCAATATTTTGAAAGTGGCTTGATAGGAGGTTTGTAAATCCGTCCACCCACATAAAATTAACTTTTAAAGCACTTTTATCCTTTAAATAATAATAAATGGCATTCTTCTGATTACAGAAATTAGATAGGAACAGTTATTCCACTTTGGTTGGATTAAAAGGTTATTTAATTGTAATTGAGAGGGTCAATTGAAATTATTTAAAGTTAACTTAACCTCTATTATTTAATTCTTCTATTATAAGTGCAATCAGTAAATCATGATTCTAAAATCGATCCAAAAAACCTTTGTAAGACTTAATAAAATGCAAAACTTGAAAAAATAAAGAGATATGATAGTTGAGAGCTGTACTATGCCCAGTGGACGGATTTACCATCCTTGCTGGACGGATTTACCATCAAGGTGGACGGATTTAGGTGACCTGACCTTCAATCTTTGTTACCATGGTTTCAACCAAAATTATTTGAATACTTAACTTTTTTTGAGTGTTGATGATAAAACAGAATATACCCTTTCCAATGGACTGATTTTTATTTTTGTAACTCTTGCCATTTTCCTGGAAATATAGTTTCAGCCAAAAGTGGACGGATTTACCATCCTTGACTCTACCTTGTATCATGTTATTTACAGGATGAATCAATTCTTGGATTTCCAACTCATTATGGCTAATGTTAAACCTGCAAATAATTCGATGATATCTTTTTGATCAGTAAAACCATCAATATTACTAGAAACACATCTCGAGTTAACGTTAATCTTTTTAAACTCAGACCAAAGATCACATTGCTTGTTACTCTTAATGGTTTCAGCCATACGCCGGGATCTTATCCTGTTCTCATTAACTTTAACTTTTCTTACACATGTATAGCAGTCTGACCTAGTAAACTTTCTCATCTCAGCAAGTCGACCTCTCAGTGGCCTGCCTTCGGCCTTCCACAGATTGTGATAGTACAATGCTTCATCCCTAAGCGGTTTTCAATATTCTGAAAAACCAGGTAAAACGCGTTTCTTTTTTCCACATGTAACAACAGGGAAACATTTAATTGAGGCCTGGAGACAACCGTAATATGATTGTATACACCGCAGGCCAAAAGTTTGGAAACTGGACTAAAAAAAATTTCAGACAAAATTGGTTTTTTAGATTCAAAATGGTTTTTTGAAAAACCAAATTTCAATGCAAAAAACCAACATGGATTTTTTTTAATCGTAATCGATTACTTTCAGAAAGTAATCATAATCATTGCAAAGTATCGATTAATTCAAGTAATCGTAATCCTAATCATGAACGTCTATGGTAATCGTAACCGTAATCAATTACTTTCGGCAAGTAATCGCCCCATGTCTGTTGCCAGTAAAAGTAAATAATCTTGCCAAACAACTTTTTGCTGTTACTCCCAAGAAAATTGGTATAATGCAAATCAATTGCCAGGGATTCAAACCTTGATTTTTTGTCTTAGTTTAGTGAGATGATGAACCAGAATACTGGCATCCGGTCTGCAGGATTCAAAAATTTTATAAAGAGAGCTGCATTGGGCATAGTGAGACAGTTGGAGGTGGGGCACAGTGAGACATTTTAAAATACACTCGAAACGACCTGAATGTAAGGCATAGCTTATAATTCACTATTAAAAACAAAATGCCTGCTATAAACTACTGATTTTAGTGAGTCATATCCAAAGAGAAGCAACAGAAACAATTTTGATTAGTATGTAATAGGTGCGGCAGGTTAAATAAGTCGTGCATGGGTCCTGTGTGACGGAGTTTTGAAACATGCTCAAAAAAAGGACCTAAAAATCACCTAGCCAGCTGCTTTTATAAGAGTACAGTAGTTTCTGTGGCAACAATTGATAGAACAACTCTGCAGGGTCCTGAGGATCGACGGTTATGGCAACAGATGCCCTGTCTCACTGTGCCCCGCCTGCTGTCTCAATGTGCCCCGCACACGGGGCACAGTGAGACACTTAACGAGCATGGACGTTACTCAAAATTTCTCCAAGCTTGTAAAGGGTAGGAACCTGAAACTACTTGATAATATACCCAACGTCATTATCTATAATGTGGACATGATCTCACTTAACTCGTTACTGCCAACATTTTGGAAAACTTGAAAATAAAAAAAGTGTCTCATTGTGCCCTGCTCTCCCCTACCCTTTTTTAACGGTACTTTTTTGTGATCATAGTAGCTCCCAGTAGAGACATTTGGTCTACCAGTCATCGCTAATGTAGTGTCACCCGGAGACTATTTTTTTCCAGAGAAGTTCTTGTGTGCATTTCAATCAAAGGCTTCACTCTTCCCAAGATCATTTTCACTGAATTTCTTTAAAAAAATTCTGCTTATGTCATCACTTTGATTTTGAATTTTCTTAAAATAAAAATTTGTCTAAAAGGGCGATTTAAAAAAAAGCTTTTCAGAACAAAAAGGGTTCTATAAGCTGGGTTAGATAAGGAACCTTAAAAGGTTCATCATTCACTTTTGAAAAGGTTCCAACAACAAACAAAAAGCAACACTTATATAATCCAGCTGCACTGAACTCCCACAATGAAACCCCTTAACCCCTTTCCCTCAAATCGGGAGCACAGGTCCCTTTCATCAGGTCTTCCCACCAAGTATTGAACCTTTTCAATTCAGTTGAACCTTTCAAAAATTTAGAACCTTTTCTCGGCGGTGGGTTCGTTATATATACCATCAAGAGCCTTTTGTTTTAAGAGTGTATGAAATGAAATCGGTGTCAGTCAGTATATACACTATAGCTCATTTCACATTGGCAAATTGACAATTGCTCCACACCTGTTAGGAGTTATATTGATAAAAGTGTTACACTCCTGATGGTTCTACAATATTTGAAAAAGATGCAATTTTTACCAAATTACACAGAAGTTGATTGTCATTAGGTTTTCCTAATTTGTCATCCTATCTCAACGAAAGTGTTTTGCCACTTTCTATATATATGTATTTCTCATAAATGACAGTTTATCTCTGAACTTTTTCTATTGCGTACCCATTAGTGACTTCCTGTTTTTCAACAATTATGTCTCACTGCACAGCTTTCTGGTTGGTTAATGCACTTTTGAGCTTTCTTTAGACACTGAAAATATGTTTGACTAAGAAGTTAGTCAAAATGTCTAAGAACTTAGCCAGTTTGACGATGTCTTATATGACTAACTTTGGTTAGTCAAACTGACCAACTTGTTAGTCATATTGACTAACCAGGGTTAGCCTTTTTGACGATGTCTTATATGACTAACTTTGGTTAGTAAAACAGACTAACCTGCTCAAAGTCAGTCAAAAAGGCTAATGTTGTGTTAGCATTCTTGACTAACAGGGTAAGTCATAGGTTAGTCAAAGGTTAGTCAGTTTGACCAAGTCAAGTAGCAATGAAGTGAGTCAGTTAATTGAACTCGCTTTAGTGGTACCAGCTTGCTATGTACATTGGTCTTAAAATTATTAGAGGTGGTGTGGTCTTTTAAACAATTTAATGAACTATAATTGTCATATAATGATCATGTCATGATGAAATCATTATGAAAGAACAAAAAAAACAAAATAAACCTTTAGGTAATTCATAGTTAATGTAATGTTATTTTACCTGCAGATTGTTGCCATACATAGTAAATATGCAAATGTGTAATCAACTGTCTTTGACTGAAAGTTATGAAACTTCACAGAGTTTGTGTGGTGTAAATAGTGTACGTTCCTCTTCAAATGCAAAATTGTTCCAATATAAGTCCACAAATTTCAGTCAAAGTTTTCCTTTTTGCAGTACAGCTCTGTCAGGAAAATTATAAATTCTGTCTCCTTTCCTTCCTTGATATGACAATTTAAAATGGTTCATTGCATGTATCCATCATTGAAGAAAAACATCCATGGTACAGTTCAAGTCTTGCTATTTCGGTTTGAGGTGTATTTGTTAATTCCAGCTTTCATATTCATAATTATGAAATGTCAATACATCCTTCTGCTCTTGCATCGATATGCCGCTGCCCCATGGTAGACTTAATGGTCGAAATTATGCTGAAAGGGCCATCAAATGTGTGCTGCTATTCATTACTGTGCCGACACTGAAAACAAGAAGAGGTAATCAACTAATATTTGCGAAGAAAGGAATATCAAGTATAAACAATCAAATAAAAAAATCAATTTGAAAGTTAATAAAAAATTACAAGAAATTTCATTTTCCAAAAATAACACGATGCAGGATTGATAACATTACCCCTTCCCTTATCAGACGACTGATCTGCCTCGCCATTTTTACTTACCTACCTAGTCATTTTGACTAACCTACTTAGTCAATTTGACTAAGTTAATGAATGGAAAAAATATGGGTATATGTGCGTTAATCTACTGGTATTGAACCAAAAATGTCTTATTTATAGATAAATGGGGGCTAGAGTAAGATAATTTAAAGTAAAACCTACTTAGTCATTTTGACTAACCCACCTAGTCATTTTGACTAACATAACCGGATCCAGGGGGGGGGGTCGCCCCCCCCCCCGAAGGCCTTTATTCAGATAAACCCCTCATATTGCTATTTGGGGGAAAACAATTTTTAGAGACTCCAATGTTATAAGTATTGCTGTGCCCCCCCTATCAAAAAATCCTGGATCCGACCCTGACTTGTCTAATTAATTTAATATATAAAAATACAATTACGCAGGGAGAGCCCGGAGAGGAGTCATTGTGATAGTTGGAACCAAATTTTCACCTTGCATGGAAGGGGGGGGGGGTTGAAAGTCTTTCTAAAACATTCAGAATCATGTTGCATAGACTGACAAGACGGATCGATAAATACGCTATTTATCAACATTTCCCCACAATAAAGTATTTTCTTGTAAATATATCCGTGATCTAGAGGTAGAGACGAACAAAATGACACCAAAAGCAGCTCTGTAGCCCTATTAGAAGTGGTTTAACACTTACATTTAAGGTCCGTTTGCTTCTTCAACTGTCTTCTCCTTTCTGGAGCCATTTTTGAAATTAAACAGGAAATGACATGTGCGCATGTGCAAGATTGACTAACCATGTTAGACATTTTGACTAAGTGTGAATTTTTCTTAGACATTTTGACTAAGGTAAAAAATAAGTTAGCTTTTTTGACTACCTTAGTCAAAATGTCTAACTTGTCATAGTCTGCAATATTTTCAGTGGACTGCCTTGCAATTCTCTTAAATGATGCTCAATTACAGGCATTTGCGCAGTTCTGCTCCAAATATTTAGCATCAAGAATCTCAGAAAATATGTCAAGGGGGGAAAAATTGGGGGGGTGGGGGTATGTCACTATATTTTTTAATTATAAAACATGCTATTCTTAGCTTTAAACGTTATAAAAACACTAAAAGAACGGCCGAGGGATGAATTTTGACACTAGTAATGCAAATGAGGTGTCATATGAAAGCTGTGAAATAGCACTCTGGAGGCACTTTTTAAAATTTTGTTCTGTGTACTTCTTTTTTATTGCTTACTAAAGATGTCAAGAATGACTCACTTTCCATTAAAACCCCATGAAACAGGCATTAAAATCAAAATACAAAAAAGCGCCTCCATCATCATCTGGTGCTTCTCTGCTTTCATTTGACACCTTACTTGCTTTTCTACTATAAAAATTCATCCCTCGACCTTTTTTAAAAGTGTTTTTTCGGATTTCAAGCTACAAATAGCATTTTCCACCCTTAAAAAAATATATTATCTTAGATGCCTGATACCGAAAATGTGACTGCTTTTATACAGCAGCCTTTGAAGGAAGAGCAGGTTTGCCCTCAAAAAGCTCAGAAGTGCATTAACCAACCCGAGTGCAAAATCTAACTTCACGGTGCTTCTGACTTTGGTATGGTGAAAGCTATAGAGCAAACTTATTATCGCTTTCATGGCTATACAATCTCAAAGCAAAACGTTCCTTATGGTATATATATATAACGAACCTACACCCGAAAAAAAGGTTCTAAAATTTTTATAGGGTTCAACTGAATTGAAAATGTTCAATACTCGGTCGGAAAGCCCTGTGTAAGGACCCCATGCTCCCAACTTGAGAAAAAGGGTTTGAGGGTCATTCTACAGAAATGTTCCTATTCCTATCCTGAGGTTTCAAATGTCATTAAATCAATAATAAATGTCTCTTCATCACTTTTTTTAAGTTAGTGGTCGCAAGCAGGACCAAAGCAAAATTGTTAGGTGTTAATTTTTTAATTCATATATGTTTTTGATGGTATCTACTGGCCTAAAGTCGCACTTGTAGAGAAGCGCGGGGCATGCAGCCCCCCTTAACATCGAGGTGTGATTGACCTACTTTTTATGGTCGATTATTTGAATGCTTATGCTGTCAGGAAGGGATCACCTGACTCTACTTATAACTTGTGAAACAAATGTCTACCAATTTTAATAAAGGAGTTACAGCCATTTTTGTAAAAAAATTGCAAATGGCCTTCTTACCCCACCCATTGGGCAAGAAGCCCACACCTGCAGCTGGGATGCCATTATGTTAGAATAACAAGAAAAAGTATGTTGCTCTATCACAAGAAAAAAAAAGTTGTCTTCGCTTCGTGAGTGAAAAAAAAAGTTTGCCGCCAGAGAAAAATCCATAGCCCCAAACTAGTTCCACGTGGCCTAGTGGTTTAAGGTGCTTGATCGCGCTAATGTCTGGCTGTGAAGTCGTGGGTTCGACTCCAACTCCCGGAACTCCATTTGGTCTGAGCCTATGGGATATTAAATGGAGGCGGGTTAATTGTGTCCAGTATTCTATGCTGGGCCAACTGAAAGACCCTGGGCATCCCTGAATGAATAATATGTACCAGACTCCTATTCTTCTCATTGTGCACCCATCATCACACGGCGATCACCAACACTGGAGAATGTTACGGCATGGGAACCTTGGGCAATGTTCCTCTTGTCTCTGCCCAAGGGCACCGTACTATGGCTGCCCTGAGCCGTATCATTGTGGAAGGCTCATGCACCACAAATTTCGTGCCTGCATTGCAGTGCATGACTGACAATACACGCTTGATCAAAATGCTAGAATAATTTGGATTTGCGAGGTGTTGGGATTTCAAAGTCCTAAAATTGGTGATTGAATGTGTGGAATTGCAAAGATTTTATCCTCAGACATTAGATTTATGTATAAATGATATCATAAACCATTTTGTGCTGCTGAGAATTATTTGAAAATTTTCTTTGGGTGAGCGGGAATAATTAATCATTTTTAGTAAAAAATCATCAAAAATCGACTCATGGCTCAACAACACAGACACAAAATTTCAACATATGCAAAACATGCCTTCTTAATCATAATGTGTACAACCAAAAAACATAACAATATCATATTGAATTCCACATGCATTGACCTCAGCCTTCGCTTCACTTGACATGGATCAGCCAACCCGTTTTTTTGCCCGATATGATCAATCTTCAGTGAAAGTCATTTTCACATGAGTTGGCTGAACCTCCTTCTTGCATGCAGAATGGTCAAAGATGTCCCTATAATGTTATTTAGGTTCATATCGGGTGATGTTGCCAATAACGGTAATTCTCAATTTTCACAATTTTTGAGGTTTTGTGGGATTTGTGGTGCCCTAAAGGCTTCAGCATTGTCATGAATTAATGACCTGTTTCAACTGAAGTGTTCTCTATACTGAGGTACCCTATCCTCTTGCAAAAAAGTAGATAGGAGACAGCCTGGCCATTTCTATTCTGCGCTACCCGACACAAATTTCCGTCATAAATGGGTGACACTCAAAACAATCACTGAACCGCCACTCTGAGCTCTTGCAGCCATGAGGTAGTATTCAAACAATATCTGGCCATCTTCCCATAACACAAAAATCTCTCCATAAGCTCTGTGAAACATGTACCAGAATTTATTGACTGAGATGGAATTTACTTTAAAAATTCCCAAAATATTCCAGAATTTTTGTCAAGAGTGTACACTTCTATTCGGCACTACCTGGAGGGAAACTGATACCTCAGTCTAGAAAACTTCTTCTTCTTCTTTGTTGTGCTCACGTCCGTGAGGACTCTGCACTCTCCAATTTAGTCACTCCCCTCCAGGTGTCTCTGTTCCTTGCCAATTCTCTTGCCTCTTCTATATCTGTAATATTAAATTCTTTCTAGAAAACACCTCAGTTTAAACATTTTATTCATTTATTGCAATGCTCAAGCTTGTAGGCCACCACAAATCCAACTAAACCTTGAAAATAGAGAATTTGCCATTATTGGCAGCTTCACCCAATATGAACCTAAATAACATTATAGGGACATCTTTGACCATTCTGCATGTAAGAAGGAGGTTCAGCCAACTGATCTGACTCATGTGAAAATGCCTTTTACTGAAGAATGGTCATATATAGTATATACAATATACAATACAATACAATACAATATCGGTCAAAACGATGCAAAAACAGGTTGGCGGGTCCATATCAAGTCAAGTGAAGGCTGAGGTCAAAGCATGTGGAATTCAACATGATATTGTTATCACTGTAGATTCATCTATGTCTGTTTGTAAATCCATTTGAATATTTAACTTTTCATCAGACATAAAAAATTTGCTCACCTTGAGCTTTCAGCTACTTCACATAGCCTTGTTCACAAGTTAATGGTGACTGGCTGTGTTGGTGTTGTTAAACAGAGACGGGGGCCGCTACCAACTTCCACATATCTGGGACAGTTTGTTGAGATCTGAAGCTGTGAACAACACCAACACAGCCAGTCACCATTAACTTGTGAACAAGGCTATGTGAAGTAGCTGAAAGCTCAAGGTGACCAAATTTTTTATGTCTGATGAAAAGTTAAATATTCAAATGGATGATATTGTTATGTTTTTTGGTTGTACACACAAGATTAAGAAGGCATGTTTTGCATATGTTGAAATTTTATGTCTGTGCTGTTGAGCCATGAGTCGATTTTTGATGATTTTTTACTAAAAAGTACCAATTTTTCCCGCTCACCCAAAGAAAATTTTCAAATAATTCTCAGCAACTAAAAATGGTTTATGATATAATTGTTGCATAAATCTAATGTCTGTGGAGAATATCTTTGCAATTCAAGACATTCAATCACAAATTTTAGAACTTTGAAATCCTAACACCTTGAAAATCCAAATTATTCCAGCATTTTGATCAAGAGTGTATTTACAATTACAATTACAATTACAAAAATAATTTACGATTGGGGGAGTGGGAGTTTTGCCAAGGAGGTACTCACTTTTCACACATGTTCCAAGGGGGTACTAATTTTTTACAACTTGTCTAAGGGGAGTCCATGCATAGGCCTATAGTGCAATTTTCAAGCCTCATATCCAAAAATTAATGCAATATGTAGAAGTCGATTGATATACCATAAAACGGGGTAAAGTTGGCAATACGGAGTAAAGTTGGCAAGCTATTTTGACCCATTTATGGCAGAAATGCCAACTTTTCCTTACAGACAATTATGGCAACTTTGCCAAAGACACCTGTGTCAGTGAGGAAGTTTGGCATTTCTTCCATTAAGCGGGTCAAAATAGTGTGCCAACTGTACCCCAGATGCCAACTTCACCCCGTTCTACTGCACTGATGAAATCAATTCTTACCGTAAAGTGAGATTAGCAGGTGATCAATGGTTTGCCAAATGAACCAAAGATGCTGCGAAGATCAGAAGTTGTGTTTCCACCAAGAGAGATCAGCTGCACCAAGACGCAAGAAGAGCCAACAACAGTCTTTTTATTTATGTCGAAACTTGGGCAAACCTGCATGAAGCATTTGCATTGGCCGGTGTCGCAAGCATAAATTAAAATACATGCATGTATCAGCCATGCTCAGTAAAGGACTCCTATTACTGACTTGCACTGGGGGGGGGGGAAGGTTGGTCTAGTAGTAGAGTGTTAGCCTGCCAATCGTTGAGTCCGGGGTCCGAATACAGTTCTTGCCCGGTCACCTGGGCCTATATTGGACTTTCATTCATCCTTTGCCTCACTGCTGTGTCCTCCTCCAGTCTTTGCGAAGATCCAAAATGCCATGCCGGACATTCGGTCCTGCAAGTTGCTAAATTTGGCCGGACCGAAGGAATTCTGCCGCACCGAATAAGTGCTATCGCAACGATGAAATATCAAATTTCAGTTTATGGAAACCATAATTTAAACTCATACAAAATTTTGTTAAAATTCATCAATTTTGATGCAATTATCCAGCCTATATAATATAGTAAATAATTATATCTCATTAGTCTAATTAGCTTGTCAATTTTGCTGATTCAATGCTATAACCATCTTATTAAGCATTGCAATGCTTTCCCAGTTCCTCTTTAAAAAGATGCATCTAGACGTTTAAATCGTCAGAATACGACGTTTATTGAGGGATCTGCAGGCAAAATGCATGCGGAATCCGAATTGTACGCACTTTTCCCGCAACCGCTAGCCCGCAAGTGCTGCCCGCATTTTACATACGACGTAATGGCGCACGCTGTGGAAGCGTGGGCTTGCTGCTCGCAATATAAAACGATTTTTGCATGATATTTGAATTATTTGACACTGTCATCCCTCGGACATTCGGACCGGGAGTTGAGGAAGGTTTGTCGGACCCTGTTGAAAACTGTCGGACAGGTCCGGCGGACCAGCGATCTTCGCAAAGACTGTCCTCCTCCTGTCCTAATTAGCCTGACAAGTTCATAAATACAGGATGTAAAGCCCCCATCATCCATCTATCCAATACTACCTACACTGCAGGCCAAAAGTTTGAAGACGATATCTTGCTCACCAATGGTTCAGCGCTATACACCAATCTTTCTGCATATATTTTAAGAATTTTCGACTGGGAGACCATCGAACTTCATAACGCCATCCGCGGCATCTATATAGACCTGCTGAAGATCCATTAGATATATTTATGTAACGATATGCTTGCAAAAAGGTATTTTGAACTGTTGACCCGCAGCTGACTGCTAATTCAGGTTTTCGGCCGATTTCCACCACAACAAGTGTGACAAATCATAATTTTTTTTAATTATAGTCAAAAAGATGACATTAAACACAGATGTATAGTTGTAAAGAGCGTGAAGAATATTTTGATATGGAAAAAAGATGCCTCACTTTCAAATGCACTCAGGAATTAGAAATTATAACAACCAAATTTATGTGAAATTTTTATAAGAGTCTTGGAAAGTTGGTCACACACTCTAAAAAATTTCGGGGCAAAATTGGTTTTTTTAAAAATCCATGTTGGTTTTGCATTGAAATTTGGTTTTTCAAAAAACCATTTTGAATCTAAAAAACCAATTTTGTCTGAAATTTTTTAGAGTGCAGTGACACCAATATGGCAATGAAAGGGAGACCAATTCTGTACACTGGGAGACCATTTGGTCTCCCAGTTACTATGTTAAAAAATGCACAGATCATGAATTCCATGAAAAAGTGGAACTTTTGAGGAATATCACCTTTCTTTATAGAAAGTGACCTTGCGAACACAATTTTCAATATATTTACATGAAATAAAATTGTTTTTAATATTGATCATTTTGGTCCTTTTTTACTTTTATTCATTTGTAGACTTTAATGTTGGTTAGATTGTTATCTTTAAGATATTGATGGAAATTACATCCAAAGTATGACTCCGAGATAAATGATGTAAATTAATATACATCATATGTAATGAGGTTAACACAGAGTAATAGACGGGACAGAGCCACCGGCTCACCGAGCGAAGCGAGGTGTCTCGTCCCTTATGGCTATCAGGCGAGTGGAGTGCTCCAGATGGTTCAATCAAAAAAGTGATTCAGACATCCCATAATATGATCCTGGCACTTGCTTCTCTTCACGCGTGACTACAACGTGACTACCTTCTTCTTCTTCTTCTGTTTGATATTTCGCCAACAAAAAAAAATGTCCGAAAAAAAAATTTCTCAAAAAAAAAAAATTCCAAGAAAAAAAAAATTCGGAAAAAAAAATCATCCAAAAAATAAATGTAAAAAATTTTCCAAAAAAAAAATTAAAAAATCTTTGAAAAAAAAAATTACAAAAAAATTAACAAAAAACATTTTCAAAAATTACACAAAAAAAAAAATTCCCAAAAAACATAATGCAAAAAAATAATGCTTGCCATTTACCTATGAATATTGTCAACCAATCGAGTATTTACAAGTCCCGTCTTCTATGCTGCGGCATTATCATATTAACTTTGGTATATCACCGAGAAATATTTTAGAAAAAATCCAAAATTGTTTCATTTTAGTAGAAAAATCGGCTTGGGCATTAATGATTTTACTGCCCTCAGCTGCCAGTCATTAATCCCTGGTAATGCCCTCCAAAAAAAACATTATTGTATAATTAACGCTCGCGAACTGGGCGTTAATGGCCAGACAATGCCCTCTAAAACGATAATAATTGATGAGATGGGAGAGAGAGCGGAAGTCCTCAACATGTTACACATATACCCCATGTGAGGGATCTTTTACTTGCTCAGGATAGACACTGATACAAGGGGCCACCAATTTAACGTCACATCCGAACGACATCCAGCTGGGATTTTGCTCATGAAGGTACACTGAAAATTTTGGGTTCCCCACCCGGGGTTCGAACCCATGCAGGCAAAAACCTTCAGCGGAGCAGGGAGTCACTTAAGCCACTGGGCCACCCAGCTGCTTGATTTGCACGTGTTCGGTCCAAACATGGAGACATTCGCCATTTCGAATGTACATATAGTTCGCCCACATTTTTTCATTATTAAACAGGTGAACGTGAAGATAACTTGTTCAGACTGCCTTTGTCATCCACATCAATCTGCATGAAATAATTCACGTTGCCTGGCTTCGTTGCAGCACAAACTTTTACAATTAACTTGTGGATAACTTCCAAATCTTTAACAGCTTTTGCTATTTTGGGAACTACAGATAATACACCATTATTTTGCCACTGGGCTGGTTCAATACTACATTCATTGTTATCAAAACATTAATGACATTTTTTAGATTTATATGCGTATGTAGTGAAAAAACACCATATCCGGTGGGGGATCCAGAAAATTCTGGTGGGCTATCACAGTGAGGGTATCAGCAAACTTAGTGTTAGGGTCGGGACAACTTCTACAAAGCAAGAAAAAGAGATGCAAACAAGTAGCTATGACAAATGTACAAAAAATGAGGTTTAATATTCATAGAGGGATCCTCAAAATGCGCTGGGAGAGCTAATACAACATAGCATATCGTGAACCAACAGGTACACAGAGTTGTCAAACAGAAATTGCTAAAATTTAAATTATTGGATTCATTTGCCACTTAGGAGTCTCATTGATACTATTTGACAAATACACAGAGCATCAAATTGCAATTGATAGTCATAGAACCAGAACTCCCATGGCCACAGTTGAGAATGCTTTCCATGGACAAATTGTTAAAATTATTTTCCAGATGAAGGGTTGAACATTGCTCAAGATATGCATGTCACGCTAAAATGCTCAAAAATGGCCATTTTTTGGATGTTCAAGACCTCAGATATCTGGAACCAATGCTCCGACTGCCCTGAAATTTGTAACATTTACTGACAAAACAGCTTACAACATAACAAGGTGCCATTGGATGTAACATACGCATTTTGCATGGTTTTGTTGGAGATACAATGCTGGCTTCACCTGAAATACGCAAAAATTTGCACCAGGCCTTAAGTTACATTTGTACAACAATTTTCATGACTGTACATTGAGTGCAGTTTGTATAGCCCTGGCCTAAAAATTTGAGAGACATCTGAAAACCTGTGGTGACCCCAAAATGATCTGCAGCTTGCTGCTGGTCATAATTACTACAATTTTCACAGAGGCTCGTCAAAATGCGATATGAAATGTTCAAATATTGACACATGTGTCAATCAAACTCATAATTCAAACTGACATATCAACCAATCATAGTTTTGGTGTCAAAGAAGACTGAATGGTTAACAGCAAGAAACCACTTCAGCAGAGCCTTCAGTGATTAAGTCAGACACACCCCCATGGGTGACCAATGAACATGGATTCAAGCATGTTATATAAATGAGGACGATTACGTCTATTCACGCATTTCTGTCAGTCGTACAGATACGATTCTAACTGCAATAGATAGATCTCTGAGAGAGCTTTAAAATGATAGGTCGTAGCCCTCTGAGGACTGGATAGTTCTCTCGCAAATCGCCGTAAAGGGGACCTGCTAAAAAGCGGGTTGAAAAAAGCGGGGTAGCGGGTAGCGGGTGGACGCAAAATAAACACAGGAAACAATAGGAAGCACTCAGAACAAACAGAGGATTATTCAATGGACACTAGTACAACATACCTGCCTATTTTACCCCTCTATCCCCGCTACTTGCAATCAGCTTGCAATGAAGTAAAAGCCAATCTATGAAAGTGGATTGCACTTTAAGTGCAAATTATGTGTGGCTGTCACCCAGGCCTCACATCATTGACACTTCTTTTGTAATTGGCTTTATTTGCCACCAGCTTCTCATGATTGCAGGCCTTGCTGCTGGAATTCCTAAATTTATACTTTTTTTTATTTTAGAAAAAGTCAAATTAATATAAATTTATGTCAAAAGAGATAACAGTATAAAAACATGTACAAACATACAATAAAAACAGGATATCACAGACTGAAGGTTAAAATGATAATGTGGTACAAGTTAAATAAAATAAAAGTAAACAAGGTAAAAACTAAACAATAATAAAAACAAAAAAGATAGACAGGTCTACTGCAAATGCTAAACAAGCACCTGTAGAGAGAAATGGAATGCAGGCAGGGAAATAATTTTATTGTTTTAACCAATTCTGTGTTTTGCTGCTGATTAATAAATAATATATTTTTTTTCTTAAATATAAGTCAAAAGACTGGATATATTTAATTGAAATTGACAGGATTACTTGCCCCCAAAGCCATTAAGAACTGATTGCCATTGAGAGTTGAGACAGTAGGCCTAATTGGCAATTCACTGCCTGGGCCATGCATTGCCTCAATTGCCCAAGCATGATTGCCTGACACTTAGAATTGAGTGGAGAGAACTGGGGAAGGTAGCGGATGAAGCTACGATGGAGGGGTAGCGGATGGTGTTGTAGCAAGTAGCTTCTGTGTTGTATCAGAATCTACCCGCTGCCCGCTACCCGCTTTCTCCTAGCCCGCTTTTTAGTAAATCCCCCGGTAAAGATTTTAACTGGGCGGAAATACTGCTCGCTGATTGGCTATGACGCTCATGATGTAAATCTAAGATAATACGCCGAAATGGAGGGATTCGTCTAGGGTAGATTCTCTGGGTGCAAGAAACAAACTAGCTTTATTTCTGTTATGTTATGGTTTGTCTCACAGTTTGTTATGGCTATATTCACGGTTATGGTATATGTTAATTTCTTTGTATTAAATTGTATTGTATACCTCAGATTCATACTGAGAATGCCTGCAATGTATTGCCACAACATGTCACATAGGCTTCCATATATGTCATGCAATAAATATTTCTATTTGCAATTTCTCATTTATTTTCCAGTCTCGAACCCAGCGCTTAGTGGGTATTGTTTGTAAAGTGGCATGCCGCAATAAATGGCAATATCAGGGCTAAAATAAAGAGATTTGTCTTGATAGTTTAAGTCCAACATTAAAAATAATGTGCAAGCACTTCAAGTGGCGCAGACAGTGCATGGTTCAACACAGGCACACCACTCACGGATATACTAAGGAGAAGAAAAAGAGGAAGGCATGGTTGACCTTTGACCCATGAAAGCTAGCCCATTTTAGTTTCTTTATAATTTTTTCCCTCACAGAAGGGCACCAAAAGTGACTGGTCAAAAGGTAAAAACCTACGGAGAACGTAGAGTAAATTTGAATGAGATTGATGAAAGAAAGTGAACTCCAGAGTGCTAACGAGATTACATGAAATTCTTGGGGTAAGAGCAGCTATGCTGCTAAAAATAAAAAATTTTAAGCAGCACAGACAGTGCATGGTTCTAACACAGGCACACCGGTGACGGATATACTAAGGAGAAGAAGAAGAAGAAGGCATGGTTGACCTTTGACCCATGGAAGCCAGTCCTTTTTAGTTTCTTTTTTTTCCATCACAGAAGGGCACCAAAAGTGACTGGTCGAAAGTTAAAAACCTACAGAGAATGTAGAGTAAATTTGAATGAGATTGGTGAAAGAGAGTGACCTCCAGAGTGCTAACAAGATTGCATGAAATTATTGGGGTAAGAGCAGCTGTGCTGCTAAAAATTGTCTGAGATCCCCTCAATGGAAATCAATGAGTCAACTTCCACGCCAATTCCTGCAACATTTCAACTCCATGGACTCAATTTTTTTGCAGTCAATCCTCTTTAACATTTTAACAAATTCAAAGGAATCAATTTTTTCTGCATTTTTCCTTTTCATGAAAGTTTGCTTTCCGAAGAAGTATCTTTTTTTTTTAATTCAAGCGAGTAAACCAGTTCTGAAATTCTAAATCAATCAGAGATTTTCAAAACAATTTATATTATTGTTTCAACACAAAATGTCTTTCTTTGGTCTCAAAGGTTTCTTGTAATTTTTAAGAAAGTTGGGTACTTAATAGGTATGCATGCATATTGGTACCAATTTTGCATATTTGTAACTCAATGACAATCTTATAATAAAAGAAATACGTATGTCTCCATTCACAAACATTATTTTTATTGATTATGAGAAGTTGACATTTACAATTAGATTATCAGACAACAATGAATATGTTTTTACAAAATGTTTGATATCACTATGACAAAATACAGTAGTCAACCTTGAAGTGGATCAAGAATTTTCATCGTAGCAATTCTGACATCAGTTGTTGTTGCTGCATAATGTTGCGTGAAATGTTAACTTTGATATCTTAGTAATGTGCTTGAACGAGATTATTAGGCTTCACTGACTTTGATGGTCACCAGACACGATTGTTTGAAGCAAGGTGCAAAATGACTTGTCACACACTAGTGAATACACATAGCAGCACCAAAATAGAGTGGTGATTTCAGAGCCTTGGTCACTCAAACAATGTCGAATTGGACCGAAGGAACCTAAACTGTGAAAATGTTAAAAAAAGAAGTCCTCAATTGTCTACTAAATATGATTGAAAAACAAATTTTCTCCAGTCACTTGATGAAGTATGCCCCAGACGGTGGCTCCCCCGCTTGGTGAAATTGTTCATATCCATTGGAAATGCCACAATTTTTTGAAAAACAGTGAATGTGGAACGTCAAATCAAAAGTTGAGCTCAATTGAGTTAACAAAACAATGCTTGGTTTATTGCACAGTAACTGTTACAAAAGAAATGATAACCTGTTTTTAATTAAGGTCGCCATTGCTTATTAGTGTTACAGACCATTTTGCACCTTGTGACAAACAATCATCGTTTTGAAGGGTAAGAAATTAGTGAAGCATGAAGTTTTGTCGACCAAAACATTGCCAAGACATCACACCAACATACTGCACTAAGAATATTTACTCATATTTTTTTTGTGTTAATATAAATTATATGAAAAATATTGATCCACTTCAAAAGTTGACTACTGTATTACATTAATTAACAATATTTTTACACCTTCAAAAAAAGCTACAAACAAATTTTTACAGGAAACAATTCCTAAGACGTAAAAAGGCCAACTGTGCCCTTTAGTGGTCCCCCAAAATTTTTTAATAATTTAAACAAAATATCGCATTAACAACAATTATTTGTATAATTTTCCTTCAAGAAAAAAATTGCTTATATATCTTTGGAAATTTATCAAGTCATTTAATCCGTAAAACAGCGAGCAACAATAATAAACCTTTGTTGTTTGGATTAAATTACTTGATCACTAATACAGTTTTACCTAAGTCATTTTTCAAACATAACGTCGATGATAACGAGACCAACTCAGCTCTTAAGTGGACCCTTCAGAATTAAAAATAGGTTTAACACAATGTCCCATTAACTATAATCATTCATACAATGTATAACTTCCAGAGTCATAACTAAACTTATGCATTTTTACAGAAATTCATTTTTTCAAGCATAGCGAGACCAACTCGACTCTCAAGTGGACCCTTGTTGTTATACAATACTCCTTCCAGAGAGCGTTACTTATGCCTTTTTACAGAATATCATTTAAACAATATATTACTTCAAAAGAACGTTACTTATGCCTTTTTACAGAATATCATTTAAACAATATATTACTTCCAGAGAACGTTACTCATGCCTTTTTGAAAATATATCATTTAAACAATATATTACTTCCAGAGAACATTACTTATGCATTTTTACAGAATATCATTTCAACAATATATTACTTCCAGAGAACATTACTTATGCATTTTTACACAATATCATTTAAACAATATATTACTTCCAGAGAACATTACTCATGCATTTTTACAGAATATCATTTTAACAATATATTACTTCCAGAGAACATTACTTATGCATTTTTACAGAATATCATTTCAACAATATATTACTTCCAGAGAACATTACTTATGCATTTTTACAGAATATCATTTCAACAATATATTACTTCCAGAGAACATTACTTATGCATTTTTACAGAATATCATTTAAACAATATATTACTTCCAGAGAACGTTACTTATGCCTTTTTACAGAATATCATTTAAACAATATATTACTTCCAGAGAACATTACTTATGCATTTTTACAGAATATCATTTAAACAATATACTACTTCCAACGAACGTTACTTATGCCATTTTACAGAATATCATTTAAACAATATATTACTTCCAGAGAACATTAATTATGCATTTTTACAGAATATCATTTCAACAATATATTACTTCCAGAGAACATTACTTATGCATTTTTACAGAATATCATTTAAACAATATATTACTTCCAGAGAACGTTACTTATGCCATTTTACAGAATATCATTTCAACAATATATTACTCCAGAGAACATAACTTACGCATTTTTACAGAATATCATTTAAACAATATATTACTTCCAGAGAACATTACTTATGCATTTTTACAGAATATCATTTAAACAATATATTACTTCCAGAGAACGTTATGTATGCATTTTTACAGAATATCATTTAAATAATATATAACTTCCGGAGAACATTACTTATGCATTTTTACAGAATATAATTTTTAAAAACAATATATTACTTCCAGAGAACGTTACTTATGCATTTTTACAGAATATCATTTCAACAATATATTACTTCCAGAGAACATTACTAATGCATTTTTACAGAATATCATTTAAAGACGGGGGGTGAGGGGTACCAATATACCCGGGTACAGCAATTAAATGAGATTCGTCTTCTCATTGGATAACTAGGATTGGGTTTTGACCAATCATATGGCTTTAATTGCTGCTATATTTCTAGTGTAGTGGTCAATGTACCATAACTTTGTTAATAATGCTCTGATTTGAATGAACATTTCAGAATTTATGTTAAGTGGCATATCATACATTTTTCTTAAAAATAAACATTATTATCTGCATTATTCTAAGTTTTTAGTTTTTTAAGAATTGCTGATTGCTGCTAATGATGGGTAATTAAACTGTAATTAGGGTTTCTAACTTCAATGTAATTCGGAATTCCTTTGAAGTGGACCGTCCTAATGACCCTCAAGTTGTAAATGTTCATAACCAATCAGCTCACGGTAGAACATGTCCAATTTTTTGCTAACATTTTCACTAAAATGCTATTTTTATGGTCTTACAATGTCCCAATTTGCTCAAAACTACATTAATGTATTTCTTCGTTACGAATTATGATGTGGTTGAAAATTGGAGGTGTTTCATGCAGTACTATAACTGGTATTGATGATTTTACCCGAGGAAAATGGACATGTTGACTGTTTGAGTGCCAGAATCAGAATGAAGGCTACCTGGATTGGGTCCTTTTATAGGTGGTCCCCCGTCTTTAAACAATATATTACTTCCAGAGAACGTTACTTATGCCATTTTACAGAATATCATTTCACCAATATATTACTCCAGAGAACATAACTTACGCATTTTTACAGAATATCATTTAAACAATATATTACTTCCAGAGAACATTACTTATGCATTTTTACCAACATTATTTAAACAATATATTACTTCCAGAGAACGTTACTTCCCTATCAGCGTGCCTCGGCGGCCCAACGTCGGCCCAAAGCTGCTCCGATGCTGCTGACATCGGACCAACGCCGGGCCGACACCGGACCGTCGAGGCACGCTGACAGGATTATGCATTTTTACAGAATATCATTTAAACAATATATTACTTCCAGAGAACGTTACTTATGCATTTTTACAGAATATAATTTTTAAAAACAATATATTACTTCCAGAGAACGTTACTTATGCATTTTTACAGAATATAATATATTACTTCCAGAGAAAATTACTAATGCATTTTTACAGAATATCATTTAAACAATATATTACTTCCAGAGAACATTACTTATGCATTTTTACAGAATATCATTTCAACAATATATTATTTCCAGAGAACGTTACTTATGCATTTTTACAGAATATCATTTTTAAAAACAATATATTATTTCCAGAGAACGTTACTTATGCATTTTTACAGAATATCATTTTTAAAAACAATATATTATTTCCAGAGAACGTTACTTATGCATTTTTACAGAATATCACTTAAGAACAATATTACTTCCAAAGAACATTACTTATGCATTTTTACAGAAAGTCATTTTTCAAACATTGCGAGACCAGCTCGGCTCCCAAGTGGACCCTTCGAGATTAAAATTAGGTTTCACAAGATATACCATTAACAAAAATCATTTACAATATTACTTCCAAACAACATGACTATAATGCATTTCTGCCGAAATTCATTTTTTAAACATAGCGAGACCAACTCAGCTCCTAAGTGGAGTTAGCATAATTTAAAATCGATTTCACAAAATATCTCATTAACCATAATCATTTATACAATATTACTTCCAGAGAACATTACTAATACAGTTTTACCAAAAGTAATTTTTCAATCATAGTGAGACCAACTCAGTGCTTTTAAAAGTTGACCCTTCAAAATTTAAAATATGTTTCACAAAATATCCCATTAACAACCATCATTTATAAAATAATACTTCCAGAGAACATTACTTATTTATTTTATAAAGCTCATTTTTCAAACATGGCGACACCAACTCAGCACTTTTAAATATAGATCCTTCAAAATTAATAAAAGGTTTCCATTAACAACAAAATATTTATTATTTTGCACATTCTTACAGAAAGCCATTTTTCAAATATGGCAAACCAACACAGCCCTTAAATGGACCGATTATAATTAAAGATAGGTTTCATTAAATATCCCATGAAAAAAAAACATATTCATACAATATAACTTCCAGAAAACATTACTTACAAGTTTATACAGAAAGTTATTTTTCAAATATGGCAAGAACAATTCAGCCCATGGACCCTTCAAAATTGAAAAATAGGTTCCACAAAATATCCCAGTACTTAACAACATCGCCATATTACATTTCAACAAATATTACTTTCACATATTTACCAGGGAAATAGTTGTCTTGACAAAAGAAAATATCCTGAATAACATCAAGTGGAAACTATGGGCCATTGAAAGGCCCTTCTATGTCTCTTTAGTTCACTGCAGGCTCATCCAAAAAAATGCATTTAAAAAAATGCAAAAAAGCGCATTTATACTCAATTTGCTTTACAGTCTGTAAACTTGGTATGCAAAAAGAGTGGACTGTTGCCCCGTGAAAATGGCGCTTTATCAGTCATCACTTTCAATGTTAATTTGATTTAAGGAGACTGCAATCCTGCTTGTTGGTGACAGGCAAACAAAATGATTACGCATCTGATTTTCACTCTAAAATCAGTTATGGCAATTGAAATGGCCTTCTCTTGATCATGACTAATCAAACGGCCTCTATGTTTCCCATGTTGAATGTAAAGAAAATGACACTTGATCGGCTATAATGAGTCACATAGTGTAAAAAGTCAACATGAACCAACACTCATGTTTTGCATATCAAGTTGACAGTCATAAGGGTGTCCACAGTTGTGTTTTAAAATCACATCTATATCATTAAATAATGTGATTGTCATTGAAACAATCAGCATTGTACTTTGATCCGTCACCTAGAAGTCTTACATCGGGGAATAACTTTCATTTCCCAGCATGGTTTACTTAATTGCACCCTATTCTCTGCACCCTGTTATTTTTTTTATTCTACCTATTTCCTGAGCAACTGCCTCATGTTTTCCCTGAACTTCTTACTTACAGCCACGAATAAATAAAAGTTTATGGAAAAATTTGTTATGTACAAACACCGGGTGACCACAATAAACAGCTGCATAAAAGCATAGTCTCTTCTGGTCTCGATCTTGTAAAATGCAGACACAAGCGTTCTCAAAGCAATCGGAATCAAGAAAATGAAAAACGACAAGGTCACGACAAAAAACAGGCGTGTCATTTGCTTTTCAATATCTGAGGTAGCTGATTTTGGTTTCAAATGAGTTTTATGTTTCGCAACAACTTCAGAGAGTTCAGAGGCTGACAGAACCTGTTCTCTGGCATCCGATGAGTTGGATTTTGGCATAACATGGCTCATTACATGTTCTTCGATTTCTTCATTTTCATTTGTGACATGAGGCTTTCTGGGAAGATGCATTGAAGATATGATTCATCAGCATATCTTGCAGCTGCACTCCTGTGCGATCCTTCAGCAAAATTGTCTCTTGCAGCTGCACTCCTGTGCGATCCTTCAGCAAACTTGTCTCTTGCAGCTGCACTCCTGTACGATCCTTCAGCAAACTTGTCTCTTGCAGCTGCACTCCTGTGAGATCCTTCAGCAAAGTTGTCTCTTGCAGCTGCATTCCTGTGCGATCCTTCAGCAACATTGTCTCTTGCAGCTGCACTCCTGTGTGATCCTTCAGCAACATTGTCTCTTGCAGCTGCACTCCTGTGTGATCCTTCAGCAAACTTGTCTCTTGCAGCTGCACTCCTGTGTGATCCTTCAGCAAAGTTGTCTCTTGCAGCTGCACTCCTGTGTGATCCTTCTGCAAAATTGTCTCTTGCAGCTGCACTCCTGTGTGATCCTTCAGCAAAGTTGTCTCTTGCAGCTGCACTCCTGTGTGATCCTTCTGCAAAATTGTCTCTTGCAGCTGCACTCCTGTGTGATCCTTCAGCAAAATTGTCTCTTGCAGCTGCACTCCTGTGAGATCCTTCAGCAAAGTTGTCTCTTGCAGCTGCACTCCTGTGTGATCCTTCAGCAAAATTGTCTCTTGCAGCTGCACTCCTGTGAGATCCTTCAGCAAAAATGTCTCTTGCAGTTGCACTCCTGTATGATCCTTCAGCAACATTATCTCTTCCAGCTGCACTCCTGTGTGATCCTTCAGCAAAATTGTCTCTTGCAGCTGCAATCCTGTGCGATCCTTCAGCAAAAATGTCTCTGGCAGCTGCACTCCTGTGCGATCCTTCAGCAAACTTGTCTCTTGCAGCTGCACTCCTGTGAGATCCTTCAGCAAAATTGTCTCTTGCAGCTGCACTCCTGTGCGATCCTTCAGCAACATTGTCTCTTGCAGCTGCACTCCTGTGCGATCCTTCAGCAAAATTGTCTCTTGCAGCTGCACTCCTGTGTGATCCTTCAGCAAAATTGTCTCTTGCAGCTGCAGTCCTGTAGGATCTTTCATTGGTCACACAACCAGGTTTTGACCAATCAGGAGAGTGCTGACATATGTCAGCTGTTGTTATAATGCCGGTTGCACCATTGTCAAGATTAGTGGGACCTGCCAATGAGATTGATTCAGCTGTGGCGCTGTTGTCTGTCTTTCCATCACTGGATTCATGATTTCGATACTTCAGCACATTCTGTCGACTCTTTCTTACAGCACTTA
Source organism: Platynereis dumerilii (assembly GCA_026936325.1). NCBI lineage: Eukaryota > Metazoa > Annelida > Polychaeta > Phyllodocida > Nereididae > Platynereis > Platynereis dumerilii. The sequence goes on from JAPTHN010000073.1 coordinate 1,841,809, forward strand.
TAGTGAGGCAGTTAAGAAGTCCAAGCGCCAGAAAGGGGGCAAAAAAATGACTGACGGACCAAGACCAAATGTATATTTTACTTAACAGGGTTTGTACAACAAATACATTGCACCTATCGCCACTGCCAACTGATGCGACATAAGGAAAAGGTAACTCGGAGAAAACGCTGATGACAAATACTGAGAGTATTATTGGAATTAATACATTTTTATTGTGGATATGTTTAAATTGGAGAGGATATTTAACAGCAATGAATTTCTCTAAGGTCATGCTAGTGATCAACCATGGACTGCACGATGAAAAATAACCACCGAAATAAACCAACACCTGGCATGTTTTTAATTCAATGGAGTCAAAGAAATTGAAGAACACCCAATACAGACCATATGATATATTATGACCAATATCAGAAAATGCTAAAGCTATGAGAAATAAGGCTGTTGGATTGTAAGCCTTCTTACAGAATACAGTTAAAACCAAACTATTGCCAAAAAGACCAAAAACGGGCATAACGGGTTCGATATATCTCGCAATAAAAGCTGCTGCTCGTAACATTCGGCGGATGTCAGCTGGATCACTCTCTGGGTTGTCATCGGTTCTTGCAAAAGCAGTTGTAAAGTCGGACATGTTGTCGAAGGATGTAGTGGTGGTGTCTTCGAATTCCATCTTCATTTGGTATTGGAATCAACTGAAAATGAAAGAATGTCCATTATTCATATGATAAAGCGAACATTTAAAGATGATAAAAATATATATTTGGAAGATATGCTTTTGAGAGGTGATATGTTTTTACTTATAAGTATTTAGTGACAACTGGAGTCTTTCTGGTGTTCCAAAAATTGCATCAGTCCTCATTTTATTGCGACGACGCCAACCCAGTTTATCAATTCCCGAAAAAAGATGAATATTATTAATAATCTCTCACTGAACTTTGGTAATGGCAAATATGCTACCAGCATCAGCCAACCATGCAGATGTAATGTGTGTGATACTCAACGATGTGTATAATGTGAACTGTGTAAATATTACGGTCAGAAGAATTAAACTCAAACTTTAACTCAAACTTTAACTTAAGCCTGAACAGTGAAGGACAAATACATCGCCAAATTAAGGTTATTGGGAGGAAAACCATAAAGATTAGTTTTTCTTGCTTGTTTGCCATATAATTCGGCAAGGTTTTTGGAAATAATGTGCTTATCACACCTCGAGCTACAGCCCTTGGGTGATAAATCTCATTGTCTGTCTCCCATGGTGAATAATATATACTTATAAACATATATGTGCCCTGATTTTGTATATGGTTGCATTTGCACTAATACAAATCTATGGACATGCAAAATGCAGCAGGATATTATAAACCTCAACACGAATGCCGCAGGTTTTTGGAGAAACCAAACTTCATGGTTGTTTTTATGGAATGCAAGTGTACTACTGACAGAGTTTAGCAATATAATACAAGTGTACTGCCGACAGAGTATAAGTAAAGGTTATTCTCCACGGGAGAGGGAATATATGTGATTTATCACCGGAGGCCTTCAGGTCGAGGTGTGATAAACACATATCCCCTCTCCTGTGGTGATTAACTGGTTTATACCATGAGCAAAACAGTCAAACAGTCAAACATGAGAGGATAACTGGACAATAAAGAATATGGGAATTATTCCCCTGAAATTACTGTAATGTGATTGGTTGACAGAGGTGTCGAATGGTATAACTACATTTGTAACAGCACAAGTAGGGGGAACCGGGGCGCATTGGGACGCATTTAATGTCTTATAATTTTGCTCAATGCTGAAAGCACTGAGCAGCTCAGAAGTTTGCATGAATATCACCAATACCATTGAGGTTTTTTTTTATATGGACCCTTATTTTCAATCAAAGGCCTGGCGTAAATTTTTTGCGTATTTCAGGTGAAGCCAGACTTCTATCTGCTATAAACAACACACAATTAAGTGGGTATCAGCCTATAGTACCACATTTTGTTGTGAGTAGCCATGTCAATAAATGTTTAAAATTCAGCAAAATCGGATCACAGGTTCAAAATATATGAACCCTTTAACAGCCAGAAAATGATCATATTTTAGCATTTTAGCGTAATGTGCAAAATTTTGCTGATTTAAAACTCATAGTTTTTGATAATAGTATGCAATTCTTTGTCAAAGGCCGGGTTGCTAAATGACAGCCATGCTGCCCTGTGAAATGGAAACACAGTAAGTGACCAAAAAACAGTAACTGAGTTGAGCATAACTTCTCAATCCTATTGATAATATCTACCTTCATGCCAAATTTCATGCCTGTATCACCTCTAGTTAGCCCACAAATCCATGATAAAGAAACACAGTATCAACTGTTTACATCAAAATGGACCAGTCATGTCAGGCCAAACACAGTAATTTACTCATTTTGTTTTGAAACACAGTATCTCTTTGGCTTCTTTTTGAGTTACTGTGTTTTGACATGACACAAACCAGGAGATACTGTTTTTTCACTTCAACTGTGCAGACATCTTCAGCAATGACCTAAATAAAAAATCAAAGGTTTCTCATTCAAAACACAGTAAGTCATTAAAAAGCACAATCTTGTCTAATATATCTATAAGAAGTCGTTTTGAGTGACAAATGATATAGACACATACACTTTGACTATATTTCTTCATATTTGAAGCATTGACTTGAGGGTGCTTCATCTGGAGATTAAGATATAGAGGTCACAATGTTACAAACAAAGAAATGCGTTTTTCTCAAAATCACTGAAATGGCAGTTACTGTGTTTTGAAATCACAGGGCAGCATGGAAGTTATGAAACTGCGACTGGCAATTGATTTTTGATACTTTGTGTACACATCAAGGAGTGGAAATCAGAGTGCCAAGTCGCAAATGAAGCCAAAAAGTTGTCCGAACCCTAACGCACAGTTTCTTGTTTCACCATGTCCCACTCAGACATGTTGCTAACAATTAGGCATTACAATATATATATAATCTTTATTCACTGTAGAAAAACAGTACATACATACAGATAAATACAAAAACAGTTGAATAAACAAGGGTAAAAGGTTATAAAAAATAGAATATTAGCATGTACTAATAAAAACAATGAGATCTAAAATCTCTTGGTGGCTAAAACCTTCTAAGATTTTAAACCCATCTCTAATACTGAGCAACTCTATAAAAATGTTAATGTCATCACTGGCACAGGCGTTAAACCTCAAGTTAACAACATTCAAGAAATGCCTAGCACCATCAATATGTAATTGTGTATTGTAATTAAAATATATAAAATTCAAATTTCTTTTCATATGACTTCTGCCATTATGCATACAATTCTTCATCATAAAATTCACAAAGTAATTTTTACTATGCACAAGGCGTTCATAAAATCGAGCAAATCTACAGACCAATTGTTCAGAGATATGGGGCTGCCCACTAATGGGACCCAGTACACTGGTGTGCACAGTATAAGGTAGACGCCAAATCTGTCTTATTGCCTTGTTCCAGGCTACAAATAATTCATTCATACTTGGACAATCTAAATTCCAAAGTGTTCAACCATAAAAGCTTGTACAATATCTCTGAAATAATTTAAACAGAATATGAGACTGCACGAAGCCAAAATTGGTTAACATCTTATTAACACTGCCAATAAAATGACCTACTTTAGATCTAATGTCATCAGCATCAGATAAGCAACAATTTAAAATATTACCCAAATGAGAGACTTTGTCTACCCATTGTAAAACATTTCCATTTAAAAACAATTCTTTACATTTCTCTATCCGCTAGGATGTCGAAAAAGTATACACTGAGACAATATCTTTCCTTTAGAGTGACTCAGTTCATTTTCACAAGAAAAGATATCCCTGCACTTTTGTATTTACAGTTGATGCCAAGAACTGTTGATTGTCCCAACCCTAACATTCTGTCCCGACCCTAACATCTTCTGTCTAGCACTTCTGCTTGCCCCGTGCAGCTTTCTGGCCTAAACCAGTGATGCAGTTTTGCTAATGTCAGGTCTGCAGAAGAAAAAACACAGGTCCTTCAGACTTGTGTTGTATTCTTAGGCGACCTGACATTCATGAGGTTCATTGCTGTGAACCACACACCAATTAATTTTATCATACTGCATAGCTAGAGCTACTTAGCTAGCTACATTTTGCAGCAAGATTCAGTGCACAAACAACACTTTTATTATTCACCTCTTTGCAACGCTCTTCACTGCACCAGGCCCTAAAACTATGAACTTTTCACTGGAAAAAATTCAGCATACTTGGAATGGATAACATTTTTGGACAATTTGGACTTTTTGAAGTCATTCTGTGGTTGCAATGGAAATGAAAAGTTCAGCTCGGTGGGGCAGTTAATACTGAAACCAGGAAAGCCAACAAATTGTGACTGTAGAGCCCGGAGCCAAGTCATTCAAGTATTTGTGACTATCTTAAGCCAAACTGACTAACTTATTCAACTTAGCCAGGTTTTGTGACTTAAACTTAGCTGACCATTTTCGACTATGCTGATGATTATCAAGTTATTAATATCCCAAATATGTTCCAATCTGATATTCTGATATACTGATATACTGATGTAAGGCACTTGGAAGGGGATACTTCCCCTGTATAGCCTCTCTTTTCTTCAGATACTTTTCGCTGAATAATGAGGTTCTGTAAAATATAATTTACGTAATTTGAGTAGTGCATTTATGTACATCAGGTTGAATCACCACAAATTGACAAATGCAATCACCGGTAAGTAGCTTCCGAGTATCCCATTAGTGGCATATTATATATGGGTCATTTTCGCGAAAAACGTGCAATTTGATGTCCGGCATTCGTGTGTGTCTGCCTTTGTAGGACTGAAATTGATTTTTGGCCAAATATTTCAAATAACATTTTTCCTAGAAGGAAACAAAAATTTAAGTTGGTGTGGCCATGCTGAACATGCTATATCACCCATTAAGTAGTCCAAATGTCCTTACCGTGGCATGTCCGCAACTCAACATTTTAATTTCAAACTTGTGCAAATTGAAAATTACTGCATAAAATGTGACATGCAAAGTGTAGATTTCTAGATATATGTTACATTAACTACCTAGAAGTGTTTTTTCTGAAATATATAACTAATTTATCTAGATCTCAGGGCGTGTTGAAGCTGTGTTCCAATTTTGATATAAACTCTTTGGCCACGGTAAAGACAGAGGTAAAGTTGCCACCAGGGTAAGTTAATACAGCATGATGTCTCCAGATGCCAAGAGAGTGTAAAGAACCAGGTTATAACTACTTTTTTACCATATCATTGCGAAGGCCAGAGCTGCCATCTGTTAGTCAGATTATGAAATAGATTTATCTTGCCTTTGTCGCAACTAAACTTCGTCTTTACCGAACCCTCAACAGCAGAGGGAGTTCAAAAGGTATAAGGATGTAAATTACCCCATTGGGTTAGGAGGCTGTTCCAGAAGTAGTTGTGGTACTCTGAATGATGTAGTCCACTTTTTCTGGATGAAATGCCGCATAACATGTCTTTTCCGTGGCCAAAATCTGTCTTTACCATGGTCAAATCAATGCAAATATGCTGTGCCACGGTAAAGACAAGGCTGTTCACGGTAAAGACATGCGAGTAAATTTGCTTTGATTTCATTGTGCATGGTAAAGACAATTTTTCCAAATAATTGAAAATGTCAAATATTCACCCAAATTAGTTATCCTGTTACATGCAGCATGGTTCTACCACATATTGCATTATGTAAACTGAAAAAAATAGCAGTTGAGTATTATTGGCTCAGCTTCCTGACATAAAAAAATTGGTTATGTCTTTACCGTTACTGCGCGTTTTCGTGAAAATGACCCATATACTTCCCTTCAGAAAGAACTAAATTATCTCAGAGGCTCCAGTATTTTGACAAATAAAAAATGGAGGTCTAAAATTTATGAAAAACTCTGTCATTGCTGTTAATGAAGGATGATTCAGCTGTTATCGGGGTTGCTGATTCAATGTAGGAAACTCGTTTGAAGTGAACAGTCCTGATTTGGCTTCCAGCATAACAAATCAGTTCCGCAATTCATGTCAGATTTTTTAGAAGTAAAATTTCATTTTCGTGGTCTTGAAATGCACAGATTCTCCCAACATTATATATGGTTAAACGTAACTATTGTTACCATGTAAATGCTGTTGAAAAATTGGTTATGTTTCATCACAGGCACTCACCTGAACTGACTGTACAGTCTGTTTATTTATACTGATTGTCAATTGACTAATACAGGAGTGCGCCCGCGGTTTCATGCAGTAAATAAGTCAAGTTTTGTATTAGGCCAACTTTACATGTATATACAGGCCTATTTTAAAAATATTTAAATTATAGATCATTGTTTATTTAATTCTTCAAAGGAATTATTGATAAAGGACATCCCTGAACAATGCTGAAAGGATAATTGCAATAAAGACAGGTCTAATTGGTGTTAGAGTGGCAAATGGGTCTGCTTGTACTTCTTTGAACAGTGTTGGAGTTGAGGCCAGGACATCCAAGACCGAGAACGAGACCGAGGCATGAGCATCCGAGATCGAGACTGAGACATTGGCAAAATCAAGTGTTGCGTTTCTTTTGTTGGTGAGTGAAGTTCGGCAATCAACCATAATTTATGTTCTGTCAGCCTTGGTCTCGGTCTCGACAGCTGATGCCTTGGTCTCTGTCTCGGTCTTGGGTTGTCGATGTCTCGGTCTCGGTCATGGAGGCTCATGCCTCTGTCTTGTTCTCGGTTCTTTTACTGGTGAGTGCATTTCTTTCAGTAAAATGAAACAAGGTTGCTCACTCCTCACTTGGCCTGAGTTTTCCAGGAGCCCAGCATAACCTCAGACTGGCCTGACCCAATTCTCTGAGCTTCTCTGATTCGCTGAGAAGGTTGAGATAATGGCCTCAAAGGGTTGCACCATAATGACAATGTTTTTATATTAACATGATTAAGGGGCTTTTTTGGTGTTCACGTTTGCAGTTAAGGGTATTAGTATGTATTCATCCAAAAACAAGCCTCAGCAAACCTTAGAATTTGAGGTTGCCAATTTACACACTGTGGTCACTCACACAACTGTGGTAATAAAAAAAAACACAGGATAAAAAAATTGCTATTTCACACAAAAAGATTACAACAAACTGGAGCCAACAAAACTTGAAACAGAAAAAACATGCTCTTATAATTAAATCCAAGAAAATCCCTTCAGGGCCTTCACCTTGTCATATTTATGTGCATGTAGGTAAAATCTCCTGTTGCAAACCCAAACAATTACTGTGAAAGGCTAACACCTGTGCTCTCAGCCACAAGCAATTGGTTTCATTTACCTGAACAAATAATGTTCTTCGAAAATTATGCAAACTAATTCGTGGAAATGTAAGATTCTCAACTTGAGACGAGAAAGTTAATGGAGGGGGATATTATGAAACCAATAAAAACTTTGTTGATTGCTGTTTACTGCTCAACTCAATCCAGAGAACTTCCTCTAGCTCATTCACACGATTGTTTAGAAAATTGAACTAATGATAGGGATATGCATATAGGCCAAAAAAGAGTCGTTTCCACAGAAATTAACAATCTTCACACATCATTACTACACCAATAGGCTCGAACAAAGGTCTATGCACCTGATGAATACTCATATCAGTAACTAATGTGTATCTAATAATACAAAACACACTCGAAATTGGATAGGGTGATCCAAAAATGTCCCATTACAGGAGTATATTTCATTTCTAGCAGAAACAGCAATTGATCTCCAGAGGTGTTTTCTTCCCTTATTTATTCTTCGAAACACTGGGAATGATAGAGACTGACTACACAATTTCTTTTGACTTTTTCTATCGAATTTTCATGTGATATGGAAGTTAAATTGTACCAATTTTCAAAAAAAATATGTAGAAAAGTAAGATAAGATAAGATAAGATAAAAGATATAGATATAGATAGATAAGATAAGACAAGATATACTTCATTGGTCTCACACAGAGAAACTCTTGCAGTCGTAGAGCAAGCTCATACATTCAGACAGAAATTCGTACATATAATTATATTTAAATATCACAGTCATACAGGGATACATTCATACATTCATACATATATCATGCATTCCTTACATTAGTGTGATGGTTCTATAATTTGATGCTTGATGTAGCAATTGAGTTTTTATAACGAGTTGTTCTTATTCTAGGCAGTGCCAGTTTTCTTTCTACCTGATCTCAGTGAAACATAATGCATAGTGGGTGTTTCTTTTAAGATGGCCATCAGGACTCCGAGAGGCATTAAAAAGTGGGTCTCCTTCAAAATGTTTGGGTCTCAGTCACATGTTCTCTGGTGATGTCACAGCAGCCTCCAATTTAAATGCACCAGTGATCAGGGGCGTAGATTTTTAGTTTTTGTAGGGGGGATGATTTCGGCAAACACAAATTCACACTAGGCCCAACGGGCCGAAAGTCGTGCGGCGGTTGATTTCGGGGGCCACTCTAGGGCTCAAAAGCCAATATATTTAGATTATCGAAGGTTAGTTATTTTTCACATAACATGCAACTGGTGTCATGGAAAAAATTGCTAAATATAACAGATAATTGTCAACACCTAGTAGTAATAAGTTGAAATTCTAGGGCGGGATAATCATATAATCATCCCCCCAGGTTCATCCTAGGGGGGGGGATGCATCCCCCCCATCCCCCCCAGGATCTACACCCTTGCCAGTGATGTTCCCAAGCAGTAAAAAGTAATCTTTTGGATAACATCTTCCTGAGTGAAAATGCCTGATACACTCTTAACAAAAAGGTTTTATGTGGAACCTTTAAGGGTTCTATAAACTGGTATAGATAAGGAACTCTAAAAGGTTCATCATTCACTTTTGAAAAGGTTCCAACAGCAAGCAAAAAGCAACATTAAGATAATCCAGCTGCGCTGAACTCCCACAATGAAACCCCTTTCTCTCAAGTTGGGATCATAGGGTCTTTTCATGGTGCCTTCCAACCAAATATTGCACCTTTTCAATTCAGTTGAACCCTTGAAATAATTATAACCTTTTCTCGGCTGTGGGTTCTTTATACATGTGTGTACCATCAAGAACGTTTTGCATTAAGAGTGTATGACTGGAAACTGGTCTCAGTATATAGATCATTTCACATTGGTAAATTAGAAATTGCTCCACACCTGTTAGGAGTTATATTGATAAAAGTGTTACACTCCTAATGCATGATAGTTCTAGAAAATCTAAAAAGGTGCCATTTTTACCAAATTACACCGAACTTGACTGTCATTCGGTTTTCCTAATTGGTCTTCCTTCATCCTATCCTCAACAAAAGTGTTTTGTCACATTCTATAAATGTATCTCTCACGAATTAGTGACTTCCTCTTTTTCAATAATTATGTCTCACTCCAGACAGCAATAGCACACCTCACGCTGCTTCTGAGTTCAGTTCAGTGGCGTACCCAGAAATCCATGAGTGGGGGGGCCAAGGGGGGGCCAGGGTCTGAATACAATTCTTCATCATAAAATTCACAAAGTCATTTTTTACTATGCACAAGGCGTTCATAAAATCGAGCAAATCTACTGACCAATTGTTCAGAGATATGGGGCTGCCCACTAATGGGACCCAGTACACTGGTGTGCACAGTATAAGGTAGACGCCAAATCTTTCTTATTGTCTTGTTCCAGGCTACAAATAATTTATTCATACTTGGACAATCTAAATTCCAAAGTGCACAACCATAAAAGCTTGTACAATATCTCTGAAATAATTCAAACAGAATATGAGACTGCACGAAGCTAAAATTTGTTAACATCTTATTAACACTGCCAATAAAATGACCTACTTTAGATCTAATGTCATCAGCATCAGATAAGCAACAATTTAAAATATTACCCAAATGAGAGACTTTGTCTACCCATTGTAAAACATTTCCATTTAAAAACAATTCTTTACATTTCTTGTATCCGCTAGGATGTCGAAAAAGTATACACTGAGATAATATCTTTCGTTTAGAGTGACTCAGTTCATTATCACAAGAAAAGATACCCCTGCACTTTTGTATTTACAGTTGATGCCAAGAACTGTTGATTGTCCCAACCCTAACTTTCTGTCCCGACCCTAACATCTTCTGTCTAGCACTTCTGCTTGCCCCGTGCAGCTTTCTGGCCTAAACCAGTGATGCAGTTTTGCTAATGTCAGGTCTGCTGAAAAACAAACACAGGTCCTTCAGACTTGTGTTGTATTCTTAGGCGACCTGACATTCATGAGGTTCATTGCTGTGAACCACACTCCCATTAAGTTTTATCATACTGCATAGCTAGAGCTACTTAGCTAGCTACATTTTGCAGAGAGATTCAGTGCACAAACAACACTTTTATTATTCACCTCTTTGCAACGCTCTTCACTGCACCAGGCCCTAAAACTATGAACTTTTCACTGGAAAAAATTCAGCATATTTGGAATGGATAACATTTTGGGACAATTTGGACTTTTTGAAGTCATTCTGTGGTTGCCATGGAAACGGAAAGTTCAGCTCGGTGGGGCAGTTAATACTGAAACCAAGAAAGCCAACAAATTGTGACTGTAGAGCCCGGAGCCAAGTCATTCAAGTATTTGTGACTATCTTAAGCCAAACTGACTAACTTATTCAACTTAGCCAGGTTTTGTGACTTAAACTTAGCTGACCATTTTCGACTATGCTGATGATTATCAAGTTATTAATATCCCAAATATGTTCCAATCTGATATACTGATGTAAGGCACTTGGAAGGGGATACTTCCCCTACATAGCCTCTCTTTTCTTCAGATACTTTTCGCTGAATAATGAGGTTCTGCAAAATATAATTTACGTAATTTGAGTAGTTCTTTTACGTACATCAGGTTGAATCACCACAAATTGACAAATGCAATCATTGGTAAGTAGCTCCCGAGTATCCCATTAGTGACATAATATATATGGGTCATTTTCGCGAAAACGTGCAATTTGATGTCCTGCATTCGTGTGTGTCTGCCTTTGTAGGACTGAAATTGATTTTTGGCCAAATATTTCGAATAACATTTTTCCTAGAAGAAAAAAAAAATTTAAGTTGGTGTGGCCATGCTGAACATGCTATATCACCCATTAAGTAGTCCAAATGTTCTTACCGTGGCATGTCCGCAACTCAACATTTTAATTTCAAACTTGTGCAAATTGAAAATTACTGCATAAAATGTGACATGCAAAGTGTAGATTTCTAGATATATGTTACATTAACTACCTAGAAGCGTTTTTTCTGAAATATATAATTAATTTATCCACATCTCAGGGCGTGTTGAAGCAATTTTGATATAAAGTCTTTGGCCACGGTAAAGACAGAGGTAAAGTTGCCACCAGGGTAAGTTAATACAGCATGATGTCTCGAGATGCCACTAGAGTGTAAAGAACCAGGATATAACTACTTTTTGTATCGATGTCTTAACCTGTAAAAAAACTTATATATAAGTATACTTAACAGTTAATCGATTCATCAAGGTTAGGAAATCATTCTGGCGATATTTATAGCGTGTGAAACGTCATCAATATTGTGTACATCATTTTCAATGAAAAACTTGCCATAAAAACCTTAATAAATGTCCGATTTTCAAAATTTAAAAACCTGCTTATATCAAATAAACTTCCCCGCATTCAATGCACTCGTTTATTTTGCTCTATTTGCAATATTAAGCGCGCAAAATGCGATTCGGCGCATAACGGTTTGAGGATACAAAATTTCTAAAACCAGTGAGAACAACAAACTTTCTTCTTTTATTTGCAAATCCAAGATTATTTTTGGAGGGGAGATATTTCCTCATTTTTTTGTTAAGAAATGGAGTTTACTTTTTTTAGGTTCCTGAAATAACTGAAAGTTTACTTTTATTTCACAAATCCTTATAGTTGTGTCAGATTTTCATAAAACAAAGGGAGGGGTCTAGGAATTTTTTTCTGTGGCCAACTATTCATAGAAATGCCTACTTTGAGATATCAAAACTTTTTATTACATGCCTTATGCCCTCAGGTTCATGTTAAGATCGATACAGTACCCTTTTTAAGGGTACTTTTCTTGTTTACCATATCATTGGGAAAGCCAGAGCTGCCATCTGTTAGTCAGATTATGAAATAGATTTTATCTTGCCTTTGTCGCAACTAAACTTCGTCTTTACCGAACCCTCAACAGCAGAGGGAGTTCAAAAGGTATAAGGATGTAAATTACCCCATTGGGTTAGGAAGCTGTTCCAGAAGTAGTTGTGGTACTCTGAATGATGTAGTCCACTTTTTCTGGATGAAATGCCGCATAACATGTCTTTTCCGTGGCCAAAATCTGTCTTTACCATGGTCAAATCAATGCAAATATGCTGTGACACGGTAAGGACAAGGCTGTTCACGGTAAAGACATGCGAGTAAATTTGCTTTGATTTTATTGCGCACGGTAAAGACAATATATCAAAATAATTGAAAATGTCACAGATTCACCCAAATTAGTTATCCTGTTACATGCAGCATGGTTCTACCACATATTGCATTAAATAAAAAGAAAAAAATAGCAGTTGAGTATTATTGGCTCAGCTTCCTGACATAAAAAAATTGGTTATGTCTTTACCGTTACTGCGCGTTTTCGTGAAAATGACCCATATACTTCCCTTCAGAAAGAACTAAATTATCTCAGAGAATCCAGTATTTTGCCAAATAAAAAATGGAGGTCTAAAATTTATGAAAAACCCTGTCATTGCTGTTAATGAAGGATGATTCAGCTGTTATCGGGGTTGCTGATTCAATGAAGGAAACTCGTTTGAAGTGAACAGTCCTGATTTGGCTTCCAGCATAACAAATCAGTTCCGTAATTCATGTCAGATTTTTTTTACGTAAAATTTCATTTTCGTGGTCTTGAAATACGCATATTCTCCCAACATTATATATGGTTAAACGTAACTATTGTTACCATGTAAATGCTGTTGAAAAATTGGTTATGTTTCATCACAGGCACTCACCTGAACTGACTGTACAGTCTGTTTATTTATACTGATTGTCAATTTACTAATACAGGAGTGCGCCCGCGGTTTCATGCAGTAAATAAGTCAAGTTTTGTATTAGGCCAACTCTACATGTATATACAGGCCTATTTTAAAAATATTTAAATTATAGATCATTGTTTATTTAATTCTTCAAAGGAATTATTGATAAAGGACATACCTGAACAATGCTGAAAGGATAATTGCTATAAAGACAGGTCTAATTGGTGTTAGAGTGGCAAATGGGTCTGCTTGTACTTCTTTGAACAGTGTTGGAGTTGAGGCCAGGACATCCAAGACCGAGAACGAGACCGAGGCATGAGCATCCGAGATCGAGACTGAGACATTGGCAAAATCAAGTGTTGCGTTTCTTTTGTTGGTGAGTGAAGTTCGGCAATCAACCATAATTTATGTTCTGTCAGCCTTGGTCTCGGTCTCGACAGCTGATGCCTTGGTCTCTGTCTCGGTCTTGGGTTGTCGATGTCTCGGTCTCGGTCTTGGATGCTCATGCCTCTGTCTTGTTCTCGGTTCTTTTACTGGTGAGTGCATATCTTTTCAGTAAAATGAAACAAGGTTGCTCACTCCTCACTTGACCTGAGTTTTCCAGGAGCCCAGCATAACCTCAGACTGGCCTGACCCAATTCTCTGAGCTTCTCTGATTCGCTGAGACGGTTGAGATAATGGCCTCAAAGGGTTGCACCATAATGACAATGTTTTTATATTAACATGATTAAGGGGCTTTTTGGTGTTCACGTTTGCAGTTAAGGGTATTAGTATGTATTCATCCAAAAACAAGCCTCAGCAAACCTTAGAATTTGAGGTTGCCAATTTACACACTGTGGTCACTCACACAACTGTGGTAATTAAAAAAAAACACAGGATTAAAAAATTGCTATTTCACACAAAAAGATTACAACAAACTGGAGCCAACAAAACTTGAAACAGAAAAAAACATGCTCTTATGATTAAATCCAAGAAAATCCCTTCAGGGCCTTCACCTTGTCATATTTATGTGCATGTAGGTAAAATCTCCTGTTGCAAACCCAAACAATTACTGTGAAAGGCTAACACCTGTGCTCTCAGCCACAAGCAATTGGTTTCATTTACCTGAACAAATAATTTTCTTCGAATAATTATGCAAACTAATTCGTGGAAATGTAAGATTCTCAACTTGAGACGAGAAAGTTAATGGAGGGGGATATTATGAAACCAATAAAAACTTTGTTGATTGCTGTTTACTGCTCAATTAAAATTGGACTAATTATAGGGATATGCATAGCCCAAAAAAGAGTCGTTTCCACAGAAGTTAACAATCTTCACACATTATTGCTACCAATCAGCTCACACAACGATCTGTGCACAGAGTTTCTGATGAATACTTATATCAGTAACTAATGTGTATCTAATAATACAAAACACACTCGAAATTGGATAGGGTGATCCAAAAATGTCCCATTACAGGAGTATATTTCATTCCATAGCAGAAACAACAATTGATCTCCAGAGGTGTTTTCTTCCCTTATTTATTCTTCGAGACACTGGGAATGATAGAGACAGACTACCCAATTTCTTTTGACTTTTTCTATCGAATTTTCATGTGATATGGAAGTTAAATTGTACCAATTTTCAAAAAAAATATGTAGAAAAGTAAGATAAGATAAGATAAGATAAAAGATATAGATATAGATAGATAAGATAAGACAAGATATACTTCATTGGTCTCACACAGAGAAACTCTTGCAGTCGTAGAGCAAGCTCATACATTCAGACAGAAATTCGTACATATAATCATATTTAAATATCACAGTCATACAGGGATACATTCATACATTCATACATATATCATGCATTCCTTACATTAGTGTGATGGTTCTATAATTTGATGCTTGATGTAGCAATTGAGTTTTTATAACGAGTTGTTCTTATTCTAGGCAGTGCCAGTTTTCTTTCTACCTGATCTCAGTGAAACATAATGCATAGTGGGTGTTTCTTTTAAGATGGCCATCAGGACTCCGAGAGGCATTAAAAATAAAAATAACGTGCAAGCACTTTAACAGCTGCTTGTAGATAGACTATATACCTATCTGGCCATCTATATATCTATATATCTATCTATCTATCTATCTATCTAACTATCTATATTTGTCTATATATCTCCCTTCCTTTCATGCTTCCTTCTTTCCTTCATTCCTTCCTTCTTTCCTTCCTTCCTTACTTCATTCCTTCCTTCCTTCTTTCATTCCTTTCTCCTTCTCTTCTTTTATTGGTTTAAGCTTTTTAATGAATTTGTAAACTATCCCCTTGGCTGGCACTTGGCAACTGCCAAATTCGCGGGAAAAATGTACATTTTAGTTTAAGAAATAAAAATTTATTGTCACAGAAGTTGACCAAAAGTCGATGGAAGCAAGATAATATTCTATTCAGACTGCATGCCAAGTTTTAATGACATAGGTGAAACAGCACGACCAGGGCAGTTGTCATAAGTTTTCCTGAAACTCCTCTCGCAATACAGGCTGCAAGCAGCTGTAAAAAGTGGGTCTCCTTCAAAATGTTTGGGTCTCAGTCACATGTTCTCTGGTGATGTCACAGCAGCCTCCAATTTAAATGCACCAGTGAATTCAGGGGCGTAGATTTTTAGTTTTTGCAAGGGGGGATGATTTCGGCAAACACAAATTCACACTAGGCCCAACGGGCCGAAAGTCGTGCGGCGGTTGATTTCGGGGGCCACTCTAGGGCTCAAAAGCCAATATATTTAGATTATCGAAGGTTAGTTATTTTTCACATAACATGCAACTGGTGTCATGGAAAAAATTGCTAAATATAACAGATAATTGTCAACACCAAGTAGTAATAAGTTGAAATTCTAGGGGGGGATAATCATATGATCATCCCCCCAGGTTCATCCTAGGGGGGATGCATCCCCCCCATCCCCCCCAGGATCTACACCCTTGCCAGTGATGTTCCCAAGCAGTAAAAAGTAATCTTTTGGATAACATCTTCCTGAGTGAAAATGCCTGATACACTCTTAACAAAAGGTTTTATGTGGAACCTTTAAGGGTTCTATAAACTGGTATAGATAAGGAACTCTAAAAGGTTCATCATTCACTTTTGAAAAGGTTCCAACAGCAAGCAAAAAGCAACATTAAGATAATCCAGCTGCACTGAACTGCCACAATGAAACCCCTTTCTCTCAAGTTGGGATCATAGGGTCTTTTCATGGTGCCTTCCAACCAAATATTGCGCCTTTTCAATTCAGTTGAACCCTTGAAATAATTATAACCTTTTCTCGGCTGTGGGTTCTTTATATATACCATCAAGAACCTTTTGCGTTAAGAGTGTATGACTGGAAACCGGTGTCAGTATATAGATCATTTCACATTGGTAAATTAGAAATTGCTCCACACCTGTTAGGAGTTATATTGGTAAATTTGCTTTCCTGAATTATATGTACATTAACTTTCTTTCAAATTATTCATATAATGATTCATAGGTATAACGATTATTAATTCTTTATTTTATTTTATTTTTTTTTATGGTGGCCTCTCGATAGCGGTAATTTTTTTATCTTGGAGAGGTCATCCATGCCTTAATTAAATGTATTTCATTTGAACTCTTTATCATGTATATAATTGTTGGCAAAATAAAACTGTCTGAGTCTGAGTCTATTGATAAAAGTGTTGCACTCCTGATGCATGATAGTTCTAGAAAATCTAAAAAGGTGCCATTTTTACCAAATTACACAGAACTTGACTGTCATTCGGTTTTCCTAATTGGTCTTCCTTCATCCTATCCTCAACAAAAGTGTTTTGTCACATTCTATAAATGTATCTCTCACGAATTAGTGACTTCCTCTTTTTCAATAATTATGTCTCACTCCAGACAGCAAAAGCACAACTCACGGTGCTTCTGAGTTCAGTTTGGTGAAAGCTATAGAGAAAACTTATTATCGTTTTCATGGCTATACACTCTTAACTCCAAAGGTTCTTTATGGTATATATATAAAGAACCCACAGCTGAAAAAGGTTATATATTCTTATAGGGTTCAATTGAATTGAAAAGGTTTAATACTTGGTAGGAAGGCCCTATGAAAGGACTCTAGATATGCTCCCAACTTGAGAGAAAGGCCTTTCTCTCAAGTTCGGCGCACAGTGTTCCATAATAGGGCCTTCCCACCAGTATTGAACCTTCTAGATTACTACAGAGTTGTCATTTAATGTTACAAATATGGGATTAGTAACATGTACCACTCTGGTAAATGAGACTACCAAATGGTGACCTAATTGTCATAGTAGACATTGTAGTTATTTTGATAATGATAGATAGATAGATAGGATAGATAGATAGATAGATAGATATGGTGAGTGCAGCCCTCTAAGCCCAGTTCTGGGAGCTCACGAGTGTTGATTGATGAGATGAGAGAGCAGGAGTCCTCGACATGTTACACATTTACCCCATGTGAAGGATCTTTTACTTGCCCAGCACAGACACTGATACAAGGGGCCGCCAATTTAACGTCTCATCCAAACGACATCCAGCTGGGATTTTGCTCATAAAGGTACACTGAAAATTTCGGGTTCCCCAACCGGGAGTCGAACCCATGCAGGTAAAGAACTTCAGCGGAGCAGACGGGAACCGTAACAACTACACCACCCAGCTGCCCAGATGATAGAATAGTCAAAATGATTTTCTATAGGAAGTCACTGCCAGATTTTGCATCCATTAAAGTATAGTCACTACAGTCAGAATGACAACTGAATTTGTTTCCATAAATATGGAAAACGGTGCTCTTAATAAAAACATCCATCGCAAGGCAAAGTGAACCAATTAATATTTAGATTGAACCTGCTGAGGATTTTTGGTCAAATGGGCCAAATAGATATTTGGTCTTGCATTTAGTTTAAGAAATGTTAAGACCATGACAGCTTCAGAGTGGCAAATTCATTAATTAGACTCACTCTGGAGAGTTTATTCTGAGTCAGTTATTATTGAAATCATTTTTGAAAAATTCAACTAATTAAGCTTTAATTGTACATACACTTGTTGACCTTATTAGCATTAATGAGAGAAACTCGGGGCTACAGTATTTTGGTGAAAAAAAAACCACTTTACAATGAATAAAAAAGTTTGTTCATCACATGAAAATGAAATGAAAATTATTTTCATCTGCAGCTAGGATGCCATTATGTTAGAATAACAAGAAAAAGTTTGTTGCTCTATTACATGAAAAAGAAGTTTTCGTCGCTTCTTGAGTGAAAAAAAAGGTGCTGCCAGAGAAAAATCCATAGCCCCAACTAAGGCAACATTCAGAGTTCCCCGTGGCCTAAGGCCAAACATAATTGATTCTTAGCTTTGTGGACCCGCGGACACAATAGATTTGCTGCCGATGGAAAAAAATATATATTTGACATTATAAAAAAATTTTTTTTACCTTTTTTTCTTGTCCTACCGACCGACCCAAGAAAAAGAGCCTTGAGAGAATCCGAGAAGCTAAAGATCAATTATGTGTGGCCTAATGGTTTAAGGTGCTTGTTTGCTCTACCAGTCTGGCTGTGAGGTTTTGACTCCCACTTCTGGAACTCAATTTGGTCTGAGCACATAGGACAGTAAATGGAGGCGGGTTATAACCATTATTCTGTGCTGGGTCAACTGAAAGAACCGGGACATCCCTGAATGAATGGGTATGTGCCAGACTCCTAGTCTTCTCATCATGCACCTACTCACTTTTCACATAATAATGTTCCAAGGGGTTACTAATGTTTTACAACATGACTAGTGGGAGTCCATGCTTAGGCTAAGTGCAAGCCTCATACAGGGTTCCCACTCTTTTGCCAAGTTCAAATTCAAGGCTTTTTCCAGGTTTTTCAAGGCTGCCAAAACCAATTTTCAAGGTCTAAATCTGCAATTTTTTTAACCTGATTTTGCACTCTGGACATAGGTCAAAGGTCCACAATTTGTTGAAACTTTTCAATTTTGGCAAGAGAACCCCAAATTCCAGACTTTTTCAAGGTTTTTGGTGGAAATATCACATTTTCCAGTTTTTTCCAGACCTGGAAAAGCACAACCTAAAATTCCAGGTTTTCAAGGTCTTCCAGATTGAGTGGGAACCCTGCTCACATAAAAAATTAATCCAATATGTTGGAGTCAATTGATTTTGACTCTAAAAAATTTCAGACAAAATTGGTTTTTTAGATTTAAATGGTTTTTTGAAAAACCAAATTTCAAGGCAAAAAACCAAAATGAATTTAGTTTTTCAAAAAACCATTTTGAATCTAAAAACCGATTTTGTCCCGACATTTTTTAGAGTGTAATGAAGAAATCAATTCTTACCGTAAAGTTAGATTAACAGGTGATCAACGATTTGCCGAGCAAACAAAGGATCTTGCGAAGATCAGAAGTTGCGTTTCCACCAAGAGAGATCTGCTGCGCCAAGACGCAAGAAGAGCAAACAACAGTCCTTTTATTTATGTCGAAACTTGGGCAAACTGCATGGAGCTTTTGCATTGGCTGAGTGTCGCAAGCATAAATTAACATACATGCATGTATCAGCCACACTCAGTAAAGGACTCCCATTGCACTGGGGGGAAGGGAGAGTTGGTCTAGTGTTAGAGTGTTAGGCTGCCAATCACTGAGTCCAGGGTTCGAATCCTGTTTTTGCCGGGTCACCTGGGCCTATATTGGACTTTCAATCACCTTTTACCTCATCGCCATGTCCTCCTCCTGGCCTATCAAGTGCATAAATACAGGATGTAAAGCCCCGATCGTCCATCTATCCAATACTACTTACACAGCAGGCCAAAAGTTTGAAAGTAAAAGTTTGAAACCGTTGGTCCTAGAGACCTGCAAATTTGCTCAAAATAACGGGAAACCCCATATTCATATTCACGTTGACATAATCAGTGAAAAACAGATATTTGTGGAGATATTTTCGAAAAAAAAAATCTTTTGCATTGAATTTCAATATCGAGCTCATCTAAATTGCCTGATTACTTCGTGAAACAGGCTTTTAAATTCCTTTGGCATATCAATATTCAAAAAGTTATCTAAGAGCCGGTTAAGACATGTCATAGTTACTGCATGAAGCTAACAGTGTGTGGGTCATTCCACAGTAACTGAGTTTTTTGTGTCACTCAAGCTGTTTTCAGCAAAATCATAAAATTAGGATTTTCTCTCTAATCATATGCCTTTCTCCTCTTTCAAAGAAGTTATTTTCATTATGAAATGGAAAGTATCAGTAGGTGCTTATAATATTATTATGAATCGTTAACAATATTCAAAATATACCAAAAAAATTGAAATCACAGAAATTTGTACTCGCATTTACCATACGTTTTCAACCATGTCAAATCAATACAAGTATTTGTGGTGGGTCTAAATCTCTAGACAACTACTCCACATAGGCTACGTACTTTTGTCCCAAGACAAACTGAATTTTTCCTCTCCTGTGTATACTGTGGAAACATGTAAAATGACCTAGTCACCAGAAAACATGTCACTGGTGTTACTCATTAAATGAAGCATGGCTGTAAAAGCAACGCTCCCTTCTATCTCAGGTCAAATGTACCAGGGGGCATCTTCTGATGGACAGGCATCCATGATAACTGCAGATTTTGGCATTTATACGTTTTTAGCATGCAGGGTGGCTTCACAGTGTGCTTAAATTGAGATTATTCTTTTTCGATGTCACTTTTGTTACCCTATAAAATGGTCAATTATTCTAGAATTTTCAAAAGCTTCCTCATAATAGGATATGTCCTGTTTACAGAAATCAACCTGTGGCAACTCCTTTTCAAATCAATGCATCACTGTTGGGGCAATTGGTATTTCAGTGCAAATTGTCACTGGTGTTACCGTCACTGGTGTTACTCAAAAATGGTTAACACTGGAATCCAATGGTAACACCAGTGATAAATGGTGGTAGAAAATCTAATGCTATTCTTATTTTAATGTGAAATATTTCTAACAAATATTAATTTGGTCACTAGTTTAACTGTGAATCAATGGTGTTGCTTTACTTATACTGTCACACCAGTGACAGTTTTTGTCTTAGTTATTGTGGATTGTGAAATGAATATATATAATTATGGCCTAACATTGACATTATGTATATAAATCCATAATTTTTGGCGATATTTGCCAGGAATTGCTTTTAATTCCAAAAATGAGCATTTTTATCAACATAAAAGTGTTTATAAATTATATTTTGAGGATTATGCAATGTAGGACAACCATGCAAGGCATAAGCATACAGAAACTTGATTTTGGCTTACATGTTACAGACATAGATAGCAGGTCTAAAAAACTTCAATATTTCTTTTGTAGGGGAGACCGGGGCTGGTTGTCACAGGGGCAGGTTGTCACACTTTTGGGGCAGGTTGTCACACTTTTGGGGCAGGTTGTCACACTTCAGGGCAGGTTGTCACGCTTTCGGGGCAGGTTGTCACGCTTTCGGGGAAGGTTGTCACGCTTTCGGGGCAGGTTGTCACGCTTTCGGGGCAGGTTGTCACTCTTTCGGGGCAGGTTGTCACACTTTCTAGGCAGGTTGTCACGCTCTCATGGATATTAAATTGTCATATCCTTAGTACATTCTGCTGATGATTGATGATGTAAGCAGAAAAGGCATAGCATCTAAATAGATCTATTTCAAATTTTCAAAAGGAATTTGCAGAAAAATTCTACAGTCTGCACTCACCCTCTTCCTTATCAAAATGCATTTCTGTTGCCTTGATGAGTCAAAATTTGTAGCACCCTTGTACAGAGTCACATGATTGTTAAGGTCTGCACTGGGCAAGTAGGGGATTCCTGACATGTCCAAAATAACTTGTCTCTTTCAGGATTTGACTTACAGAGTCTCACTTCCTGCATTCAAACTCTTAACCAAAAGTGTGACAACCTGCCCCGAAAGTGTGACAACCTGCCCCGAGTGCTGAATTTTTAAAAAATGTCCAATATGACATCAAGATTTCGAATGACATATATTCACCAGATAGATTTAAGTTACTCCTGTACTGACTTTCATATACAATGGCTGTGCCCCTACTTGCTTTAGATAGAAATAGAGCATGTTTTAATTCTGCACAGTGTGACAATCTGCCCCTGTGACAACCAGCCCGGTCTCCCCTATAATGTCCACAATACATTTTCAATTATTGATTTAATGAGAGAGAGAAAGAAAACTCTTTCTTCTGTGAAGCGGGCTAACAAACTAGCCCCGGCCCCAGCCCCAGCCCTCGTTCGCTGGCCTGATGTCTGAGCCTGTTTGTTTCAAGATTTCACAAAGACGTTTACCCCAGTAGGGGAGACCGGGGCTGGTTGTCACAGGGGCAGGTTGTCACACTTTTTTATTGCGCTGAACTAGAGAGTTACATAGCTCAACCAATCATTGTTTACTACTTTTATAACCCACTGGGATATTTTTGAGAAATCTTGACCCCTGGAAGGGATTCTGGTAGGCACACGGTCTATTAAAAATTTCCGGTCACAAAAAGTAAATTTTTACCTGCAACTTCTATATCATCCTACTCTTTATCAAATAGTTGCTCAAAAAGGTACAATTCATACAATTACCATGTAAACATTTTTTAAATTATGATAGGGAGAAGAAGTGAAAAATATGATAAGAACGGCCGTGGTCATCCCTTTTTTGCATTTTCATCAGTCGGGGCAGGTTGTCACAAAATGACGGGGCAGGTTGTCACACTTTTTGTCACACTTTTTGGAGCTGGTTGTTACCCATTAGGACCAGGTTTTTTAACTAAAATACTAACGCAAATATGACTTTTAGATTTATACATGCTATTGATGACTAAAGATGTATGCAGATAAGGCATAGTGTTTAAATAAATCAATTTCAAATTTATATATAAAATTTGCCAAAAAAATCGTAAAAATCCTCCTCCAGATCAGAATGCTTTCCTGCTGATTGGTAAGCCTTCATTTGTAGCACCCTTGTACATAGTAGCATGTTTGCTGAGGTCTTCACTGGGCAAGTAAAGGATTCCTCATATGTCCAAAATAAGTTTTCTTGGTCAAGATCTGCCCTACAGAGTTCCACTTTCTGCATCCGAGCTCTTAACCATAAGTGTGACAACCTGCCCCGAGAGTGTGCACCTGCCCCGAAAACGTGACAACCTGCCCCGAGTGCTCAATTTTAAAAAATGTCCCATAAGATGTCAAGATTTTGAATGATATAGGTGTATATGCATAAGATAGGTTTAAGTCCCTCCCCTTTTAACATTCATATATAATGGCAGCGCTCCTGCATGCTTTAAATAGAAATAGTAGCATATCTAAGTTCTACATAGTGTGACAACCTGCCCCTGTGACAACCAGCCCCGGTCTCCCCTACTGAGGCAATAGTTTCTCAACTAAATTATTTTTGTATTAGTTACTCAACGATTTTTAAGGTTCTAACATCGCTTTGTCAGTTAGATTCTGACTGTCTTTGCATGCAGGATATGAGTATGATGCTTTGTCAGTTAGATTCTGACTGTCTTTGCATGCAGGATATGAGTATGATGCAGTTTTTTTTCATGCTGTGCCTCTTTTTTTTTTTTATTATTATTATTATACAGCATTTATATAGCGCCATATTCACAGAGAATCCATGCTCTACGACACTTTACAATGTATTTATACAATTCAATGTGACTGGAGGTCTTCAGGTCCGGATGACTTCTCTTCCCTTGTTTTCAGTTTTCACATATCAGGTCCCAGTCAACATATCCAGGGGAGTCTGGCTGGAAGAGTTGCTGATCACACCTGACAGGAGGGTGACCGCTGCCTACACAAGTGGCCACCCTCCCCGGCCACAGTCACAACCAACTCACTCCAATTGAGTTCCAGGAGCGGGATTCGAACGACATGATGGCCGAATTGGTTAAGCCAGTGGTTCTTACCCTTTAGAAAAATTGTGTTTTCCTGGATTGCGAGGTCGAGGGGTCCAAGTTCGAATCTCGGCTGGGGTAACATATTCCATTGAGTGAAGCAAAAGCATGACTTATTGTTTAATTCAATCAAGTTATGCATGATTTTCAAAAGTCATTTTCTTTACAACTTGAATTGTCTAGGCCTACTGCTTGATCATAGTGGTATTGTGCAAGACTGAGTCTCAGTATCCAAACGTAGCTTCAAATTCTCTTAATTTTTTTTAATGATTTTCTAAAATGTAATACAATATCGCATTAAAAGGGATTTTCCCTGTTTCATCAATACTTCATGTGTGTAAAATTCAATGCAAAATAATTCTTTTTAATACACCAATCCTGACTACAATTCTTTTTTCTAAAAAAAAATTTATTCTCACTTTGATCTGGTCCTGCATTTTTGCAAATTTTAATGAATCTCACTTGTTAAATTGCACCAGTTAGATTGGTATAGTACACTCTAAACACAGGGTGGTCAAGATGACAACTCTAGAGTGGTAATTCCTGGTGCCTAAACCGACAACTCCTTGTGTCAAAATTACTAAAGGGTTTTCAATGTGACAAAGATTGGATTAGTAAGCTGTACCACTCTCATAATCAAAGCTACCAGATGGTGATCAAATTGACTACCTTTCCAAGACTTACATAGTCAACGTGGTCATTTTGATTATGATAGAATAGTCAAAATGATTTTCTAGGAGGTCACTATACCCAATTTTTGCAACCATTACTACCCTAAAGTAGTCATAAACTAGTCTCAGTGACAACCAAATGTTTAGAGTGTATAGCTTTTCACTGCATGGGCCTCATCACTATTAATTTGGTGCAAAACAAGCTAATTTGCTAATGCCACATCATAGTGATAGTTTTCATGGCCAAGTACAAACAAAATCATACTATACATCTCTGAACAGATTGAGATGATTCACTGCAGCTAAATATTAGAATTGGAGAAATCAACTGTACAGCATAAATTTGAAATTCTTTTTACGTCAGTAAGAACACCCCAATAATTGATGTAAATATTCAATTTAGCCAAAACAGCCAGAAAGGCAACAGACAATTTAATCCTCTTTTATTCTGGTTTGGAAACTTTGGATAGCATTCATGTATGCCCATTGCCCAATTCAGCAAGGCTTTGTACATGCTGCTGTAATAAGTTTTCATACACACCTGTGTTTTGGTAATGCAGAGAAATCTAATAACTCACACAGGTGACTAGTATTGTATGCAGTAGCTCCATAATCCATATCATACTCTGATTGTGGCCATTGCAGGGGTCCCCTTCTTCCTTCTCTACTTTTTCTTGTTTTGCCTCTTTCTTTCTCCTTTTTGATCTGCTAACTTCTTGTCTTGAATATTGTAAGTCGCAACTGTGACTGATATATAATATTCAAGAACATTACATCCTCATTGAATTTTTTTCCAGGATTGTTTTTTTAGTTTCCCACTTTATGAAAAGGCCTGGGGACTAGCTCATTATAGTAACCTACTGGGCTACTAACCTCTGTGACCTAAGTTTGATTCCTGATCATGCTGGATGGTTGTTTTATTCTGTGCTGAGATACTACATTTTCCTGGTCCTCATTCGTTCTGTTGAGCCAGATGATGGTTTACATATTGTAAAGGCCTTGGCCCTATCACCGTCTCCACATAAATATATTGTAGCAGCTTCATTCAAGATAAAGCATTTTACACACCTGTATAAGCACAAAGTCTTTAAACCTTTGTATGCATAGGCACATTCCAATTATAGCCATTTACCAATTGGTAATAGAGGAGATCTGAACTAGTGCCAGATTGGAAGTCGAAATCCATACTAGTAATTTTAAGATGCTACTATAGTACTAGAAGGAAAAATTTCTGAGCCTTTGAAGATTTTGTTGTCATTGTCAACGGAAAGTATTTATGGTAAAACATTGATTGGTAATACTCTATGGTTTATACTAAATGAACCATGACAGCATTAAATTTGATCCATGATACTGCAACTGATCTGATGAATTAGGTCTAAGGTTAATGGACAGTCTGACAGCAACGGGCACCCAACTTCAAATGTGGGGAGCTGAAGATGATCACCAAGATGATCAAATGTCTCAATCTAAACTAGAAATAGTCAAAGTGGGCTTGAAGAGTTTTTTTTATTAGATCAATTTTTTAAAATACTAACACTTCTGAACAATTCATTGCCTTGATGCTGTCGCAAATTATTATTGTTCTTTTAAGCTTTCCCCCTCCTATCAGAGATTTGGGTAAAAAAAGTTCTACCAGCTTGAGAGGCCAGTGGGTATGACCAGTCATAGCTAGATTTTAGATTTAGATTTATTTATTTTTCTTACGCCTTGTACATTAGTTTACAAGTATAAACATAATCAACTGTTATTTATAATTACAAAATGGTGTAAGAAGGGGGTGCATTCGAGTATACATATACTATAACCCGAGGGTGAATGCACCCCCTGACATAGATTAATAATGAAATACAATAAAAAACAGTAATAAATAAATAAATAACAATAATTAAAGTTACTCAGAAATGAAACAATTCATCAGGATTTACAATATTTGACTACTTTCTGGCATTTATATTAACTTATCATATTACATAAAACATTTCAAATCTTATTATATCTATATATATATACAGAACTATCCAATTATCATAAAAAATTGTGTTTTCTAGTATAACAAAACGTCAATAGTCTCCTTTTCAACAGTTGAAAAAATGGTTGATATTAAATATTAAACATTAATAGACACATGGAAAAGCTAATGAATTTTATAATCATGATCAAGATTACAAGTAGTAATATAATCCATAAGTTTTATCTAATTGTAGCTGTCTAGGACATGCTTCCGAAAACATCGAGAAAATAACTTACTATTAGTCTTGTTCTTTATATAATTTGCCAATAATAACCAAAAATTTGGTGCCCTACCAAGAAAACTATTGTTGTATATTTGTAATGTATGTCGAGGCGTTAAAAGATTGTTTCTATTTCTGGTATGTATGTCATGTCTAATAACTTCAAATAAATTTGCGATACGATTTGGTAAAATATTATTAACATATCTAAAAGAAATATTCAGTAATGACAATTGGATTTGGTCCTCTAACACAAGCAGTCCACCTTTCTTATAGTACTGTATAAGGCTAGTTCGTCTATTCAAATTATAAATGGATCTTATTGCTTTGTTTTGCATGACTTTGATTTTTCTTAAACAAGATTGACTAATCATAGAACCCCATGAAGATAAAGCATAAGTGAAATGGCTTTGAACGTTTGAGAGATAAAGTAAACGCTTAGTATGAATTGGTAAAATATTTTTAGACATATTCAAACTGTAGTTTCCAACTGCCAATTTATTCAGTACAGATTTAACATGTAAATTCCAGTCCAAATGTTCATCTACAATTACCCCTAAAAATTTCACACTAGGCACCTTTTTTATTGCTTTCCCGTCCATTTTAACATTTCCATTGTAATTAGCCTGTTTATTCTTTGTTTTAAATAAGACGTAATTTGATTTTTCTACATTCAACGTAAGGGAATTGCTATCAAACCATTTTTCTAGTCGTTTAAGATCTTCATTTAGTTTTCGAAAAAGAAATTTAAGATTACTCCCAGAAATGAATATTGTTGTATCGTCGGCAAAAACAACACTGTTGCAAAATTTCAGACACTTCGGCATATCGTTAGCAAGAATGATGTACAGTAAAGGTCCCAGAACTGATCCCTGAGGGGTACCATAATTAATGTTGTTTATCTGTGATAAAGTTCCATTAAAATTAACTTGAATACTTCTGTTACATAAATAACTCTTTATCCAATCCAAAGCAACTCCCCTAACACCATAGATCTCAAGTTTCATAAAAAGTGTTTCATGTTTAATGCTATCAAACGCTTTCGTCATATCAAGAAATAGTCCCAGTGTGAACATACCTTTATTAAAACCATCCAATATAGAGCCTGTCAAATCTAGTATAGCATCTGATGTATTTCTTTGCTTTCTAAAGCCATATTGCCCTTCATACAACACATTGTGTTTTGAAAGAAATTTAACTAAACGATAATTCACAATCTTTTCAAGTATCTTCGATATTACCGGCAACAATGAAACAGGTCTATAATTACTCATTTCTACTCTACTTTTACCTTTATATAATGGCTTAACAATAGCTAATTTCATATCATTTGGGAATGTTCCATTATTTAACGATTTATTAAAGACAATACAAAGTGCTTGTATAATACTGGGATATATAGATTTAAGAATATTATTTGTAACTACATCATGGCCCCTACTATTTTTTGCTTTCAATGAGAGAATTAATCTTTCTATTTCTTTAACAGAAGTTGGGAACAGGAAACAATTACGATTAACTCTATTTATTTGATTTCTTGTTGGGTCGTCAATGATTCCCTTATTTTCAATTTTCTCAGCTAGAGATTTACCAATATTACCATAGTAATCGGCAAATGCATTACTAATTATCTTACTATTTCTTTCTTTCACACCGTTTATGATAAACTCTTCACTAATTACACTTTTGTTATTTGCCTTTCCTGTAATTTCATGTATAATGCTGCTAGATGCAGGTATCAACTGTTTAAAGGCATAGACAACCTAAAAATATATCATGATCGGTTTCAAGGCAAAATATGTCAAAAATTACATAACGCAAAAATATAGCTCATATTTGATTTGGCAGTTTTGGTATGAGTGGCACCCAATTTCCTTTGTCGCTCTCTCTCCCAGTTGTCAAGATTTTGTCCAAATTCATAAATTTTCACTCTGTGATGTTGTTGGACCCATATTTATCTATAGAAAAATTGTTGGAAGTCTGTTCGCAGCTCCCATCATGAAATGGTGTTACCAAATTTCTACTCACATTTTTTGACGTGTGCCTATATTCCATATAAATTTATGAGCAAGAGTGTATAAAATGATGATTTGCACATGTTCAGTTTGGTCCAGACATATATATTCGCCTTTTCATATGTAGTTCACCCACATGTTTTCATTATTAAACAGGTAAAAATGAAGATAACTGGCTGAGACTGCCTGTGTCCTCCGCATCAATCAGCTCACAGCATGAAGTAATTCACTTCGTGTACAATGTAGCTTCTTTGCAGCGCAAACTTTTACAATTAACTTGTCGAAAAGTGGATAACTTCCAAATATTTTTTTACAGCTTTTGTTATTCTGGGAACTACAGATAATACACCATTATTTTGCCCCTGGGGTGGTTCAATGCTTCATGATTTATTGTTATTAAAACATTTATGACATTTTTTAGATTTATAAAGTAACATGTTCTTCATGTGAGGTTAACATGTAACCTTCCATAGACTTCCTCATTGATGAAACACATGTGAAATGATCATTTTGAGTTGTCACTCGTCTATCGACGGTACAAAACTTGTCCTTCATAAAGTTAATCATGTCAAAATCAATATCTATCTATACAAAGGCGCTATTCCGGATGCTTCGGTCCCTCTTACGAGGCGTCTGGGCGACCTACGACTGCCAAATTCGCACAGTTTATTAATATTTATGTCCTGCAAAAAGTGGGCAACTTTTTTTTTCCAATTTTTTTTTCAAAAAAATAGGAAATAAAAAAAGAGGAAATCGGCCTACTTTTTTCAGTCTCTGCTATGAGGTGTCTGTTTTAACCATGACCACCAACTTTGCAACATTTTTTCTGCACACTTTTTCTAAAAATCGTTTGCATTGCATCACCGTGGCAACTACACTGCCTCACTTAAAGAGAATTTGGTAGCTATAATTATACACCAGTTTTTAAATACTCTATTTTGGCAAAATGGGCATTTCTAGTTCAAGTACACTTGAGTAATTAAATGGGCAAAAAAATCAGATTGTTTACAATGCACAGAGTTTTGAGGCGGCAAGTAACACGAAAAAATAACAATTTCAAGCAGTGAAATTTTGTCAGTTAATGTTACTATAAGTAAAGTGAATCAAAAAACACAAGACTATTTCCAGGGCTGTATTTTTCTGTATACATATATATGCTTCAGATGGGCTTTTGTGTACATGCCAATGTGTAATCAGCTGTCAAAGGACCCGCTTGGATCATTATTTTTTATCACAATGGGGTATGGCCAGCGGACTGGAGTATGAGGCACCACATAGAGCAAAACCAGTGATTTAATGTGAAAGCTTGAAGAAATTGATGCAAAAAGCCACACGATTCACCACAATTGTAATCACTTAACTTGTAAAAATGTTGTTTTTTGAGAAGTCATGTCAGAGTTTGTCACACATAATGATATTCCAGAGACACAATGCTGCTATGGAAACATACCTGTAATCTCCAGTGAGTTAATGTAAAAATTTAGGCAAAATTACCATAAATCTTGATTACTCAATTTTTTGTACTTTAAAGGCACAAAATATAATTTCCTTTAAATAATCATGAAAAATATTTTTTTCCTGTCTCAGGCTGGAAATATTTGTGCTTTCATGCAATTTCAGTCAATTATAGGGCTATAAATAGCCTGTAAATAGCCATATTTGGCACACACCCCTGGAGACACGCTGTGGCAACTGCTATAACAAAACTAATTTTGAATATTGTTTTCTGAGGCATCCAAAAACAATTATCTGGAGGGGCAATTTTGACATAGCCCTATATTTTGGCTAAAAACAGGCAAAACGTGGTTTTCCCGCCAAAGACAAGGCTAAAATTTTGGCGGGAAAACTAGTTTTTGGCTATTTTTAGCCCAATAAGGGGCTAGGGTAGATTTCATGAAAAGCTGCAAAACAACTTACCACAACTTGTTCACAAGTCACATTAGCACAATACTGATAAGGCCAGACATAATCGATTTGTAGATTCTCAGATTTTCTCAGGGTGCTTCTTCTGACATGACTAAAAAAACTGAAATCTAAATCTTTTACTGTGTCAATCCATTAAATAAAATCATGGGTAAACACTCTTTTCTGTTGGATTGGTAGATCAGAGTAACTAAAAATATGGCCTTGTGCTAATGTAACCACAATGAATGATGGAGGACGGAATTTTTTTATGCTGATCCCACTGCGATATAAATCAAGTCAGAAGCAGGGTACCACCCATGATGCAACATCGTGGCAGCACTTGGCTGTGATCCTGTGTGAAGTACATGTATTCTGGGTAAACATGGCTGCTTGAGATCAAACAAGTGAGTTTTGCAAGTTGAAAATATGAATTTATATTCAAACAAACGATTGAAATCATCATCTGTCTCATCCCAATTATCCCTAATTGGATCAACTAAGCTGTGCCACAGTTAGAAGAAGAGCACCTACCTCTAATAGCATTTATTGCAAATTTTATGGTCCGTCAGGTAAACATCAAAGGTTTGTGTATTGAAATCGGCAATCGGCTGCCTTTAATTGCCGTTAATTGCAATTGTGAAGGTAGTGAATGCCACAATTACTATCCTGGTTGATAATTAATGTCCTTGATTGAAATCGGCCCATCTCAAATTGTCCTGTCATTGCCTCAATTATCCAGAAATTACATTTTTCAACATGCAAAGTGAGCTCCTCTTTCCAAGGGCAGCCATGATGAAACAGTACTAGTGCTGCCACGTTACTGCACCATGGGTACCACCCCTGGCCTGCTCTTGGGAGACCTGGCTTTCAGTTCAGAAAATAATTGAGATCTAATCATGTGTTCGTTAACGAAATTTTTATATATACATTTTGCTTATAAATGTAACACTATGAAGTGGACAGATGCGAAATTGCAGTTACGTTAGCAATAAAAAAACAGGTACCACACCCAGTCGTTTATGTTTTAGGTGATGTATATAGGCAAATAAGACACGTTCTTCAATAAAATATTATAATTTCATGTTTGAAATTGGCATAAGTAGCGAAAACACAGAAAAATGCCCATGTAAATGTTGCTAATGTAACCTCAGTGTCCCGTGACGGAATCGACTAACATTAGCAGTCTTTTTTTATTTTTCAAGTTTTTTTCAAGTTTTATAATGACCAACATAATTAAAAATGGCTCCAATATAATTTTCAAGATGTTTTTTATCAATCACATACCATTTCATTTTCCTGAATTGGTTTTAGCAGACTCCACAGAGTGCCAAAGTAAGTCTGATCACCAGTAAGTTTGGTCGTAAAAAATAGTCCTCATGCGGCATAAAAAAATCTTTTAAGAGGAAAAAGCTACACATCTGAGGAATATTTTATTGATATTTCTTCATTACCTCTCAGATGTACTTAGTAATAGGTTTACTTGCTTCAGGAAGCAACAGAGAGATAACCAAAGGGTTGGAAATTTAAGGTACCTTTTGGTTTAAACATATTTATTAGTCACTTTACCAACGAGCCAAGGGCTCAATTACAGGCTCAGTGGGTTAGTAGAGAAAAAAAAAATAGTAGTACCTTGCAGTTATCATTTAGAATCGATTGGATGCATTAATATAATTTAAAGTACTCATTATTATATTTATATTAACATTAGGTTCAAGTTCGTTACTACCATATAACAATAGTTCTGTGGACATTTCATTTTCATGAAGCAAATCCCTTAATTCATTCATAAGGGTTTCTCTGATAACTTGATACTTTGGGCACACAAAAAAGTAATGATGAATTGTACCTTTTAAGAGCAATTTTCGTGAAATCTGCCCTATCTCAAAATTGCCCCTCCACAAAATTGGTTTTTTAGGCCTTAGAAAATAAAATTAAAAATTTGTTTTGTTATAGTTGTTGCCATAGGGTGTTGCCAGGGGTGGGTGCCAAATATAGCTATTTATAGGCCTATAATGCCCTGAAATGGCATGAAGGCAAACATATCTCCAGCATCAGACAAAAAATATAAATTTTCATGAACACTTTTAAGAAATAATCATTCTGTTGCTTAAAATATCACAGGAAATTAAATAATTTGGAATTTTGGCAATTTTTGCCTTAATTTTTACATTAAATCACTGGAGAAGGTCCTCAAATAGCTTGAGAGTGAAAGAAGCTTAGGGTCTATCTGTCACTCTATCATAAAGACCTCACACAACCTGTTTAGCCGCAGTAGGATGAACAGCAGTACCACGAGCATCAGAATCTATTGAGATCGCGACGCAATGATTATATTTATGTATAATACTTATGGTAGTGTCAAATCGACAGATTATTCAAGTGCTCGTGAGCAGTATGTACCATTCGTGCCCTTCTCATGCTTTAATAATGCATGGGGGTAGAAGTGTGTTTGCGCGAATAGTACAAGGAGGGCTCACACCATGCCAATGTTTATCTCTGCAGTGTTACACAGGTTGTGTTAGGTCTTTTTGATACACCCTGAGCCTTTTTGGTGCTACAGCTGCTGTATAGGCTGTTTGCGGACTTGCTTCCAAAGTTGCATTGTTGCATTGGAATATCATTGTGTGCACTCTAAACAGTTGGTTGTCACTGTGACTAGTTTATGACTACTTAAGGGTAGTAATGGTTACAAAAAATTGGTAGTGACTTCCTAGAAAATCATTTTGACTATTCTATCATAATCAAAATGACTACGTTGACTATGTAAGTGTCGTAAAGGTAGTCAATTTGATCACCATCTGGTAGCTTTGATTATGAGAGTGGTACAGCTTACTAATCCGATATTTGTCACATTGACAACCCTTCAGCAATTTCGACCCGAGGAGTTGTCGGTTTAGGCACCAGGAATTACCACTCTAGAGTTGTCATCTTGGTCACCCTGTGTTTAGAGTGGGTGACAAACTCTCATGTGACTTCCCAAAAAACAATTAACAAATTAGACATGACCAACTAAAGTGAATACTGTGGTCGTTCACATGAAATCATTAGATTTGCTCTATGGGGTGCCTAACCATATATGTATTCCCGCAAAGTTTTTGGTGCATTACAATCTTATATGCTCTATTATAAGTTATTTGGAGTAATGAGGAATAGTAATGATATCATTTGCAGTTAGATGAGTTTCACATATTAAGACAGAAGATTGATTTATTCCCATCAAAAATAAGACATACGCATAGTATTAATTTTATAATAATTGCCCCCCCCCCACACTGTGGAATTGGATACACTGAGTTAGTTCAAATTGAGTGAGATAATTGAAGAAGTGTGTTAAATACACCCGTGATCAAAATGCTGGAATAATTTGGATTTTCAAAGAAATACTTTTTAAAAATGTCCATTGAATGACTGGAATTGCAAAGATTTGTTCCTCAGTCATTACATTGAGGTATATGTTGCATTACAAATATTTTTTTCAAGGATGAGCATTATTTGAAACCTTTCTTTTGGCTCAGAAAAATTTATTATTTTTACTGAAAAATCACAAAAAATGACGTCATCGCGAAACAAGATGGACATAAAATTAAAAAATGAATAAGCAAAAAATGACAACTTATTGTTGATGAGCACAACCAACAAACAACACTTAACATTGATTCCGTCAACTGGTTTTTGACAGATTTGGCCATTCTTCAGTGAAAGTTGTGCGTACCGTGGGGGTTTTTGAATCTATTATTGTTGTGTAAATATGATATAATATAAATTATATAGTGACATAAACAACCACTTGTAAATGTTTGGTGCAAAAACCCCTGTGGTGTTTTCTAAGTTCAAGTCAGGTAAAGTTGCCTACTACAGCAAATACTCGTTTTCCTCAATTATCCTATTTTTGGAGGATTTGTGGAGCTTTGTAGGCTTTGGCGTCATCAGTAACACACAAAAAGCCTCAAGTGAAGTGTTTCATATCATTAGGCGCCATTTCCTCTTCAAACAAGAGTTAAATTGCACAAGAACTTAATTAGAGCTAACACATTAAAAATACAAGAAAAGTACCCGTAAAAGGATACTTTATCTACTTTAAGAGCTTTCTGCCTAAATATCGAGAGATATATAGGAACTCTTTTATCATAAAAAATGTAAAGAATGATGTATGACTGTGTTTAACTCCCCTCAGGGAGGTGCTTCTATCGAAAGGCGAAAGTCCAAAGAAAAAGAAGAAGAAGAGTAGATAGACAGCAGCAATGATGTTTCCCTTCTGCATAATCTGACACAACTTTCCGTCATTATGGACCGCAATTAAAACATCCAGTGATCCACGACCGTCAGCACATGTGGTCATGATGTAGTCTAGGGACAATAATATCTGGCAAACTTCCCATCACAAAAAAAAATCATTCCACAAACCCTGTGAAACATGTACCATGATATATTACTTGAGATGGAATTTACTTGAAAATCCTAATTATTCCAGCATCATCATCATACCCTTAATTCATACCCTTAATTCATGGATGCTTTACGCTACTCCTCCTAAACTATTCATTGCCCATAGCTAAAAATTTGCAAGCAACATTATTTCATGCCATACAGCAACCATAAGTGGGTCTGCTATCTCAATCTGATCATATTAGGCCTATACCACTGCACTTATTACTCATTTATGCACCACTATCAATAGGCTATTCTCCAATGCTGGTGGTTGGTTGATGATTCTCCCTGGACTCCGAAGCGGGAGGAATGGGCCACTTTTCAATCACCATTTATCCTTCATCCTTTTCTCATTCCCCTTTCACGGGTACTGTGCTAGTACCCTTAATTCATGGATGCTTTACACTACTCCTCCCAAACTACTCCAAGCCCAAAACTAAAAATTTGCAAGGAGCATTATTTCATGTCTTACAACAACCATAAGTGGGTGTGCTTTCTCAAGCTGTTCATATTATACCAGTGTTATTAGTCATTTATGCACGCCTATCGATCTCTCTAATGTATTGGCAGTTCTTCTGTTTTCCCTGGACTGCAATCGAGGGAGGGAGCCAGGGAGGGGCCACTGTCTTGAACATGCATTCTCACGGGTACTATGCTAGTTTTGATTAAAGAGTATGTCATCAGCAAAACCCACACCCGCAAGATCCACTGTCATTTGCATGTAAACAGGGACCCTGTTACGAGGTCCGAAATATCATGTGCAAGGTACGCTGTAGTTATGTGGATCTACCCACACCGAAACAAATTGGTGATTGAGTGAGATGGTTGCACAAGAACTTCGAGCTAACACATTAAAATTACAAGAAAAGTATCCGTAAAAAAGGTAATCTACTTTAAACGTAAACAAAGTCTGATGCAAGTACCAATCTGATCCACCGATCTGAATCCCGATCCTATTTCAGTACGGTCCTCGACTCTTCGTAAAAATTCAGATCTTGCTTCCCACAGTTTCAGTCTGTTTCAAAATGGCCGACAAGCACCTTTGCTTAAATGTGATATTATAACAAAACAACCCAAGTCAGGGTCACTGAGTAACAATATCACGAGCTGTTGTGTGAATTAGTATCACTCGAGCCCGATTTTTTATCATAGGCCCTGATATTTTGACTGTAAACAGTGATATTCACAGCCAACCAGGTGATAATATTCACTTTTCCTGGCCAAAAACGTTTCAATAAAATACATCTTTCGTACGGATTTGCGCTGACAGAAAAACAATGACGTAAAACTTGCAAAGGTCTATTATGATGGAAATCAGTCAGGAGAAAGACTTCAATACTTGCAAGATTGTGGTGGATTTTGGCTAATATCCACTGTGACAATCGTTAAACATGTTAAACTGGCAGGGGGTAGTCATTTGCCTATGAGTGCGGCTGGAATATCTTAAAGTCAGTGTGCCCCCTTGATATGAATTATGACAAACACATTTAATCTCTCTATCTGCTGCAAGGTTACATACCAAATATATTATTTCTGCCAAGTGAAGTGACCTCAGGTCAATGGTATCTCTTCTAATCCAACTTGAAAAGTTTTGACAACTGAACACTGCTGATAATTCAAAATACGGTATGCCACTCCGCATCCAGTTGGTATGATTAATCTTATGTAGCAGCATAGAATGATGTTTTCTGGCTTGACTATGACTTAGGAATGAAAGTATGTGTATCATTCATTCTTAATATGTGGGATTGCAAATTTTGGCCAAATCAAGGGGGCACTCAGACTTTAATATTGTTTTTGTTTGCTGTTGGAACCTTTCTAAAGTTGAGTAATGAACCTTTTAGGGTTGCTTATCTATACCAGCTTATAGAACCCTTAAAGGTTCCATATAAAACATTTTTGTTATGAGTGTATGGTCTACACAAATAATAATAATATTCATGACTTTAAAGTGTGATGTTGTGCATCTTTGGAAAATTGAGAAAGTGTTTTTCAGTAATAAGCTAGGTCATTTATTGCAGGTAACTTAGTAGTAGTACCTACTTTTTGACTCAGTGATAAATAAATAAAAAAATTATAAAATAAAAATTCATTAAAAGTAAAGAAATAGGTATTTCGTTCAGCTGACAACATTATTCGTTAGAAAAAATTATCTAACATATCATATGTGTAATTTGATCACTGATAATTGAGCAGAAAATAAGTTATTGTGGTAAAAAGGCACAACAACACAGCAACGAAATCAATGCCACTCTGCCATGAAACTTTCATTGACTGCGATTGGACAATGGTCAGCATTGAAAAATTAAACAACATTTGAAAGAAAGTTTATTAGAATACAATGTTATGTCATCATTCAGATCTACCTTTAAATTTGAAGGTAAGCCTGCATTATGGTTTGCATTTCATAATATCGCCGATTTATCCAAAAAAGGTGAAAACGAAATTGGCTTCAGTGATGGATAAAATTGAGCTAGAGAAATAATTTAAAAACATAGGTGTATCATTTAGATGTTTTGGAATACAATGGTGAAAGAAATAATGCTGTATCTGCAAGCGTAAGGTTCGTTTTAGCTCGTGAAAAATGATGTTTTGATTTCCGCCAAAGGTGTGAAAATAACAAATGGCCGCCACATGGTGTGTATTCTGTTGAATTGAACACACTAAACATTTTGGTTTCTCATCCTTGAAATCACTTGTCCCAATAATGTCAATCATGTTTATAATAGATTCATGTTAACATATCAAAGAATAATTTTATCTATGAAACAGGTCAGGATAACAGCACATTACAACTCTGTAAATATCATGCTTTGGAATTTACAGTAGCTGTTAAATCGGGTAATTGAATCATAATGCAACAGATGGGGACACCAGGCAGGGGTAAAGTGATTTGTTTGCTCAAGAGGGCAAAGGCAAGCAAGTGAGGGCAAAGTAGTGGATGTGCCAGGGAGTATAGAGGAGTGCAAGTGAGGGCATCAGCTCGGAAAATTTATTGGGTTGTACTGTACATATATTCAATTTAGCTTTAAAATGTTAAAAAGATAAAAAACAGCAATGATCAGTATAAACTTTAATTCTTTAATCTCTTCTGGATTCAACTTTTCTTACAAAGCTTCTGATATCTTCCGCTAGGAGGAGTGGTTCTTCGAATGCTGCAAAATGGCCACCTCTCGGCATGACAGTAAACTGCGTGATATTCTTGAATCGGTCAGTGGCGGTTGATCTGGGCATCATGAGAAGTTCCTTAGGAAAGTGGGCCAGGCCAGAAGGGACAGTGACTGGGAGGCTGGAAACAAGATATGTAAATTCCAAAGCATGAAGAGGGCAACACCTGGACACAAAAGATAAATATTAAAGACGCAAATTTGTAAATTCGTTTTTGAATTCAGGTTTGTACAATTAAGTTTTTTCGAACTTCTTTTTTTTTTGGCTTGTTTTTGGCTTGTTTTTTTGGATGGTCAGTATAAGCTCTGTCACTGAAAAGATATGCAGGGCTCTCCCTGACTCATTTAATTTCTGAAATTGTAAAAGAGCAGTTCAGTGTTCAGCAGCAAATTGAAGATTGAAGTCCTACTTTTTTGAAACTGACCATTAGCTTCGCGCCCGACGGCTGGTGCCATTAATATAATATTGTAATTGCCGCTCATTAAATTTTGTCTCGCGAATAAGATTTGCCCTTTCTCGACCAACTGCCCCTGCCGCCCGTGTTTCCTTCCGGCACCCCTGCAAAAAACCAATTGGCATTATAAAAAGAGGGGATGGATTGCATACCTGTCAACTTCATAGATCTCATCACTTATCCAGAATTCCTTGTAATATCTCTGGGAGGACATGATGTTTCCATTTATCCAGTAGATCATGACTTTCGTCAGGAGCTCGTCCATTGTGTACTTCTTCGTGAGACCTCCGTCAGGCAGGTTTCTCCATTCCGGGTCCGTCCACGTAGACAATTTCTCCAAAATGTACGCAGCTAGGCCAGCAGGAGAATCGTTGAGGCCCGTTCCTGGAAAATCAATTTCTTGAGGTTTCAATGTACACTCTTAACAAAGAGGTTTTATATGGAACCTTTAAGGGCTCTATAGAAGTTTTTCAGGATAAGGGAACTTAGCTGGCTACTAAGAACTTATGTTCATTAAGGCTTAGTGGAGGTCACTAAGAGGGGTAATCGAACCGTTTTATGCGAATTTTTTTAAATAATCTTATTGAATATGTGTGCAAACATATGTTTCGCTTGAGCAAACCTGCAATGTGACTATTATGTAATGCATTACAGAAATCATAACATAAGCATTTAAGGGGACATTCTTAGTAGCCACCTTAGTTCCCTTATCCTGAAAAGCTTCAGTAGCTGGTATAGATAAGGAACCCCTAAAGTTTCATTACTCAACTTTTAAAAAGGTTCCAACAGTAAAGAAAGACAACATTTAGATAATCCAGCCGCACTGAAGTCCCACAATGGAAGCCCTTTCTTTCAAGTTGGGAGCATAGGGTCCTATCATAGGGCCTTCCCACCAAGTATTGAACCTTTTAAATTCAGTTGAACCCTTAAAAAATATAGAACCTTTTTTTGGGTGTGAGTTCTTTATATACCATCAAGAACCTGTTGCGTTAAGAGTGTACCTTCATTTATTCAGAACACTTGGACTTATGCTGTTTCTTTACTTGTCACTAGTATATGCTGTGTCTTTACTTGTCACTAGTATATGATGTGTCTTCACTTGTCACTAGTATATGCTGTGTCTTGACTTGTCACTAGTATATGATGTGTCTTTACTTGTCACTAGTATATATATGCTGTGTCTTTACTTGTCACTAGTATATGCTGTGTCTTTACTTGTCACTAGTATATATGCTGTGTCTTTACTTGTCACTAGTATATGCTGTGTCTTTACTTGTCACTAGTATATGCTGTGTCTTTACTTGTCACTAGTATATGCTGTGTCTTTACTTGTCACTAGTATATGCTGTGTCTTTACTTGTCACTAGTATATGCTGTGTCTTTACTTGTCACTAGTTCTTGCAATAGTTCACATTTGCCAGACCTTCTCTCATTGGCTGAACTAAAAAATGACCCACTTTGTGAGATTGTTTGCTTGTGTTTTACGCCTCTGCAGCACCTTAGTGGGCTATATCAAGGCAGACGACCACCGTATGATGAGGAGATGAGAAGACTGAGAGTCTGGCACATACCCTATTAATTCAGGGATGCCCAGGATCTTACAGTTGCCCCGGCATAGAATACCGCCTCCATTTAAAATCCCATGGGCTCGGACTAAAGTGAGTTCCCGGGGTGAGATTTGAACCAACGCCCTCAAAGCCAGTTGACAAGCGAACTTACCAATTAGGACACGGAGGAACCCCCATTTTGTGAGAAGAAGCTGACTAGAGACAAGACATGCTTGCACCTGTGACGTATGTATGAATAGATGAGCAGGAAAGGTTGATGTCCTGTATTTTTGCAGTCGGTGAGCCAATTACTGCCCTCTGTTCTTGGGCTACACGACAAGTTTTGATTAGTTTTCTCAGAACTTTCATCAAAAATTGATTTCGTTTGTTAAAATTTCGTACCAATCCCCCCCCCCCATGCCCAAGTTGTCAAAAAAAAGACCCCCCCCCCAAAACACGTGTGAAAAATTAGTACCGCCTCTTGCAAAACTACCCCACACTCCCTACCCCCCCCCCCAATTCATAAATTCTGAACGATCCCTAAGTAACACTTACCAACAGTATCAGGCTTTGTTGATTGAAGTAAGAAATAACCAGCTTCTTGTAACATAAACAAAGGACTCGGTTGACGTCCGACAATGGCGTTATCTTCTTCGTCGAAGAATAAACTGGGAAATTTAGAAGTCACTAACTGGAAGAAAAGAAACGCCTTAGGTTGCCTAAGAGATACTGAGTACATGTTGAGGTGTATGCCAAATACGTTTCTGAAATGAAAAATAATGGTAGATATGATTATTACATAAGATGAAAAGTATGTGCTGGCCCAGAAACTAGCTAACTGCCCGGACACACGCCCGGCGGATGGACTACATTTTACCAAAGTGATTACGATACCTTCTTCGAACTTCCTTCGCTGAAGGTAAAAATAATCTTGGTTCGCTATAATTTATTTAAATTGGTTTCAAATATTTTTACTGAAGGATAAAGATAGTTTTGTGGTTTTCGCACCAGCATCCGGATTAAAACGGCTATATGTTTTTCAAATTCACTGTATGTAAAAGTCAGGGAAGTCGGGGAAGAACTAGGTCAAAGTGACACTTAGACCCCATATTTGAGAGTTCTAACATGCATCCTGGCTAGGATCTAACTGAGATCTAACAAATTGAGGTCAGTAGCCAGTGGAACCGTTACCCAACTCTCCCTATATCGTTGCTTTACCGTGATCGTCACTTTTCCGTGATTATGCAGTTTCCTGCTAAGTGGCACCAGCACACTTAACTTTTACTACACTTGACTCCTGGCGGAAATTTCGGCAACTAAATTTGCTGAATTGTTTTTGTCTGGAGCGAGCTTGCACTGCTGGACAGTGGCCAGAGTGCTGGTCACGGTGAACTGACGTGTCAGTCAGTCACGGTGAACTGACGATAGAGAGTATTCAGTCTGGTGAAAATGAGAACTGCATGTTGCGCCACCTGGCACAAAAGTTAGTTTTGTATGCTCCTCATTGAGCTCCAAAGAAATAGTTCCAATTCCATGACACATTCACGAAGTTTCTATTCAACATTAGGTAAACCAGAGTAATACTCGCCAATAATATGCCCTAAGGAAGTAAACAATTCCATCAGCATACTCAGAAACAGCCCTGGTTTCTTCCAGACAAAATTTTGTGAGCTCTCCACAATTGGTTTATGTGGACCGCTCGATGGAGCTCGTGGAATTTCACGCATGCCACTAGGTAGCAACACATGACAGCATATATGTTCTGCCAAGGCTGGAAAAAGCAGTGGCAATGAAACAGCAGTCTACTTAAGAGACAAATATTAGTATCAACTTAGTAAGACTAAGAGGGTTTGACGGTGAGATGGGAACCTAACCTATATATTAAACAAATACGGCATGATATGAGTGCAATATGAAAATTTATTTGCACGAGGAAATTCATATTGAACGAGGGCGCAGCCCGAGTTCAATATGAATTTACGAGTGCAGATAAATTTTCATATTGCACGATAATAAGTGCCGTATTTGTTTTATTACATGACCACTATGCTCCAATAAAATGTTCCATTCCGAAAAAAAAAAAATTTTCGGAATTTTTTTTTTTCAGTCAAAAAAACGAAAATGAAAAAAAAAATTTTTTTTTGAAATTATTTTTTTTATAAAAACTCATATTGCACTCTAACCATGCAATATGAAAAAATCTGGAAAAAAAAAAAATTTGTAAAAAAATTTTTTTGGAAAAATCTCATATTGCACCCGAACCATGCAATATGAGTCTTTATGATGTCGTCATGTGACTGATTTAGGCCAATCAGCATCGCTCTAGCATAGTGGTCATGTAATAATAAAAATTATATAACTATATAAAAGGGACTGTAAGATATGTGCGGAACAACAATAATGCAATCTCTGGGTATTTCTCCCAAATTTTCGGGGTGGTAGGATTATTAGCACCCCTATTTATTTATTTATTTGGGGTCCTTGTAATTATTTTATTTATCTATTCATTTAATTCATGATTAAAATTACTCAAGTAACGTGGTCGATTGTGACCCTTTCCCTCTGCAACATGGCCCTCATAATAGGTCTCATACATAATTTGCTTCACCAAATCATATGAAATTCATGTTCCATTACAGTCTGTCACTTTGATATGCATACATCTGGTGAACTGTTACACTGTGAAAATGGCATATTTTTGCATATCAAGTTAACAGACTGTAAGAATGCCGAAACCAAAGATTGGGTGACTCTTGCACATGGACATCAAGAGGTCTCCCCAAACAAAACAGGGTTTGTATGTTACATTTATTTTTTAGAGTGTATAAATAAATTACACAAGGCCTCAAACTTGCTCAAAATGGAAAAGAGCCTAAACAAATGGCTCAACTAACTAAAACATACTTACTCTGGATGATTTGCTGCCAGGTAAGTTACTACAGAACTTCCCCAGTCGCCGCCTTGGACGTAAAACTTTTGAAATCCGAGCCGAAGCATTAGTTTGCGGAAGATTTCTCCTGTATCAAATTGGTCAAGTCCTTGAAAAGAGAAAAAGTTTGTTTACAGGGTGGGAAACAAAATCATCACTAACAATTATACATATATTTAATCTTTTTCTCAAGAATAAGTCGATAAGCTCCTGATTATTAAATAGACACCAACAAATGTAAGTTGTCTAATGGTTTAAAACAATCTATCTTTCTTAATATGAGCGGCCTCAGAGAAGCCATAGCCAGGAGCAGAGTGATTTAAATTAATATACCATCATTATAACCATATAAGCAAATTTGATAGCTCTCTAATAGTTATTCCTACAAATGTCAAATGCTTTCTTATATAGTCTACCTTTCTTATGACCAGTCTCGGAGAAGCCATAGCCGGAATGGAGGGAACGATTTAAAGTAATACACCATCATTATAACCAATTTAATAGCTCTCTAATAATCATTCCTACAAATGTTGTCGAATGCTTTGAGGCAGTCTACCTTTCTTATGAGCGGCCTCAGAGAAGCCATAGCCAGGAATGGAGGGAACGATTTAAAGTAATACACCATCATTATAACCAATTTAATAGCTCTCTAATAGTTATTCCTACAAATGTTGTCGAATGCTTTGACAGTCTACCTTTCTTATGAGCGGCCTCGGAGAAGCAATAGCCAGGAATGGAGGGAGCGATTTAAACTAATACACCATCATTACATGTATAACCAATTTAATAGCTCTCTAATAGTTATTCCTACAAATGTTGTCAAATGCTTTATGATAGTCTACCTTTTTTATGAGCGGCCTCGGAGAAGCCATAGCCGGGAATAGAAGGAGCGATGACCTCAAAGGCATCTTCTGGTTTTCCTCCATGAGCAACTGGGTCAGTCAACATCGGAATCATCTGAAAAACAGAGAAATCTTGTAACATTGAACTCCAAAACAAAATTGAGGTTTTGTGAAATGACTCAAATTTAATTTACCTTGTAAAACTCCCATATTGATCCAGGCCATCC
The DNA here is from genome assembly GCA_026936325.1 of Platynereis dumerilii. Taxonomy (NCBI): domain Eukaryota; kingdom Metazoa; phylum Annelida; class Polychaeta; order Phyllodocida; family Nereididae; genus Platynereis; species Platynereis dumerilii. The sequence continues at coordinate 1,886,117 of JAPTHN010000073.1, forward strand.
ATGGCAAATCAGCAGAGGTCTGCCTAAAATTTTGAAGATTTTTTATCAAATACTTCAAAAATAAGTGTTCAGACCTGGCAGTTATTTACTCGAAAGTGCATCTACACTGGTCACTGTGGTCAGTGGTGCACTGCTGCATGTATAATTTCAAAATAAATTATTGTTTATTCATATAATTGCTGATAATTATATCATTCACCTTCAATATTCCAAATTGGCTTGGCATGTATGAAGAGGACATGGTTTAACTTTAAAATCAATTACTATTGCTTCATGTGTAATTTAGTAACTAAATTACCTTTAATGTTTCCCTTAGGTTTGGCGTGTATGAAGTGGATATCGAGCCCCTGGATCTTTGTGATGAATTGTGGGAAACTGTTGATGATCGCTTCCTGCTTCCTCCACTCGTACTTGTCTTTCCAGTAACTCACCACTTCCTGTATGCAAAAAAAAACTTCAGGACACAGCTTTCTTGACCATCAATGACTCTTTGAGAATTATTTGAAAACATGGCAATTGCATGCATTGAGCTCACAGTCTGATTGATTGTTTGTGTTTTACGCCTCTGCAGCACCTAAGTGGGCTATATCGAGGCAGGCGATTGCAGTATGATGATGAGATGAGAAGACTGCACATGAGTCTGGCACATACCTTATTAATTCAGGGATGCCCAGGGTCTTTCAGTTGGCCCAGCATAGAATACTAGATACAACCCGCCTCCATTTAACGTCCCATTAGCTCGGACTGAAGTGAGTTCCCGGGGTGAGATTTAAACCCACGCCCTCAAAGCCAGTTGGCAAGCGCACTTACCAATTAGGCCACAGGGAACTTCTCATAGTCTGACCACATCCAGGACTCGAGTACTAAGATCACCCTGAGTCGCGCACCTAGACGTCAATGGTTCGATTACGGCCATTGCGACACAGAGCAGTATTTTCATTCTGCATCGTACAGGCCTCTGATAGGTTAGTTCTCAAAAAAGTAATTATTTTTAAGTTACGGATGACTCTGAAGTTCTATCAACATTTTCATAAACTTATTTCAAAACAAAGAAGTAAAAAGACCCTGCAAGAAAAGTGACGCACCTTTAAGAAAGTCGTCTGGAAGCCATATTGGAAATCTCCCTCTTCCAAACTTTCTGCGAACCTCGTGTTGGCAAGACGGGATTTGAGATCAGCAAGGACATCATCTTTCACATTCACCTGCAAGATAACAATCATAATATATGGCATCAATGTGTTTATTTCTTATTAAAAAATCATAATAATAAATTATGCAGTATAAATTAAATAATTTTTAAGTATAAAAGTGGTGGGGATTTGGCCCACCAGCCCTTGCAAAATCCTTTATCACTGACAGCTAGAGATTTGCCCCACCAGTAAGTGCCCTTTGATTCTTAATTTCACACTAAAATTTAGCTATTTAATTCTATAATTCATTGAACTATTCATTCGTGGAAATAGTCCAATTTTGAAATCTTTAGCCATGCACGTCATATTCTGTGACACGATAGTAAAATGCTCTCTTCGGCGAAATCACCCGCCGTTGAAATTTGCTTAAAAAATGCCCCAAAAGATGTTATATATATATATATAGATAAACATATAGAAAGATATATATACAGATAGATGGATATATACAGTAGTCAACTTTCGAAGTGGATCAAGAATTTACATCGTAGCAATTCTGACATCAGTTGTTGTTGCTGCATAATTTTGCGTGAAATGTTAACTTTGATATCTTGGTAATGTGCTTGAACGAGATTGTTAGGCTTCAGTGACTTTGATGGTCACCAGACACGATTGTTTGAAGCAAGGTGCAAAATGACTTGTCACACACTAGTGAATACACATAGCAGCACCAAAATAGAGTGGTGATTTCAGAGCCTTGGTCACTCAAACAATGTCGAATTGGACCGAAGGAACCTAAACTGTGAAAATGTTAAAAAAAGAAGTCCTCAATTGTCTACTAAATATGATTGAAAAACACATTTTCTCCAGTCACTTGATGAAGTATGCCCCAGCAGGTGGCTTCCCCGCTTGGTGAAATTGTTCATATCCATTGGAAATGCCACAATTTTAGAAAACAGTGAATGTGGAACGCCAAATCAAAAGTTGAGCTCAATTGAGTTAACAAAACAATGCTTGGTTTATTGCACAGTTACAAAAGAAATGATAACCTGATTTCAATTAAGGTCGCCATTGCTTATTAGTGTTACAGACCATTTTGCACCTTGTGACAAACAATCATCGTTTTGAAGGGTAAGAAATTAGTGAAGCATGAAGTTTTGTCGACCAAAACATTGCCAAGACATCACACCAACATACTGCACTAAGATTATTTACTCATATTTTTTTGTGTTAATATAAATTATATGAAAAATCTTGATCCACTTCAAAAGTTGACTACTGTATATATATATATATAAATTAAATGGATAAATAAGATTGACAGATAATCAACTAAATGGTAAAATGGTAGACAACACTGAAAGCTGCCAAATTTAAGTCTATGTTAGATGGTATAATAGTAATAAAAAAACAATAACATGATTTGTGTGCAGATTAATTGCTCACTGTTACATAATCATTAGATATGTTGTCTTTAATTTTGTTATGTGTTCTTGTTGTCCATTATGAAATGTAATAAATCATGTGTTAATAATTTAATTTAGCTTGTCAAGGCTAATAATTAACTCTTCCATGAAAATTATTGGCACAGGAAATATTAATGGAGAAAGATTAAGACACTTTTGAACCATTGATAAGAAGCTGGACCCACTTGACCTAATTTCTGCTATGGATTGTTGATGTTGAGACCATCACCGCACAGATTTTTGAGTCCTCTCTTGTGCTCAATTCGCTTCGCATAACGTCCTTCGGTCGGTTAGCTGCGCAAATATAAATGCAAAATATCTCACCTTAAATTTATGTATTGTTTCGCTATCCTTCTTGGGTTCGCCTCTTCCAAAGTATTGTGATTTAATCGGTAACGGCACAGACGGAGGTGTCGGCTCAATTTGTGAATATCCGATCAAAACTGCTATGATTACACAAATTGCTATTGTGGCTTTAAGTAAAAATCCCATGATTATATGATGATATGATAGAGATTATACTCTATGCTTGTTCTACACGAAATAACATCTTGACTTCTCATTTGCTTGAAATATATATAGCCAGCATACATGCCCTAGAATTTTTATCTATTACTATTCTCTGTACTGATTCAGTCTGGCCCAGTCAAAATTGGGGACATTTCTCCACAAAACAGTACTATTTATCAAACATATAGTTTTTTTAGGGCACATATATTTACCACAGGCCATCATTTATTTGATAATTTTGCATGAAATAAGAAAACTGTTTGATTATTTGTGTTTTTACCTCATGCAAGCAAAATATAATTCAAAATACCCCCCCCAGAACAGGATAGTAAACATACTGCAAACAAGTAAAACCACTCCTAAAATGTAAATGACAAAATTCTGTTGTGTACCAAGAATAACAAAATTGTCCCTGTTTTTGACAGCATGTAACGCCGCCACGAATTGTAGATCTGGATTATTAAGTTCCGGTCAAAGTTCGCTTACAGTACAATGAATCCATTTTCTCACTTGCATGCCCCAACACACAAGTAAACACAACATTGCCAAGGGACTGCTCAGAATTTATGAATGGTGGGGGGGGGGGTGTAAGTTTTCCCAGAACTTCCCGTCAAAAATGTTTTACCCCCCCCTTGGGTTATGTGGATTTTTAGTACCCCACCCTTAATTAGGTTTCATACTCATTTTTAGTACCCCCGCCCGCTCAACATACAAAACAATACATACATATATATTGTTATACATTTGCCCCTCGTTCGGTCGCGAGTACAGATTCACGGACTTTTGGCGTAAAAATGCGTGGTCAAACTGTGTATATCACCATATGTACATTTGATAACATTTTTGTTTAGTTGAAATTTCTTACCCTACCCCTTGGACATGTTGTCAAAAATTAGTACCCCCATTTGGAACATGTGTGCCACCGTCACCATGAAATAAATAATATCCCACCAAGGAAGCCTCCAAGTTATAAAATGGTCGCCCCCTTAGTTTTTGTAAAATTCCAAAGCAGCTTGTCAACTTCATTACAAGCTTTCTTATCTATAAATGCTTTAAAAATTACACATTGTAGATCGATAAATACTCCAAGCTGCTGGATTTCCATTTATTAGGCAGTGACATATTTGTACAATAAAATGTACATTAAAGGTATTTGGAATATTTTTTCAGGCATGGGTGTTGGAGATTCTGTCATAAATTTTGTCCCATTTTGGCCCATTTTGTTTTGTTTGGTCATGTTATATGACAGACACTCCGGCGCCCAAAATTAAAGTAAAGATCTGGTATAACACAAAAACTTTACAGCGAAACACTTTGATATAAAATTAAAGTGGATTGTGGCACTGTGAAAATGGCACTTCGTGACTCATGATAGCCGATGAAGTGTCATCTTCTCTACTTTCAACATGGGAAACAGACTGTTTCATTAGTCATGATCAAGAGTAAGCCATTTGACTTCTCATAACAAATTTTAGAGTGAAAATCAGATGCATAATCCTTTCGTTTGGCTGTCACCAACAAGTGGGATAAGTCTCCTTCAATCAAATTAACATTGAAAGTATAGGGTTTGATCATGACAAATCATCAGCATGATGACACACGAAGTGCCATTTTCACAGTGCCACAGTCCACTTTAATTCTATATCAAAGATTTTTGCTGTAATCCTTCAAATCATTATAAATAATTGTTGATATACACAGTAAACAATGCTCAATATCAAAACATCTCAATTAGTGAAGGAAAAAATCATTTGCTTTTGAAGATTCATAATTTCATACGAATCGCAAACAATGTGGCATTGTTTGCGATACGTATGAAATTATGAATCTCTGAAGTTAAACGATTTTTAATGGTGCACCTTACAGCCTTCCACTTTGATAAAGAAAAAGAGTGGACTGCAGCAATGTGAAAATGGCTCTTTGTGTGTCATCATGCTGATGATTTGTCATGATCATACCCAATACTTTCAATGTTAATTCGATTTAAGGAGACTAATCCCGCTTGTTAGTGACAGCCAAACGAAAGGATTATGTAACTGATTTTCACTCTGAAATCAGTTTTGACAAGTCAAATGGCCTTCTATTGATCATGACTAATCAAACAGCCTCTATGTTTCCCATTTTGAAGTAGAGAAGATGACACTTCATCAGCTATCATTAGTCAAGAAATGCATTTTTCACAGTGAACTGATCCTCATTTTGTATATATATCAAAGTGAAAGACTGTAAGGTTTGGTAAACTAACAGATAATTATACTAAACTGACAGAATTGTGTTTCACCGTTCTGCTTCGGCAAAATTGTACTTTATCTATATGAATGGCCTCAGACATGCTTGGACACATATGCGAGGCCCAAAGGCTCCAAGACCGAGTCCAAGGCCAAGGATTGGTCACCCGAGACCGAGACTGAGGCCGGCCTCATCCCGAGGCCAACCTTGAAGGTCCTAAAACTTTTATAAAGATACAGACATATAGATGGGTATAGATAAGATACATATACATGGATAAATAAGGGAGAGCGGGTTCAACCAAAATAGGGTATGGCAGTTAGAGCAAGAGATCGGAGTAGCTATACAGTTGTAGTTAGCTACCCAATTGTGCATGTATATATTTTTCATTAGGCCAATTTGGCATGCACATAAATTTGTGGAGGTGCAAAAACGAGCATGTACGAGTTTGTTCACAAGAAATTTTTTTTTAAAAAACGCTTGTGTACATATAATAACTAACACTCTTGAAATACTTAGGAAATAAGACAAGTCCTTGTTATTAATTATTGTGATAAGGCCTATAGTTTACATTGTACCTCATGACAAGTTAAGTGGGTCATAGAATGTATACACTGCTGGCCGAAAGTTCAGGATCAGAATGATGTTTCACAGTCTCTCTTTGTCGAACAGCTTTAGCTAGCTGGAGGAGACTGATTGTTTTCAATGACCCAATTCCGTGCATGAGTAAATTACTTATTTTTCTTTGTAAAATCTGCCTTTGTTTTTGACACTTGTATTACTGACAGCTTCAAATCAAACAAACAATGTTATACAGACAGCTTTGAGTAAATCAGTGTGTACTTTTAACACTAATGTTTCCGACACCTTAAACCAAACACACAATGTTACATAAACAACCTTTAAGTATCTGTTTCAACCAGCTGAGAAATAGCGTCGCTTGCTTTCTCATAACGTCGCTTGCTGCATCTGAATTCTGGCAGAGTCTTTCGTGGCTTACACCACTCAGAAGTAGGTCAAGCAATTGGGTAGCATGCACACAGAGGATGTCAGGTTACAGAGACCATAGATATTGAAAGATTTAGTAAATTGTATGCAGGCCTGCATGGATTTGATTCATATTGTGAAATTGATTATGGACTGATTGTAGAGTGATGTTTCATTGTGGGAATATCCTTCAATTTAAGACACAGTAAGAGGAGGGATACTTGATGCGATTTTCAGTGGCAGATCCAACTTTTGGCCAGCAGTGTACATGTAAATGAATAAAGAACATGTCTGGCTAACCCCATGATACGTCCTTGTTTATAATGTTCTCATTTTTGACTGTCGTATAGACCAGAATCAAATGACCTGATTATAGTTCTTATAAATAGAAATGCACAGAGTAAAAGTCTCAAGCTTCACAGTGAAACATATGGAAACATGTCAACAATAGCTGAGTGACTTACAAAGCTACAAAGACATCTGCAACCTTCAAATATGGAATTTCTTACAAAATTGACAATTGTAATTCTAGGAGTTATAGCTATTTTGATAGGATATTCTCAAATCTGCCAACAGGATTCGCCATCAGTGCCCTTACCAATACAATGGAAATACTGGGGAAGAGGATTACCCAAAGAAGATGATGTCACTATCCACAAATATAAGGTAACAAGACTTTTTTTGTCCTTTTTTTATTCAATCATTAACAAGTGTGCAGAAACTAGAATTGCCCATGGCAGAAAAGAAATGAGAAAAACTTGGCAGATACAATAAGAAGAAGTATGTCTTTAAATGTAAATAAATAAGAAAAAGTATGTTTTTTAATGTCAATAATGTCGAAGGGAAACTGAATATGGACGTCTTTGTTGAGAAATTGAAATCATTGCAGTTGATGAAAGTCAAGTGCTTACAGAATAAGACTGAAATGTTCCTTGTGAGGTCATAATTATGTCTGTCCATGCCAGGTTATTCTCTGTGACTCGTAAACAATTTTTAAGGTCATAATCTATACTTTCAATGCAATTTTAAAAAAAGTGAGTATCAGTGAGGTCACAAGTTCCTCAATGACATATTGACCGATCATTTCAATGCAATGGATAGGGCTTGTTGTGAGGTCATTGTTCACTAGCAGCTAAATGTGCATGCACACTTCATTCATCCACTGTAATAAGCAAGCTTGGAAAGTATCAAGTTCTCTTGAGTAGTCGGCAAGTTCTATCACTTTTCAAAAGAGTGTCTTTCAAAGTGTGAGCAGTAATATGTATTACAATTATAATGTGTATCAGGTGTATGGCGGATATCTTATTGAAAATACGTGAATTTGGGCGAGACAACCTACTAGCACAGGATCCCTCCCTGGATGTGTAACGTAATTACAAGGTAGTGATGCACGGATAGTGAAATTAGCGGGATACGGATAATCCGGCAACACCAACTGCCAGATACCTGATAGGAACCGGATAGAAGGAACCGGATAGAAGGAACCAGATAATAAACAAACGAAAAAGGAAGTTTTTCGGCATTCGCACTTGATAAATATTTTTTCTGAGAGCCAAGTGACATCATGTCAGGCAGGAGAACTGTTCCTCTGATGGAATGTTTATCAACCTTTTTCTAGCTTTTCCCTTATTTTTGAGCATCCCAGATATCCGGTACTGACACCCTAATCATGCTGGACACCGGATATCCTGCAAATATCCGGCTGGACACCGGATACTGCGGCAGATAAGTATTACAGGGCGATACTGATTGTCCGAAATTCGGCATGTATTGCTTCCTTGGTTGTCAAGGACACGGGAAGCATGATTGTTTACAAGTATGATTTATTTGCCAAAAGATTGTTTCAAAACATTTCAATTTTCTTCGCAGGTCAATGTGAGTGACGCTGACTTGAAAGATCTCAAATCTCGTCTGGCAAACACCAGGTTTGGAGAAAGTTTAGAGGAAGGCACTTTCCAATATGGCTTCCAGACCACTTACTTAAAGGTATGAAACACTATTCTATGATAATTTATTTCAGAAGATGCATATATACACCATATTTGGGTAAACGAGACTAACCTTGATGATAGACAATTTTGCAAAATGTTTATGTAATATCTTATGTATCAACTGGTTCGTTTTAATGTTTTTAATCATCATCCTCCCTTCAAAATAATATGCTACGTATTCCAAAACTAAAGTAAAATAATACAAAAATGGCTCTATCTGATTTTTTTAGGAGGTTGTGAGTTACTGGAAAGACAAATACGAGTGGAGGAAACAGGAAGCAATCATCAACAGTATCCCACAATTCATCACGAAGATCCAGGGGCTCGATATCCACTTCGTACACGCCAAACCTAAGGGAAATATTAAAGGTACATGCAAAATAATTAAATTTTGCTTTAAAATGATATACCCCTTTCAAACTCACAAAATGATATCACCTAATGGTAAACTGAAATTGGAAATCAATAACACTAACCAAAAAAAATTCCATCTCTTTCAATTTTTAGAGAAATCATCAGAAAAATGAATGATATTTGAAAACTAAGTAATTTTACAATAATCCGAATTCATTAAAAAGTTAAAAATAATTATTGAAACTGCTGCATACATATCTATACAAAATTAAAATTACGCCTTTTTTTTTTAAATTTCAGGAAAACCTTTATTGATAGTCCATGGATGGCCAGGGTCAGTTTGGGAATTTCAAAAGGTACATCAAAACTTTTCTCTAGAGTTCTTTATCTTTATATATGTGCATTGTTGAGTTTTCACAACCATTGTCATGAGTTTTACTTATTCAGTACTGGCTCAATCTCTAATGCATAAAAAGTTAATACACTATTTATGGCGTTCCATGAGATAAATAAATAGAAAAAAACAACAAATATTTTGGATAATTATCAAAAGTATAGATAAACTTGAGGTAGATAGATATGGTACATGTAAGTAAGCTCTCACAGCCCAGTTCTGGGCACTCACTTACCTGATTTAATGAGAGGGAGAGAGGGCATGAGTCCACGAAATAATGCACATTTAAAACATCACACGTTCACACTAAATTGCTGGTCTTTTTTCTCTCCATTTTAGATGATTCCGATGTTGACGGACCCAGTTGCTCATGGAGGAAAACCAGAAGATGCCTTTGAGGTCATCGCTCCCTCCATTCCTGGCTATGGCTTCTCCGAGGCTGCTCATAAGAAAGGTAGACTGTCATAAACTGATAAAGCACTAGATAGTACAGAAAACATTTATAGGAATAACTAATGAAAGTATGAAACACTGGTAAATTGGCATTATTTATAGTGGTGATGTACTAAATTAGATTGCTCCATTAAATTGGTTATAATGATGGTGTATTACTTTAAATCGCTCCTTCTATTCCTGGCTGTGGCTTCTCCGAGGCCGCTCACAAGAAAGGTAGACTGTCATAAAGCATTAGATAATATTTTTCTTAGTAAAAGAGCCGCCAATGGCATCTGTTATGCATGTACTACCTAAAATTGCTGTTCCCATTCCTGGTTATGGCTTCTTCGAGGCGGCTCATACAGAAAGGTAGACTGTCTCAAAGCATCAGACAACATTCATTTAGGAATAACTAGAGAGGTATTAAACTGGTCAAAATGATGGTGTATTACTTTAAATGGCTCCCTCCACTCCTGGCTATGGCTTATTGGGGACGGCTCATAAAACATTTAGACTATCATAAGGCACTAGATGACATAGATATTACTGTTGAGCTAAATAATTGCCATTGCTTATATTCAAATCACTCTTTCATTAACAGAAATTCCTACATTTATTTTCCGTTGTAGAAAATTAATTTATTTTTTCAAGGCTTTGACGAAGGACTATTTATTTCTTATTTCCAGGGTTTTACCAAGGTCAATTTATTTATTTCAAGGGTTTGACCAAGATCAATTTATTTATTTCCAGGGTTTGACCAAGGTCAGTTTATTTATTTCCAGGGTTTGACCAAGGTCAGTTTATTTATTTCCAGGGTTTGACCAAGGTCAGTTTATTTATTTCCAGGGTTTGACCAAGGTCAGTTTATTTATTTCCAGGGTTTGACCAAGCTCAATTTATTTATTTCCAGGGTTTGACCAAGGTCAGTTTATTTATTTTCAGGGTTTGACCAAGATCAATTTATCTATTTCCAGGGTTTGACCAAGGTCAGTTTATTTATTTCCAGGGTTTGACCAAGGTCAATTTATTTATTTCCAGGGTTTGACCAAGGTCAGTTTATTTATTTCCAGGGTTTGACCAAGGTCAGTTTATTTATTTCCAGGGTTTGACCAAGGTCAATTTATTTATTTCCAGGGTTTGACCAAGGTCAATTTATTTATTTCCAGGGTTTGACCAAGGTCAATTTATTTATTTCCAGGGTTTGACCAAGGTCAATTTATTTATTTCCAGGGTTTGACCAAGGTCAATTTATTTATTTCCAGGGTTTGACCAAGATCAATTTATTTAATTTGGTTTGACCAAGGTCAGTTTATTTATTTCCAGGGTTTGACCAAGGTCAGTTTATTTATTTCCAGGGTTTGACCAAGGTCAGTTTAATTATTTCCAGGGCTTGACCAAGGTCATTTTATTTATTTCCGGGGTTTGACCAAGGTCAATTTATTTATTTCCAGGGTTTGACCAAGGTCATTTTATTTATTTCCAGGGTTTGACCAAGGTCAATTTATTTATTTCCAGGGTTTGACCAAGGTCAGTTTATTTATTTCCAGGGTTTGACCAAGGTCAGTTTATTTATTTCCAGGGTTTGACCAAGGTCAGTTTATTTATTTCCAGGGTTTGACCAAGGTCAGTTTATTTATTTCCAGGGTTTGACCAAGATCAATTTATTTATTCCCAGGGTTTGACCAAGATCAATTTATTTATTTCCAGGGTTTGACCAAGGTCAGTTTATTTATTTCCAGGGTTTGACCAAGGTGACACAATGGACATCTTCCGCAAACTGATGCTACGACTTGGGTTCGAAAAGTTTTACGTCCAAGGAGGAGACTGGGGAAGTTTTGTCGCCACTTTCATGGCTGCAAATTATCCTGAGTAGGTATCCATAGCAAAAATTATCAAAACCCTTTTTCTTGGCTTAGTCAGTAGGACAAACAAGTATGTAATCTAAAGTTTTTATAGTGTTGTAATTAAATGAATGCTTCTTCTTTTCGTAGGCAGAAAATTTGTAAGGTTGTTCGATTGAAAAGCTAAATGTCAATTACAACGTATGTCTTGTCTAAGAACTTGTAATATACCATTGCCTGTAACTGATTATACCACCACCTGTAACTGATTATTCTCATATCCAGGAATGTGTTAGGTGTGCAATGTGCAACCAATTAAACTCCATATTGGGACTCCAATTTTTGCACAATATAACTCTAATCTTTTAGGAATGTGTTGGGTATGCATCTAGTTAAACTCCATACTGGAGGACTACATCATGTCCAAAATTATATAGATAGTGGATGGTGAGGAGACCAATATTGAGTTTTATTGGCCGAAGCAGTAATATTGGTCGAGGCCGTAGGCTAAGGCCAATAAAACTCAATATTGGTTGACTCAACATCCACTATTTGTTGTATTCTGCAATAAAAAAATTCAAACTTATACATATTTGTAAAATACTGGTTTTTCTAAAGATATTTAATTTTTTTTACATGACATATACCTAATTTTTCCCATTATTTACAATGAGCATATTTATACAATGATAGAACGACATTTCAAGAAGTTAGATTTCCTTAAGTAATAGGCAATTAAGAGCACTGTTGCTGCTAAGAGCATAGGGGCACGCCAATATCACTCTCCACACACCAATAACACTTTTAAGACACCAATATCATTATTTATTGGCTTGTCATGTGACTGATCTCCTGGTACATGATTGGCCTTTAATTTTTGATGCAGAATATAACATATTATGATTCTAATGTTCCAGGAATGTATTGGGCGTGCATCTCAATGCCTTCATGGCATCTCCAATTGATAAAATGGCTCAGACTCATCTGATTTTGGGGTCGATATTTCCGAGTCTCTTCTTTGATGAGGTCGATGCAGAAATCCTCCTGAAAAATCCTTCCCCGCTTCGCCTCTTCCAAGAATTGGGATACTTCACTCTCCAAGCAACCAAGCCGGACACTGTGGGTAGGTTGAATTAGATGTTCTTTCCTTGATCTACAACAGAAACTTCTTAAGATGGTTTAACCTTCAGAGGATTTGACGATTTTGATTCCATAATTTTTAACGATGTCATCAGTGGATGTTGTAGGCGAAATCGTTGAAAATTGTGGAATCAGAATCATCAAATCCTCTCGAGGTAAAACCATCTTAAGATATTAATCCGAAGAAAGAGAATCTGCAATCTAGAACAGAAACTTCCGTCCCCATAATAGTGATTATATTGCATCATAAAATGCTACATGTATCTTAGATCCTTGTATAAGCATCAGTATACTGATTAGTAGTAGAGCTGGAAAAAAATCACACAACTCCTTATTTTGGTGCTAATCAAAATAGTTTTCCTAACTTTCTAAAGTTATAAGTATAGGTTATTCACCACGGGAGAGGGAATATGTGATTTATCACCGAGGGCTTTAGCCCGAGGTGTGATAAACACATGTCATATTCCTGATCCCATGGTGAATAACCGGCTTATACCATGAGACAAACACTCAAACACTCAAACATGAGAGGATGACTGGACAACAAAGAATATGGGAATTACTTCTGTGATTGGCTGACAGAGGTGTCGAATGGTATAAAGGCGGGTTGTATCCGGTGTTCAGTCTTGTATCCAGTGTTCGATCTTGTATCCAGTGTTCAGTCTCAGTGTTCAGTCTTGGGGCAACTAAAAGACCCTGGACATCCCTGAATTAACACGGCAGTCACCAACACTGGAGAATGCTACGGCATGGGAACCTTGGGCAATGTTCCCCTTGTCTCTGCCTATGGGTGCCGTATTATGGCTTCTCTGAGCTGTATCGTTCTGGAAAGCTCACCAAAAATTTGGGCCTACATTCCAGTGCATGACTGAAGAGTATGATCACCAGTATATTTTCGTTAGATTTCTTCTGACCTTGACATTGCACATACACTGAACAAAAAAAGAAACGTCCCCCTTCCTTTTTTGCTTATAATTTGTAAGATACTTTTTTTTGGCCAAAACTAGTTAAACAGTACTGATCCTATTATAAACAAGTATCAATGTGCCGAAAATTATTCAAGTGCGTCCATTTCCTGTTCACTTTTGACATTGTTTATCACATTTGGGGATGTTTTCAAAATGGCCCCATACCCACAATGTCTCGCATCTCACCAAAAAGATTGGGGTGTCGTTTCGAAGAGTGTGACATAGAGCCCTAGAAAAACGAAAAAAATTGGCACTTCTGCTTCATTTTTGACAGCTACAGATCACCTTCCAGATGTGCGACATTGTGTGTTTCATACAGCGACGGAAATGACTCATGTTATTCAGCTTTGAATTGAGATATTTTAATGAAAATTTTACATGACATGACCAGAGGCATCTCGGAAATGCCAATGCTTTTTACAAATCAAAATATCAAAAGAACACCCTTTTTAGAATTTTTTATGCAAAAATTAAAATATTTAAATTGAGATTCATTAGCACACCCTTCAGAAGCAAATTAAACATTTATTGATAGAGTGAAATATTCCTAATTGCCATACATCAGCATTGATTTGCAGCATATTTAGGTGAAATGGTTCAAGTGCATAAAGTTGTGAGGTCTTTGATGACAGAAAAAATAAAGTCATTCCAGATATTTTTTCCAGCAGATGGCAGTTTAGTCTATCAGAGGTCCTGATGCTAATGGTTGAACATGGGATCAACATTAATTCAACTCCAAGACTTTACTGCCGCCTACTGGAATAACAGTTTGAGTGATTTTAATTGTTGTCATCAAAAATCTTATGATTTTTGCGGCCTGGATCATGGTAGTCAAACATCTTATCTATCAATGCTGAAGTATGGAAATTCTAAATATTTAACCCTATCAATAAATGTTTAATTTGCTTCTGAAGGATGTGTTTAAGAATCTCAATTTAAATTTTTGAATTTTTGCATAAAAAAATACAAAAATGGGTGTTCTTTTTGATATTTTGATTTGAAAAAGCATAGGCATTTCCGAGATGCCTCTGGTCATGTCATGTAAGATTTTCATTAAAATATCTCAATTCAAAGCTGAATAACCTGAGTCATCTATCAAAAATAAAGCAGAAAGTGCCAATTTTTTTCGTTTTTCTAGGGCTCTATGTCACACTCTTCGAAACGACACCCCAATCTTTTTGGTGAGATGCGAGACATTGTGGGTGTGGGGCCATTTTAAAAACATCCCCTAATGTGATAAACAAGGTCAAAAGTGAACAGGAAATGGACGCACTTGAATAATTTTCGGCACATTGATACTTGTTTATAATAGGATCAGTGCTATTTAACTAGTTTTGACCAAAAAAAATTATCTTACAAATTATAAGCAAAAAAGGAAGGGGGACGTTTCTTTTTTTGTTCAGTGTAGTAAGTTGTCCACTCCATGTACAGAACTGAATTTTATACTATAATTTATGGGATGTTTTGTGAATACTAGTACATCTGTGTAAAAGGGCTTTTGACATAAGGAGCATGTGGTCTTGAATAATCTTTCATGAAGCAGTACTCCCATACATGGAGTGGACATTTCACTTGTAGATGGCACTACAACTAACTAAATATTATGTTTAGTAGGCCTATAGATGGAGCCACATGTAGCCAACATTTTCAACGTGATTCCATCATTTTACTTCTTAGGTAATATTCACTGTATTTGATCTTGCCCATCAAAACTGAAAAATATTAATGGATTTTCAGGGACTGCTCTAAATGACTCGCCCGCTGGCCTGGCTGCGTACATTTTAGAGAAATTCTCAACTTGGACAAAAATGGAGTGGATAGATCTGCCGGATGGAGGATTGACAAAGAAATTCACTTTAGATGAACTCCTCACAGAAATTATGATTTACTGGATAAACGGGAACATAATGCCTTCTCAGAGGTATTACAAAGAGTGTTTCAACAGTTGGGATGTGCTGTCACTTGTCCAGTAAGTAAAACAGACTTTAAGAATTTTTTTTTTATATTTAAAGTTCAACATTCATTTTGAACTTTGACTTAAAGCTCACTGTGGAGTTCATTTTTGTTAAATATATGTATCAAGTTTAATATGAATCAAGGTAGATTTGACTCTGGGTATTCCAATAATTCAATATGAGATAATTATGGGCAAATTCAAAAGTAATGGCAAAATTAATAAAGCAGAAGGATTTTGGCTAACATTTATTTTAATTTTGCAAATATTTACCTTCCAGTTTTTTGCAATGTAAAAAAATAATTGTTGTAACAAATATTATAATTTCAACACCATGGCGAATATATCGATAATTGGTTTATAGTAATTAAATGCAAATCAATTTCCTTTCAGACTTCCAGTAACAGTCCCCTCTGGTCTAGCTAGTTTCCCACATGAACTCATTCTCATGCCAAAAGCCATTGCCAGCTACAAGTTCAAGGATATCGTCCAGTTCACCGTGATGCCAGATGGCGGCCATTTTGCTGCATTCGAGGAACCACGCCTCCTAGCGGAAGACATCAGAAGCTTTGTTCAAAAAGTTGAAGCGTCAAAGAAGACTTAAATCTAAAAATGACGCGTATTTTCATGCAACGTTAAATTTTCCTGGGACCACTGTAATATGCCAAAGATGTTCACCCGATTTGCCTTAGTGATATCACCGAATATTGTTTATGTGTGTATTTATGTGATGCAGATTTCATCAGATTTAGTGTTACAAGTGTTTGTTGTTTTGCTCTTTATAAAAAATTACTGAAAAGGTATTGCTGTTCTTGTTTTCACTCATAAATATACATGTGACATGTTGGCTAGATTTGATAATTATGTTATGTAGCCTATCATTGATACACATAAATCGATACAAAATAGGCCTAAGTACCATCAGTCTGCAAATTCGCGATGATCCGCTTCTATTCCCAAAACCCATATTCAGTCGCACATTGCCATTAGACCAGACGTCAAGATGACGATGCTCTCGAGTTAAGTAAATGATTTTTAAGAATATATTCTGTCTAATCTCGGCGTTAAAAAAAAAAGTTTTTTTGGCGGATTAAGTAACACTATGTAACAAAATTTCAACTTCGTCTTGCTCCTGGGTTGTGATTGTCATTTCCCAGTTGCTTAAGTCATAAGAGATGGAACAGCACTAAAATTACCTTCTAAACTTGGCTTTTGCGATTGTGGTGATGACTTCTTTAAAATGACCATTTTTCTAGAATTTTGAATATTGAATTTTCCCTAATAGCTGAAAAACTCTGGGCTGCAGGACTGGCATAAATGCAAATTACCTTTGAATAGGAAACTGGTTATTCACAGTTAATTTCAAGTCTCTAGGTCAAATGGTTCTCAAGATGTGGAATCTTTGAAAGCTATTCCAAAGAAGCTTTCATGAAATTAACCAAACTGCCAATTGCTGGCGGCTGCTGGTGCAAATATTTTGCAAGGACTTTTCAGACATTTATTTGAGCTTGGAGAGTTTACTGGTACTTCTTTTTAATTTGTATGGCTTTGGATTGAATTGAGCTTGTTATAATTTCATTCAAATAAAAACTTCATTTCGAAAGTTCATCTTCTGAGTAGGTATTTTAAAATTTGTACTTATAAATGGAGCCAGGCAAGAGTTATGGACACAGCAGTCTGCTGTGCGCTTTCTCAAACTTGTTTAGATTGCATATATAGGGGCCACAAGAATGGTTCTAATGTGACTGGTTTGTTAACTTCGTACAACAATTATACATTTTGTTCAACTCCTATTGTACAAACTTTACTAACAAATTTCAACTTTGTCCTGTTCCTGCAGATGAGCTGAGGCTGGTATTTCCCAGTTGCTCAATTTCATAGCAGACAGAGCAAAACTAGAATTGCCTACTAAACTTAAATTTTGTGATTCTGATGGTGCATTCTAACAGCATGACCGACTTCAAGATCTTGGTCAGGAGTTACTGCCACAAGTGTGAAAAAATTGTTGATGCCACAAAACGTATCAGAGATTCCAAAATATATTCTATCTTATGTAAAAAGTTGTGCTCTTTCTGATGGTGACTTTTTAAGTGTCTTTCTAATGATCTCAAGTCGCTATCTTCCCAATTTTAAAAGTGGAAAAATTTGCGAAAAATGTTACTTTTTTGTGACAAATTTTTCAGACATGCATCAAAGTATGACTGTCTCTGTATTGGTATATATCAATGTTTTATGATAATTGAAGGTACCAGAACATTCCCTATTGTTTAAAGTTTAAAATGACACCCAGTTTTAATAATTTTAATAACCTTTGTGTAGAGGATGTGACAAATAAAATGCAAAAAGAAACACCAACTTGGGCTAAAATTCAACCTGAAACCAACAGTTTTACATTGTACTTCATGAAAAGTCATGTGGGTCATAGAAAGTTCGAGAACAGCACCAAACTATAGTAGAAATTAAAGACACATAAATTCCCCATGGGCACATCGACGTTGCTGCAACGACGTCACACTTTTCGTCAAATGACGTAGAACTGTGAAGCAACGTCAAAGATATTGACGTTAGCATGCAACGTTGCGGCGACGTTTTACAACATTGTGAGGCAATGTCAGGAGTTCGACGTTAGCTTGCAACGTTGTGGCAATGTTGTAAAAAAACCCCGACGTCGTGTTCACGATGGGGCGACATAATCTCTACCATACATATCTACGTGATCAACAGACCAGCCCTCCACCAATTAGCAACGTCGGGGTTTACGTCGTGTGCCCACTGGGAAGGGGCATAGTTTTTGTAACTTTGATTTTCTTTGAAATATTTAGTAAATTGTATGTGTTTGTTTACATGCTCGGCTGAAAAGGGCTCTTCAAGGCAACATTTTCCCTAGCTAAGGGTCCTAAAATGAGGTCTGAAATTTCCTAGACCTGGTCCAATATCGATATTTCTGGCATCCAAATTTCGCAATAAAATCCCTTTTGGAAGGCCATATATGGAAATACAAAATATAATAATTTATAGAAATTATTGAAATAATTACTTTTAAATGAACTTAAATTAAGTAATTGAAAATTTATGCCTCTTTGAGGGTGAATTTTCCCTAGTTAAGGGTCCTCTTTTTGGGTTCAC
This sequence comes from Platynereis dumerilii, assembly GCA_026936325.1. NCBI lineage: Eukaryota > Metazoa > Annelida > Polychaeta > Phyllodocida > Nereididae > Platynereis > Platynereis dumerilii. Next base: position 1,904,642 of record JAPTHN010000073.1, read on the forward strand.
GACACTCCGTTACTGGGTCCGGGTACGAGACGCTCAGCTGAGCACCCCCGTAATTTTTTGCAATGAGAACCCCCCAGGACTTGACGTAAGTTTCACTATGGGAATATCCTTAATATAAGACATCACAGTAAGAGGAGGGATACTTGATGCAATTTTCAGTGGCAGATCCAAACTTTTGGCCAGCAGTGTACATGTAAATAAATAGAGAACATGTCTGGCTAACCCCATGATACGTCCTTGTTTATAATGTTCTCATTTTTGGACTATCATATAGACCAGAATCAAATGACCTGATTATTTCTTATAAATAAAAATGCACAGAGAGAAAGGCTCAAGCTTCATAGACTCGAAACATATGAAAACATATCAACAATAACTGAGTAACTTAACAAAGCTACAAAGACATCTGTGACCTTCAAATATGGAATTTCTTACAAAATTGACAATTGTAATCCTAGGAGTTATAGCTATTTTGATAGGATATTCTCAAATATGCCAACATGATTCGCCATCAGTGCCCTTACCAATACAATGGAAATACTGGGGAAGAGGATTACCAAAAGAAGACGATGTTACTATCCGCAAATATAAGGTAACAAGACTTTTTTGTCCTTTTTTTATTCAATCATTAACAAGTGCGCAGAAACTAGAATAACCCATGGTTGAAGAGGAATGTAAAAGAATAGGAAGATACAATACAAAATAGTGTGTTGTTAATGTCAATAATGTAGAAAGGTCATGCAAAACTTAAAAGATGTATCTTTGTTGAGAATTTAAAATCATTCCAGTCGATGAAAGTCAAGTGCTTACAGTATTAGACCGAAATGTTCCTTGTGAGGTCATATCTCTATCTATGCCATGCCATTCTCTGTGACTCATAAACAATTTTTGAGGTCAGATCCTATGTTTCCGTAATATCAAAACAAGTTGACAACTGATTATCAATTTGTTCTACTACTATTACATATTGTGTAATAAAAGTATGTGAATTAAGATGAGACAACCTGCTAGCTAGCGCAGGATCCCTCCATGGATGTGTGACTTCATTACAGCGCGATGCTGATTGTCTGGAAATTTGGTATGTAAATATTGCTTCTGGATTGTCAAGGATACAGGCAGCAAAATTGTTTCAATTCTATATTATTTGCCAGAAGATTGTTTCAAAACATTTCAATTTTCTTCGCAGGTCAAAGTTAGTGACGCTGACTTGAAAGATCTCAAATCTCGTCTGGCAAACACCAGGTTTGGAGAAAGTTTAGAGGAAGGCACTTTCCAATATGGCTTCCAGACCACTTACTTAAAGGTATGAAACACTATTCTATGATAATTTATTTCAGAAGATGCATATATGCACCCTCTTAGGATAAACATTAAACTTGATGATAGACATTTTTGCTAAATGTTTATATATATGTTTATGTGTATATTTTATCAACTGGTTCGTTTGTTTTAATTGTTATAAAATTATCATCTTCCCATCAAAATAAGTTAGATAAAACGAATATGTAAATAACCAATCTTTGGCTGCTCTACGTATTCCAAAACTAATGTAAAATAATACAAAAATGGCTCCATCTGATTTTTTTAGGAGGTTGTGAGTTACTGGAAAGACAAGTACAACTGGAGGGAGCAGGAAGCGATCATCAACAGTTTCCCACAATTCATCACAAAGATCCAGGGGCTCGATATCCACTTCATACACGCCAAACCAAAGGGAAATATTAAAGGTACAGGCAAATAATTAAATTGTGCCTTAAAACATTACCCCTTTCTTACTCACATGATAATATCATTTAAATTTAAGTTAAACTGAAATTAGAAATCTTCCCTCTCTTTCAACTTTTATGAAAAATCACAAAAATATTGATTATAGGCCTAATTGAAAATTAAGTAATTTTTCAAAAATCCGAATTCATTCAAAAATTAACAATTGATAATTGGAGCTGCTGCATACATATCGTTTACAAGATAGAAGTTACCCTTTTTTTTCTACACATTTTAGGAAAACCTTTACTGATAGTCCATGGATGGCCAGGGTCAGTTTGGGAATTTCATAAGGTACATCAAAACTGTTCAAGTCCTTTATTTTTATATATGTGCATTGTTGAGTTTGCACAACCATTGTCATATGACTTTTACTCATTCACTACAGGCTCAATCTCTGATGCATAAAAAATTAATACAGTATTTGTGACATTCCATGAGATACTTGAAGAAAAACAACATATATATTGTTTTAATTACCAAAAGTACTATATATAGAAACATGTTGTAGATAAATATGGTGAGTGCAGCTCTCTCAGTCCAGTTCTCGGCACTCACTGGACCGAGTTGATGAGGTGGGAGAGATAGCATGAGTCCTCAACATGTTGTACATTTAAAACATGGCACGTCTCACACTAAATTTCTGGTTTCCTTTTTTCTCTCCTTTTTAGATGATTCCGATGTTGACAGACCCAGTCGCTCACGGAGGAAAACCAGAAGATGCTTTTGAGGTCATCGCTCCATCTATTCCTGGCTATGGCTTCTCTGAGGCCGCTCACAAGAAAGGTAGACTATCAGAAAGCATTTGAAATTTGTAGGAATGACTATTAGATATTAAATTGGTTATAATGATGGTGTATTACTTTATATCGCTCCTTCCAATCCTGGCTATGGCTTATCCAAGGCTGCTCATAAGAAAGGCAGACTATCTGAAAGCAGTAGACATTTGTGGGAATAACTATTAGAGGGCTTTAAATGGGTTATAATGATGGTGTATTACTTTAAAATCACTCCCTCCTTTCCTGGCTATGGCTTCTCGGAGACCACTCATAAGAAAAGTATACTATCCTAAGGCATTTGATGACGTAGATATTACTATTGAGCTAAATAATTTGCATTGGTCATATTCAAATACGCTTTCCATTCTTGCATCAGAGACCAACAGAAAAAATTCCTATTTTTATTTTTCATTCTAGAAAATGTATTTATATTTTAAGGCTTTGATGAGGGACAATTCATTTTATTTCCAGGGTTTGACCAAGATCAATTTATTTATTTCCAGGGCTTGACCAAGGTCAATTTATTTATTTCCAGAGTTTGACCAAGGTAAATTTATTTATTTCCAGGGTTTGACCAAGATAAATTTATTTATTTCCAGGGTTTGACCAAGATATATTTATTTATTTCCAGGGTTTGACCAAGGTCAATTTATTTATTTCCAGGGTTTGACCAAGGTCAGTTTATATATTTCCAGGGATTGACAAAGGTCAATTTGTTTATTTCCAGGGTTTGACAAGGTCAGTTTATTTATTTCCAGGGTTTGACCAAGGTCAGTTTATATATTTCCAGGATTTGACGAAGGTCAATTTGTTTATTTCCAGGGTTTGACCAAGGTCAATTTATTTATTTCCAGGGTTTGACGAAGGTCAGTTTATATATTTCCAGGGTTTGACCAAGGTCAATTTGTTTATTTCCAGGGTTTGACCAAGATAAATTTGTTTATTTACAGGGTTTGACCAAGGTCAATTTGTTTATTTCCAGGGTTTGACCAAGGTCAATTTAATCAATTCCAGGGTTTGACCAAGGTCAATTTATTTATTTCCAGGGTTTGACCAAGGTCAGTTTATATATTTCCAGGGTTTGACCAGGATCAATTTGTTTATTTCCACGGTTTGACCAAGGTCAATTTGTTTATTTCCATGGTGTGACCAAGGTCAATTTGTTTATTTCCAGGGTGTGACCAAGGTCAATTTGTTTATTTCCAGGGATTGACCAAGGTCAAATTGGTTTATTTCCAGGGTTTGACCAAGGTCAATTTGTTTATTTCCAGGGTTTGACCAAGGTAAATTTATGTAATTCCAGAATTTGACAAAGGTCAATTTATTTATTACCAGGGTTTGACCAAGGTCAATTTATTTATTTCCAGGGTTTGACCAAGGTAAATTTATTTAATTCCAGGGTTTGACCAAGGTCAATATATTAATTACCAGGGTTTGACCAAGGTCAATTTATTTATTACCAGGGTTTGACCAAGGTCAATTTATTTATTTCCAGGGTTTGACCAAGGTCAATTTATTTATTTCCAGGGTTTGACCAAGGTGACACAATGGACATCTTCCGCAAACTGATGCTACGACTTGGGTTCGAAAAGTTTTACGTCCAAGGAGGAGACTGGGGAAGTATTGTCGCAACTTTCATGGCTGCAAATTATCCTGAGTAGGTATCCTTTGAAACAATTCTCAAAGCGCTTTTTTTTTGGTTCAGTAGGACAAACTTATGTGCAATCAAAAGTTTTTATGGTGTTGTTATCAAACCAAAGCCTCTTTCATTTGTCCGTAGAAAATTTGTAAGGTAGTTCAATTGAAAAGCTAAATATCAATTAAATCTGGTCTAAGAACTTATAAAATAACGTGCCTGTAACTGATTATTCTCACATCCGAGGACTTGTTAGGTGTGCACTGTGCATCCAATTAAACTCCATATATTGGGACTCCTTCAACTCCAAATTTTGAACAACATAATATTCACACCTTTCAGAAAATGTGTACATCCAATTTTATATTAAACTCCATATTGGACTCCATATTGGACTACTTCCCATCCAATATAATATGTTATGATTCTCATGTTTCAGGAACGTATTGGGCGTGCATCTCAATATCTTCATGGCATCTCCAATTGATAAAATGGCTCAGACTCATCTGATTTTGGGGTCGATATTTCCGAGTCTCTTCTTTGATAAGGTCGATGCAGAAATCATCCAGAAAAATCCTTCCCCGCTTGGATTCTTACAAGAAATGGGATACCTTACTCTACAAGCAACCAAACCGGACACTGTGGGTAGGTTGAATTTGATGTTATGTCCTTGACCTTTTCTCCTCAAAATATGTTTCGACAACAGAAATTTCCTTCCCCGTAATAGCGTTTATTTTGTATCATAAAATGCGATCTTAAATCCTTGTCAAAGCATCAGTATAGTGATTAGTAGTAGAGCTGGAAAAAAATCGCACAACTCCTTATTTTGGTGCTTACCAAAATAGTTTTCCGAACCTTTCAAAGTCATGGGATATTAAATAAAGGCGGGTTGTATCCTGTGTTCAGTCTTGGGGCAACTAAAAGACCCTGGACATCCCTGAATTAATAGGGTACATATGTGCCGGACTCTCTATTCTTCTCATCACTCATCATCATATGGCGGTCACCAACACTGGAGAATGCTACGTCATGGGAACCTTGGGCTATGTTCCCCTTGTCTCTGCCTATGGGTGCCGTATTATGGCTTCTCTGAGCTGTGTCATTCTGGAAAGCTCACTGCAAATTTGTGACTGCATTGTAATACATGACTGAAGAATAATTACGATTACCAGTCTATTTTCGTAAGATTTTCTTCTGACCTTAAAATTAAGTAAGTTGTCCACTCCATGTATAGGCCTAGTACTGAATTTTTTGCTATTATTTATAGGATGTTTTGTGAACTATAGTGCATCTGTGTAAAAGGGTTTTTTTACAGAAGGAGCATGCGGTCTTGAAAAATCTCTCATGAAACACCTACTGCCATACATGGAGTGGACATTTCACCTGTAGATGGCGCTACAAGTTGCTAAATATTTTTAGTATAGATGGAGCCACATGTAGCCACCATTTTCAACGTGGTTACATTATTTTACTTCTTGTGAAATATCACTGTATTGGAACTTACGTGTCAAAACTGAAAAATATATTTATGAATTTTCAGGAACTGCTCTAAATGACTCGCCCGCTGGCCTCGCTGCGTACATTTTAGAGAAATTCTCAACTTGGACAAAAAAAGAGTGGAAAGATCTGCCGGATGGAGGATTGACAAAGAAATTCACTTTAGATGAACTCCTCACAGAAATTATGATTTACTGGATAAACGGGAATATAATGTCTTCTCAGAGGTATTACAAAGAGTGTTACAACAGTTGGGATGTGCTGTCACTTGCCCAGTAAGTAAAACAGACTTTAAGAATTTTTTCTTTATATTTAAAGTTCAACATTCATTTTGAACCTTGATTTAAAGCTCAATGTGGAGTTCATTTTTGTTATATGTATCAAGTTTAATATGAACCAAGGTAGATCTGACTCTGGGTATTCTAATAATCCCATATGAGATAATTATGGGCAAATTCAAAAGTAATGGCAAAATTAATAAAGCAGAAGGATTTTGGCTAACATTTATTTGAATTTTGCAAATATTTGCCTTCCAGTTTTTTGCAATGTAAAAAAATAATTGTTGTAACAAATATAATATCAACACCTTGCCCCCTGGACCCTGGTGAATATATCAATAATTACTAATTGGTTTATAGTAATTAAAGGCAAACCATACATTGTATTTCATTTCAGACTTCCAGTAACAGTCCCCTCTGGTCTAGCTAGTTTCCCACATGAACTCATTCTCATGCCAAAAGCAATTGCCAGCTACAAGTTCAAGGATATCGTCCAGTTCACCGTGATGCCAGATGGCGGCCATTTTGCTGCATTTGAAGAACCACGCCTCCTAGCGGATGACATCAGAAGCTTTGTTAAAAAAGTTGAGGCATCCAAGAAGACTTAAGTTTCGAGATGATGAGGATTACCATTATTATGCAATGTTATATTTTCCAAACATTACTCGTTTTCAAATCATCAAAATTAATTTTGATGATTTAAAAACTTCCCTGAAGCCAATGCAGTGGTAATGCATTGTAAGACCCCCTGTTGTAAAACCAACTTGACTAATATGACCGCTGCAGCAAGTAGTATTTATAGTGCATTTTGCACCCTGATGAGAAACTACACCCCCACGAGAGACTGCTTTATGACTGCAGAAGGGGTGGTCTTATAATGTAAGAGACCACACCCCTATGAGAGACCGCTTTATGACTGCAGAATTGGCGGTCTTATAATGTAAGAGACCACACCCCTACGAGAGACCGCTTTATGACTGCAGAATGGGCAGTCTTATAATGCAGGGACCACTGTAATATGTTGTTTTCAATTATGTTCACTCGATTGGCCTCAGTGACGTCACCAAATATATTGTTTTTGTGTGAGTATTTATGTGATGCATATTTCATCAGATTTAATGTTACAAGTGTTTGTTTTTTTTTGCTGTTTTATAAAAAAATCACTGAAAAGATCTTGTTGTTCTTGTTTTCATTCTCAAAAGCAGTGCTAGCGTCCAAAGGGAAAACCTAGTAAGTCACATTTTGGGCCAAATTGAATTAAGGTAAAAAAAGGACTTCTGAGACATGTTTCTATTTGGTTTAGATTTTCAAGAAGTGGCCCGTTACCCCAGAATGACAATTTTCTCAGAAACTCCAAAATGTGCCTTACTAGGTTTTCCCTGTGGATGCTAGAGTGTGACACATATAAATTAAGGCTCTGTACAGTTGGTGAGATTTGATACGCTACGTATTATTGTTACACTGGATCGAAACACAATACATACCATCAGTCAGCAAATTCAGTATGATCCAGATTTAAAGAAATCAGCTTCCCGAAACCCATATTTCAGCCTGGAAAGTCGGTCGTGCTTTGCCATTAGACCAGGCGTCAAGATGACGATGCTCTAGATTTTAGTTGATGATTTAAGGCCATGCAGCACACATGCCAAATTGGTGGACATTAATTTTGTTTCACTAGTTATAAGTAGAGTCAAGTGATCCCTTCCTGACTGCATAAGTATCCAAACAAAAGACCATAAAAAGTAGGTCAAATAGCACCTCGAAATTAAGGGGGGCTGCTGGCCCCAACCTACTCTATAGATAAAGAACATGTCTGCCTGACCCCATGGTATGTCCTTATTTATAATGTCCTCATTTCTAACTGTTCTTATAGACCAAAAGTCAATGGCCTGATTATTTCTTAGGGTCAACCATTTAATTTCCAGGGGGGCTTGAAGTTTACCTCCGCGGGAAATTATTTTTTAAAAGATGTTTGTAATAGGGCTCTATATCGTTGCCAACATTTCATACATTACGATTCGTACCGTCGGTCTGCGAATTTGGGCCGATCCGCATTTTAGAGAATCCGCTTCCCGAAAAAACCGAATTTTTGGCCCGGAAAGTTGATCTTGCACTAGAGCGCACGTCAAGATGACGACGTGCTCGAGTTCAGTTCATGATTTTGGGGACATTTTCTGTCAAATCTCGCCAATAAAACGACTTTTTTAGCTGGATATAGCATTATTAAACCGAACCAAAAGAAACCGGTTTGGGAACCGACAGACTGTACCGGTACAGCCAGTATTTATTGAACCGGTGTAGAGCCTTAATTTGCCACCTATGACGGTCCTTTTTGACATTTATAATACATCATTATTGGCGTCAGCCTAGCATGTTTGATGCTGACAATCTTTGTTGTCTTGTATGTCAAGGCAAAATATTGTAATGGTCAATAAACTAGTCTTTCCATTCTATTCTATTCTATTTAAAGCTCAATGTGGAGTTCACTTTTTGACATCTCAAGTTCAATATGATAAAAAACAAATATACGGTTGAAAAAAATATATATATACTGACACATTGCCCACTGGTAATTATAAAGACAGTTAAAAATTGATTTCTATAGTTATTGATAAGCTTCCAAAAAGGTCGGGTATGGATATGCCATTCCATTAGAAAATTATCAGATAATTATTAGCTTTCCACTTTTTCGCGACGTCACACTGTGGTATGTAGGTACATTTTTTAAAGGGAAATTTCCTTTCAGACTTCCAGTAACCGTCCCCTCTGGTCTGGCCAGTTTCCCTAATGAAATCCTTCTCATGCCGAAGGCCATTGCCAGCTACAAGTTCAAGGATATCGTCCAGTTCACCGTGATGCCAGATGGCGGCCATTTTGCTGCATTTGAAGAACCATGCCTCCTAGAGGATGACATCAGAAGCTTTGTTCAAAAAGTTGAAGCATCAAAGAAGAGCTAAAGCAATCTCAAGACCAGGAGCCACTTCAGTGTTACATGAGGATAACCAATGTCATGTAATGATAAATTTTCCGGACATTTTTCCTCAAATCATGAAATTTTAATAATCTAAAAACTTCCTTGAAGCCAATAATATGTGGTTTCCAAAGATGTTCCCTGGATTGGCAGTGATATTACCGAATGCTTGTTTTTGTGTTTGTGAGTTTCTGTGATTATATATAATATATTTATACATTTCATCTCTGATTTATTGTTGCAAGTGTTTGTTTCTTAAATTTTGAGTTGTTTTTATAAAATAATCACTGAAACAATATTGTTCTTCATGTGATCACTTTGTACACTAATGAAGCATTTGACCTCTGATTGACTGCAAGTTATTTCCATTGCACAAGTTTACAAAACAAGCTTTAATTTGAGTCCAAATGCAGTTTCACTGGTTCAAATGAATCTCAGAGATTTTGTTAAATTTTAAATGGATCTACCAAGCTGCAACAGCCACTTTTAAAAGGTACTGTAAATGTCTAAGCACATTCTGATATAACTTCAGAGAATGTCCATATATTGCTAACTCCGAGATTATTTTTTGTGCTATGTAGGTCAGTGTGGCACACTTTTTGATAAACAGCAACTCGCGGAGTGTAACAAGTCCCAGTTATTATTAAAAGGACAAGCTGACAACAGAAATGGGATTCCTAATGAAATCAACAGTAGCTATAACAGTTGTCATAGCTGTTTTAATAGGATATTGCCAAATCAACAAAGAGGCTCCACTGACAGCACCTATACAGCTAGAAGAGACGTACTGGGGACCAGGGGCAGCAAAGCAACACAGTGATGCCATACATGAGTTTAAGGTGAGGTGTCAATGCAACAATACCTAACCGGATCATAAGTATCATTTAAAAGTTACCCATCCTCTCAAAAATCTTTCCAATTTTGTGAGTAGGCCTCTACCAGCCTCTCATGTTGAAAAATCAAATCTCCATTAGTAAAGCAAACTCATGCAAATTTTCAGTCAAATTGGTTAATACTAGTCAATTTCCCGTAGATTGGAGGGAGCAGAATAGAATAGAAATCAATTAGGCCATGAATCAGTTGCATATTATAATACTATGTGAAACAAATGAAGTGTTCCCAGAGATATATCCTGGTGCATGGTCAAAGGAGAAGAACTGGCAGACATCTTGCAGGTGCTGCCCTGTTGGGTATTGTACATGAATGAGCTTAAAACTAATTCTTATTAATTAGGACATTTAGAGAAATCCAATGTCCTTCAAAAGAGGAGAGTTTTGCCCTGGGGTCCATAGAAAGGCACAGGGAAAATTAGAAGATGATTGATTGAGTATAACTTGAGTTAAATCCCGTACGCTATCATTTTAATATAGAAGATTTCGAGATTGCACAAAGCCTTTGCGGTTTATAATTTTATTCCCCCTGCATATTCGTATAACTGAAAAATTGGTCAATTTCCCAGATCTCTCTACAAAATGAATATTTTTTGCGTTCTCTCTATTATATAATGATAAACTTGGCATGAAAAAGTAATACCTTGAGGTTTTTTTTATAATTGATTATTCATTGTACCGTAATATGGGGTGAATCGGGACAGAATTGGCCGTTTTTCTGTCATAGCATGTACAAAAATTAATTTAGAAATGAAAATTTGGTGTCAAATTGAGTCTGGGCACAAGGTCTAAGTACCCCTAGAAGCTTGAAATGTTATCTTTAATTCCCAATGCTCAAGGCCCAGAAAACCACTGTCCCAATTCACCCCTCACTTTGGGGTGAATCGGGACAGAGACTAATCTAAATAACTAGTGCTTCCTATCCTGTTTTATTGATATATACTTATGAATAAACTTTAGAAAACATGTTTAGCACCCCAAAAAGTCAGTCTTAATGAAATTTGAGTTTTATTTTGCGTAAAATATAGAGTTTTTAACAAAATGTAATAAATCACTGTAAATAGACAAAAATGCCCTTATCTGCTAATTTTACAATTGATGAATAAACTTGGACTAAATCCACAGCAAATGATGCCAATTTCAACAATTCAAACCAAAAATCCATGTAAATGAGCTGCATTGAAAATTAGTAAGGATTTTTGGGCCGGCTCTGTAACTCTACCTTTCACTTGGATCCGGACCCAGGACTAAACAGACAAAATATCACATCTCAGAAACTCTTTTGGTTTCTTAAAACTGTTTGAATCAATTTGGTTTGTAAAATCTTTATTTTGCTGCCTTTATTTGATGTTATATCACATCATTTTTTATCAGGTTCCAAAAGTGCATATTTATCACAATTTTGACACTCCCATAGCATTTCTACAAGATAAAAATAATTTGCAGCATGGTAGCACCCGGTCCAACAATATTTTTATGACTTTCTATCACTGATTTCGTTTTTGAGTTATAACTGGGGTTATTACTGGGGCCGAAAATGACACTAAAATAACTCTGAAACTGAAAGTGCATTAGTGACTGTTGAATATAGTCAATGCAAATGTACCTAAGTTTATGATTTTTTCCGTAATTGGCCATAACTATATACTTGACGTTTTGTGAAATTTTTGTGTCTGTATCTTTTATAGTTTCTGTGGTACAAGCAAAGTTTTGACCAGCTTGCGAAAATGTCAATTCTGCAGGGCAATGTTTAAGGTGCTGCAGCTTCTTGCCAACTGCAGGTAGAATTATGGAAATTCATATGAATCATGATTGGACTGTATACTAAAACCGTGCAAAAAATCAAGTCCTTCCAACGAGTAGAAGTTGTTGTTTTTTGAAGATAAAAATTATTTCCTGGCTTGTCCCGATTCACCCCAGTGTTCCTATTCACCCCATAAATTACGGTATGTGTCTGTTTTTAAGGAAAAAGGTTTGTTGATGGGGCAATCCCATGCTTCTTAAACTTCAAAAGCTTTGTGCAACCTCTAAACACTCTAAAAAAATCCATGTTGGTTTTTTGCATTGAAATTTGGTTTTTCAAAAAAACATTTTGAATCTAAAAAACCAATTTTGTCTGAATTTTTTTAGAGTGAATGTAAATCGACTTTACAGAAATTGTTTGCCTAACTATCTTTATAAGGTCAGAACCAAAGATTCAAATTAGAGAAATTGAGAAGAAAGTGTTTTAGGACCACTGCCCCAACACCCTATACTTTTTGATGATTTGTTTATGAAGGTGAAAGTAAGTGATGACGTCCTGGAGGATCTCAAGTCTCGCCTCGCAAACACCAGGTTCGGAGAAAGCTTAGAAGAAGGGAACTTCCACTATGGATTCCAGACAACTTATCTCAAGGTATGGAAAATATAATATACAGTGTCTGGATATAAGTGAAACAAGGTGATGGTTTGTCATATGGTCATTGTTAAACAACCTCAACCAAATCAGGGATGGATCCAGAAACTGTCAGACAGGGGGGATATATACAAATGGAAATGTACTAAAAATATCGGGGGTTTTTTTATACATTAAAATCTACAGGCAGAAGTGGGGGGTTGCACCCTTTAAACCCCCCTCAGGATCCGCTACTGCAAATTGCTTGTGGAAGTATGAATCCCATCCAATGTTATGAAAACATTTTGTCATAGAGGACAATATTTGAAGCATGTGGGATAATAATGGTCGCCATTTTTCTTTGCTGAACTCAGAATTAGGTACGGGTCAAAACCTTTGATAATTAAGTGAATCACAAGGCCCATATTTTTTCAATAGGAAGGGGGCTCACCAACTTAAAAAACATTAAATTTAATAATTCAAAATTTACTGTAATTTTGTAATTTTTTTTTTTTAGGAAGTGGTGAGTTATTGGAAAGACAAGTACAACTGGAGGGCGCAGGAAGCGATCATCAACAGTTTCCCACAATTCATAACAAAGATCCAGGGGCTCGACATCCACTTCATACACGCCAAACCTAAGGGAAACATTAAAGGTAAATCAGATCTAGCAATTCAATTGTGGTTGGACCTACCATATTTCCTCAAATAGAAGCCTGGTCTCAAATAGAAGCCTGTCTCATTTAGAGGCAGGGGTAAGGGCCACGATAAAATAATAAACAAAACAATTCAATTGACAAAAACTCATTCATTCTGACACTGTCAGTTAATATTTAATCAGTCCATTCTGCATGTATCATATCTAGCTGCATTGGTGTCAATAATAAATCACCTAATTAACTTTAATTAAAAATAAGTAGCTAATATGAAGATTTGGAAACCAACAGGTAACTGTTGATGATGGTCAAAGCCAGTTCGTCAATTAAACAGAACCAAAAAAACGTCCAATTGACCCCCAATCTGCAAAAAGTTCTAAGAGCCTTGAAAATTGAATTTGTGAAAACTGTACATGTTGAGTGTTCCGCAGGCTTAGCCCACAATTGACTTCACTGCTTATCTAAATTTATTTAAGAGAGCAAGGAGTAGTGATGCAGA